>OX451379.1:9493824-9960040 GCA_949629185.1 Apamea crenata | reverse complement strand
AAACAGACAGACAGAAAGACAATAATTTAAAAACACGTTTTTGTACCGTATATACCACCCTTGATATTACAAACAGATACTTCCGTTTTAATTATATGCTTGTTTGTACATACGAGTACCTATGTATAGAAGACACTGACCAACATATGTTATACAAGTATGCTGGACATCATACTATCGATGACATAACGAAGACATTTGATTTTCGCCATTTTGGCGCTGATAACAACGTGAGCGTCCGTGGAATTAATATTTTTGATAGTGAGTTATACAAAATGCGCATATTCTCATGATAAAAATGTCCTAAATATCTCGTAGTAAACACAAAATACACAATAAGTCTTATGCCACGATTTAGACTTAAATCAACATGCAAAAGTTTGTCAATTTCAGTTCCTAAGACGCTCGAGCGGGGCGCTTTCAATCGGCACAAAAAACAACTGTCATTTCGTATAGTATATTTTGTCCAGCGTATACTTGTTTATTAGAGGTCTGTATAGAAGATGTTTAAACGGGCGATATCTAAAAAAATGTTTTTTAGATATCGCCCGTTTATACCTTGTAAATCCATCAACCAGCGATTAATTTTTGAAAATGCAAAAAATTACAACCGCATAAAACCTTCATCTTCACACGATCCGCTCCTCACACAATTCATTACATTAGTTATGGTTTTACCGCGGGTGGGACGCGGGTTCAATACCCGCGCGATGTAAATATTTTATTTTTTGTTTATTTGGGTTCTGCGGCCGATGTGTGAGATCTGAGGAAACAAATGGAGTTGCTCAGATTCTGTTTGATGTTAAATATTTTGATCGGGTCGGTGAATGTCTCGGAAGATATTTTGGTTTTCAGCACTGTTGACTGTAGACAAATTAATGATCCCGGCATTTTGTTGTCTATGTACCTACTAATAATAAAGCTGAAGAGTTTGTTTGTTTGGACGCGCTAATATCTGGAACTACCGGGCGGATTTGAAAAAAATCTTTTTCATTTGATAACCCAATTCTTAAGGAAGGCTAAAGCAGGCTAATTTAACACTATTAGGAGCCGAACAAAAAGAAAAAAAAAGTTAGCGAAAACGAAGTAATAGTGCGGGCGGGGGATGCGATGCGACGGAGTAGGTCGGGGGAACAAGAAACACGCGGACGAAGTCGCGAGCAGAAGCTAGTATTATCATACGAAAAAACTGACAGCAAGGACATAAATTAGTAACACTTGATATACGAAAACCGCTCTTACCTCTGCGAAATAAAGGTGACGATAATATTGACGGTACACTGTAGCTATCGTTGAGCAGTGGTGGCCCATTGGTAACGTCCGCGACTTACGAGTTCTAGGTCAGAGGTTCGAACCCAGCCAGGCGCATTGCTTTGTGTAAATTATTTCATCACCACTGCTCTCAAAACGGTTATGGAAAACATCGTGAGGAATGCATTGAATAGAACCAAAATTCGAAGACATGTGACATCTACCAACTTGCACTGGGCCCGCGTGGTGGATTACGGCTCACTCCCTCTTACCGATAGGAGGCCTGTGTCCCAGCAGTGGGAAAATTATAGTGTTCAATTCCCGATAGAGTGTAATATCAGTAGCTATAGTGCATAATCAGGTTAGACCATAATGTTCAGAGAAATCCCGCTGTGTTTTGTACAATACCGCACACAACTGATTGTACGTAGGTAACGTGGTTACATCCGCATTATGCTGACGCGGCTGTGTTCAACTGTACGTCTTTCTTTCAATTTACATAAATTCGCCAAATCTTTGCCCCCAAAACACATTGACTTGCATTGAAAAAGATACTTTATGACTATTACGATAAAGCTTATTGTGCAATGAGTTGTTCTGCTCACAATTTCAATATTCAGAATAAACCTTACTTCTATGATAATAAAGAACACATTTGCGTACCAATATATTTGTATGTGATCCAAACCGAAGCGAATGCGTACGTGTTCCAAACAATGCCTTTTGAGTTTAATGTTAATAAAGCTAAGGTGTTTATTTGAATGACAAAGGGTCGAGAATTTCGGCTGTAAGGGCATCGTCATGGCTATTTCGATGCGGTGTGGGTTGTTAGGCTTGCTGCACAAGTACTCAACTTGTTAGCAGACCGTCGGGTCGTGTAGGCAGGGGCCTTAGGCGGGTAATTAGGGGTTTTGAGGCTCTTAGGACAAAAGTTGTAGGAGTTGTAAGTTTATTGTACTTACATAATTATGTAGAGCTAGCGACCCGCCCCTGCTTCGCTCGGTTTTTTTTACTTGTCATGACATCTAATTTTCTTTATTATTATGTAAGTTTGAGAGCACTGGTGGCCCAGTGGTAACGGCTCCGACTTACAAGTTCTAGGTCTTAGGTTCGAGCCCAGACAGGTTAAATTAATGTTCGCTTCCCGAGCGCGATGTTAAATGATGAAAATTATGGATAGAATTGTAAAAAAATAGAGAGCAGTGGGGGCTCAGTGGTATCAGTCTTACAAGTTGTAGGTCGTGGGTACGAACCCAGACAGGCGCTTTACGTTGTGTAAATTTTTTCATCACCACTGCTCTCAAAGCGGTGAAGGAAAAGCATGTCCTTTCACGCGACCGTGTACCGGAACATGTAGCATTGGAAGACCTCCCGCAAGGTGAACCGATGACCTGGCGAAGGCCGCAAATCCGCTGGATGCGGGGAGCACAAAACCGGTCGAAATGGCTGTGCTTAGGGGAGGCCTATGTCCAGCAGTGGACGTTTTACGGCTGAAGTGATGGTGTGTTCCAGGGCGTCTACTTCCGGCGTTTCCACTCACATCTGCCTTACCTTTTGTTAGTCAACCTATTTTAATATTTCTTACGAAGATATTTTATGTTGCAACCTCTTCCAACTCTGCTTACCGTCCATAACATAAAGTACCGTCGTATAACGGCGCTATAAAACATAGAAACAATGGCTGCCGACTGGTTTCTGCAGATTTATGTTAACTGCAGAGTCTGACTGTAAAATGTCTCGTTTATAATAGTACTATGAGCCTTGTAACGGGTGTAAAAAGACACTTAACGAAGCCGGGAGTCACTTGTACTCCGTCATTGTGATCATTTTTTGTACTGGACTATACCTGGGAACCTTCTGGTTACGGAGATATTGAAGGTCAAAATTCCAACTTTTACTCACGTTTTTTTTTTATGAAAACCGATTTTTAATATTATAACTTTATAACACAACTTTAAATACCCACACGACCCCTGTACTGTTGCATGCACCCATAAGCACAATGTTTTGCGTGCGTTACATTGCAACTGCAAATTTTCATACCAAAAATAAAAGTCGTTTCCCAGCAATTCTTTTTATGCAATGTTACTTAGTTTGATGTACAGAATGCGTAGTTTAAGGCTAGTTATGGGTCTTTTTACATCCCCTAATGCCCTGTATAAAAAGTGTAATAGAATGAACGCAATACCTCAGACACCCCAATTAGAATACACGGTTGTCGCGGTGGATGAGCGATCGACTGCTGCGCTGCATGTCGCGGGTTCGATTCTCGTACGGAACAAATATTTGTATTGCCTACAGGTAGTTGTTCCAGGTCTGGCTGTTTGTGTATGTGAGTTTAAATGTTTGTAAACGCACCCACGATACAGGAGTAATTCCCAGTGAGGGGCAACGTTTAAAAAAAATGTAGGTAAGACTAAAACAACATCTGTAATTTAATTTAGTTAAACCAAACCATGACTATATGTATACTAGATCAATGCAAATGCAGCCTTTGCATCAGATAACATAAGCAGTCTATAATGGGGAGTGAGCTGCACTACCACGCGGGCCCAGTGCGGGTTGGTAGACGTCACATGTCTCCGAATTTTTGGTTCTAGGACATGCCGGTTTCCTCACGATATTTTCCTTCACCGTTTTGAGAGCAGTGGTGATGAAATTATTTACACAAAGTAAAGTGCCTGCCTGGGTTCGAACCCACGACCTATAACTTGTAACTCGGCGCCGTTACCACTGGGCTACCACTACTCTTTCAGATAAAAAGCCTGCAATATGATAGCCGAAACAAAACCACAAATAGAACTTTTTTAACCAAATTGTTGGTAAACTCTTTCTAACATAGATAATTGACACTATTGGCTGGAGGTCAGACATCCGGGGAATGCGTGTGCGCACAATAGAGCCAATCAGGCGAAGGGTTAGCAGACCATACGGTTGACCCATACATTTGATATAAGAGAGAATAAATTATGTTGCATTGTTGTCTTACGAGTATTTCTGTAAAAGTTTATGGTATTAGTACATTAATATACGTGTGACTTGAGTACGAGGATGCTAAACGCCGTGCATCAGAAACCTAAAATGAAATTAACTTATCAATACATTCTATGACTTATTTGAAGTAAACTTTCATACGAAAAAAAAAAATCGGCAAATTCTACTAATATTATAAACGCGAAGGTTTGTGAAGATGGATGGATGTTTGTTACTCTGTCACGCAAAAACTACCGAATAGATTTTAATGAAACTTTACAGTTATATAGCGTATACATCAGAATAACACATATGATACTTTTTATCCTGATATTCCCACGGGATTGACACTTATGCGGGTGAAGCCGCAGGGCGCTGCTAGTAATATAAAAAATCGTCTTATAGGCACCCTACTCTGCGCGCGGAAATTATCAAAGAATTCGTAGCGACATTCAATCGATTGATATAAGGCATTAGCCGGAATGTAAAAAAAAAAGATTTTTATTTTATTTTATGTGAAAAAAAAAAGAGTTTTATTTTATTTTTTGTGAAAAAAAGAGATTTTTTTCTCCGTTCACCTTTTATACCCTGTTTTTGTCCAGACGGTAAAAAAAGTCAGCCGGTATAGAACTCTTATTATAATACAGGTGAAGGAGGTGGAGGAATACAGGTGTGGTTATGATAGTTATGTTAAATCTAAACAATGTTACTGTAACTGATTCATAAAACTAATATTTAACCTCACTGAACAGCTGACAATTTTATTATTTTAACCTTCACACGCCAACTGTTTAAATATTATAGCTTCCACTGAAAACATTCTGCTTTGTGGCATAATATTGTGGATACCGTACTATTCCGTGTCACTATACTCTGTACCAATGTTATGTGACAACAGTAGAGTTGGACTGAATTTCATTTTAGGCCGAAAAAAAACAGTCGTGTTATTTATTTATTTAATACTTTAAGCACACAAATGTACAGAGGCGGACTTAATACCATAGGCATTTTCACCACCACCACCATACCTTTGGATGATGCAGCGTCAAACAGTGGTAGGTGCTATTGTGAAAAATTAGAAATAAAAAATAAAAAAAAAGATGCACTTTTTTTGACATGCAAATGTTAACAATATATCTGCAGCTACGATTATGACGTGATGCGCTTGGCCAGCAGTGAAAGCATACTTATATATCTTAACTAGCTTATGCCTGCGACTTCGACCTGGTGAAATTTCGGCCCCAGACCCCCCGCTTTTCGTCTCATCGCCCGCCCGCGCTTTTACTTGCATCTTTTTGCTCGGCTCCTCAGGGTCATAGCGCGATGTTGAATAGCCTGACTGAAACCCACCCGTGTTCCTTCAGTTGCCTGTGCCAGGGGCCACGGTAACCTTTTCGAACAACCCAAGACCCTGGCAGGAATAGCCTAGCCTTCCTCAAGAATTAGTTTATCAAATGCAAGAAGATTTTTTCAAATCCGACGGGTAGTTTTACAGATTAGCGCGTTCAAACAAACAAAACGCAGTCGGGTAAAAATAAACGAAATCTTCAACTTTATTATTAGTATAGATTATGTATTTGGGAAAAGTATGAAGTTTCATGTGATTTATGTTTAATCGGTAAAATATTTAAGAAGGATTGTAACAAACAAAAAATTTTTTTTCCCTTTCGGTTCTGGCCCGAAAATGCAAATAAGGACGAATTTTGTTTTAGGCCGAAAAAAATCTCCGTTTTCGGTTGGAGTCTACACTATTGTCACACAATAGACGGTCAATTGTCCAGTGTGCAGATGTGCGGACGGACGGCTGCGCAAGAGTGCTGGAGTGGACGTTGTAGAGTCGGCAAATATGTGTGCATTGTTTGATAAGTGACCAATGTCCAGGTGGGAGGAAATAATTGAAGTGGTTGCTTTCTAAATTAGGGGTCGTACCTATTAGCGAGTATTGGCTTGCAGAGCTGTGGGGTTGCGATTTCTACACGTTCTCATTAATTTTATGTTTCTTGCTGACATTTTAGCAGGCAGCTCACCTGGTGGTACGTGGGCAGCTGCCTATCATCTATACTAATAATAAAGCTGAAGATTTTGTTTGTTTGGTTTGAACCTTTGAACACGCTAATCTCTGGAACTGTCTGTCAGATTTGAAAAAATATTTTTGCATTTGATAGCCTTATTCTTGAAAAGGTTATATAAAAGGCTTAAATTTTACATTACGCTATGACCCTTGGGTTACCAAGTGTATAAACACGCTGTGAATGTGTGTATACAGGAGCGCAGGAGCCCTTAGGTAACGTCCGAGACAATGGCAAAGTCGGAAGTGTGTGTTTTACGTGCTGACGCTACTCGTCTTCACGCACACAGTCACAGCGTGTTTGTCTACTTGGTTACCGCAAGTAAAGTGCGCCTCGCTTCGTGAGATAATATAAATCGGTAATGCAAAGAGTTCTGTCTATCTATTTATCTCAGCGTCCTGAGAACATTGAGTAAAACTAGTAAGAAGTCAGCTGTCTGTACACATTGACGGTACCTATTATTATACAGCATGTTTGTCCGATGAGTAGTCAGCCTGTCAGCCCTGCTGCGGGGGTTGGGGGGGCGGGACCGACGCAAGCGCACCTGGCGCGCACGTGGGTACCGCGCATGCGTACTGCATAAGTGCAGTGCAGAAGGATCACTCGTAAGTTAAACATGCAATTTGGTTAGTAAAACAGCACCCTAATTGCGTAACACACTATGAATTACAATCTGAATCATTTTGAAGGATATTGCTAATCTATTGCTTCATATGTTTGAAATTTTTTTCTGCTCAACAACGTAAATAACGCAATTAATGTTAGTGAACTGTGAAAATGAATGCCATTCCTATACTGTTATTGTGTAATCGCAACTACCCCGCGGGTCATCTTGAACCAAAACGAAAGTCCAAAACTTGTTTGATTACTACGGTTTTAAAAAGTCTGCAAACGCCTGTTATGCCCCTTGCTGCCTATCTTGCTATCTCTTTCCGGTTGTGTCGGATTGCCGTCCCTTCGGACTATGAGAGTGAGGGAAGAGGGAGTGCACCTGTGTCTGCGCGCACACGCCTGCACTATAATTTCTCCCGCGCCGAAGTCTAGTCTCCGTTGAGATTGGCCGCCGTGGCCGAAATATGTACGGTCTGGAGGACTTTCATTTACCTATCTAAGCAATTCGTCTTTGATACGACCGATGTTTTTCTTCCTCTAACTCGTATTGTCCTTCTGTGTTTACATTTGTCTCTGTCATTTGTGTCTGTCTGTCACGTGTTCTGTGTCACTCAATGGGAGCTCGTGTGCTCGATCAGAATGGAATGCTATTGTTAGCGCAGGGATGGTCGTAATGGATGTCGTGGATGATTCGGGAGGCTGCCTTGATTAAATGTTTATATAGAACTTTTGTTAATGGTTTGATTTGATTGTCCTAATATAATACGATTCGTTTTTTCTTTTTTGTCTTCACTAGGAAGTGGTGAAGGACGGGCGTTCAGAGAACTGTTTTTATGTAACTTTTGATGTTCAAGAACTAATGTGATTCTCAGCCTAATTTAAATGAACGAATTTTTATTTTGAGACTAGCAGCGCCTCGCGGTTTCACGTTTATAATGTTAGTAGGACACGTCCGGCTACGTGCGAAAAATCGAATCAAATTACAAAAGTAGACAGCTGAAATATCTAGAAATATTCACAAATCACGAATAGAGTCTAAATAAATTGGAAATATAAACGTGGTATTCCAAAGCAGGACAAAAGTATAGACGACAACAAGTGTTCATCTATGTTTCCCAGCCATGGACAGGCAACCTTGCATATTTCTGGGCATCAAAATAAAACCTGGGCCAATAGGGCGCCACAAAAGGTGAAGGTTTTTGTATGGATCTACTGTCACGACATTTAGGGGTGGGCCCAGTGCGGGTTGGTAGATTTTACATATCTTCAATTTTTTGGTTCTAGGACATGCCGGTTTCCTCACGATGTTTTCCGTCACCGTTTAGAGAGCAGTGGTGATGAAATAATTTACACAAAGTAAAGCGCCTGTCTCGGCTCGAACCTACGACCCACCACACGTAAGTCGCGGCCGTTACCACTGGGCCACCACTGCCCTATATGTTCGCATGCCAAACACAAATATCACAAAACAGAAGCCAACTAAATCCGCATTTAACCTCAAAATCCTCACTTTCCTTTTCCATCTATTTCCTCCACATCAGCCTTGTCGGACATATCCGTGCATTAGTCAGCGCACACACTACCCGACAGTTGGTGTCGGGTGTCCGATGTCGGTCAGTGATGGATGCGGTCGCACGTGTGCCCTACGCAGAGTATGTAAGTAAAGAAGGCCCATTCCAATGGCTCCTTGCTTAGTAACAGGCGCACGGATAGATCGAGCAAGGTTGCAACAGCATATCTCATCAATTCTATGATATTTGTGGGTACGTACGTGGGTACTTACATAGTTGTGGGCTGTCATTCGTGGATCTTTGACAGTCTTTATGTGTCGTTAGAAGCCCGAAAGTCTGACAACCAGTCTTACCAAGGAGTATCACCCCGGGGTATAGAAAAGGCTAAGCAGATGATGAGTTCGCAGAAATTCAACTGACTCTCATGATTTTAAGATTTCGTTCGGCGGTTTCCCATCATTATTTTCGCAGCGGGGGTCTATCTTAATCTTAATCTATCAAATAAATGTCAGTCACCAGTGCGCTTGCACTCGCTGTACGTGAAGTGTGTCTGTGTGTGCGTGCGTTTTCCTCTCATTGTATGCAGCCGGCCTTCTGTACGTAGGTATCTATTTAGTGGCGATAGAGTAGCCGTCTCTTTAACGGGAGCCAATTGTGGTATTTATGTCTGAACGTCTTTTGTTTTGAACTTTGAAGTTATGTCTTTGTACACTTTAAAGGAATTTGTGCTGTATACTAGGAATTAGTTTCTTTTGATTGTTGGGTTTCTATCATCTAAGTATTAAATCAAAGGAATGGAATAAATCTAATAATATGTTTCCACGTTAAAATCTTGACAAATAATTCGTTTATTTGTTCAAATACGGACGAGTGTTTCAAATTCCTCTATACCATAGCCAATTTATAGTATATACACTCGAGAGCAATGAATCCGGGTCACTTGAAGAATCCTAAAAATCTCGGAAACTAAAAATGCTAGGTTAATGCAATAAATTGTATTTAATAGACAATGTAATACTCCTTAAATGAAGTTATTAAAACTTCTTAGTTATTGTAAAGTTATATCATAAAAAAATCAAATTTGAAAAAGGGCCACTTTCGAAAATGGAACTACGAAATTACAGCATTTGGTTTTGCTTTTGTTTGTAATCTGTCATTTATGTGGGTACATAAACCATGTTGATAGTGCTCTATATTCATTATTCAAGCTGAAATTATGTCGCTTACGCCTGAAGAATGCACCAGAATACTTACAATGCTGGAAACCGGCCGGAGTCAGCGCGATACAGCCAGGACTGTCGGTGTGTCGCTGTCAACAGTACAAAGAGTTCTCCGACGTTACGAAGAAACTGGTTCTAACCTACGCAGACCAGGAACGGGCAGAACCAGGTGTACCACAGCACGAGAAGACCGATACTTGGTGAACACCATGCTTCGAAATCGCTTTCTCACAGGAACTGAACTCACAAATCAGTTTCGACGCCTCGGAGAAAGTAACCCAAGTGCATGGACAGTAAGACGTCGGCTTGCTGAATCTAACTTAAAACCCCTTAAACCTGCAAACGGCCCTAAACTGGAGCGTGGGCATCGTATTTCAAGACTAAGATATGCCCAGAGCCACGTAAATTGGAGTATTGAAGATTGGTCAAAAGTTATGTTCTCCGACGAATCAAAATTTATGCTCTACAAGCACGATGGAAGACACAGAGTGTATCGAAGACCAGGGGAAAGATTCAAGCAAGCATGCATCGAAGAAAAAGTAGCCTACGGTGGTGGGTCTGTACTTGTGTGGGCCGGAATTTCTTCTGAAAGTCGCACAGAGCTGGTGATCATAGAAAACGGCTCTTTAACTAGCGTAAGATATGTGGAAGAAATCCTCAATGATCATGTTGGTCCATTTATGGTCAATTTAGGTGAGGATATTATATTTATGCATGACAATGCCCGACCTCATACAGGCAGGATTGTGAATGACTACCTTCAAGAGATGAACATTACTCGTATGGAGTGGCCAGCGCGCAGCCCGGATATCAACCCGATCGAGCATGCTTGGGACGAGCTAGGCAGATGCGTAAAACAACGAAACCCTCCCCCAATCACGCTTCGTGAGCTCAAAATTGCTCTCACAGAGGAATGGGAGAATATTCCCCAAAATCGTATAAGGAACTTGGTGTACAGCATGCCAAACCGCGTAAACGCAGTAATGGAAGCACGAGGAGGCAATACGAAGTATTAAAATTCAAGAAAATCGTAATAAAGTTAAAAAATTTCATGTTTCCTATTTTTGTTTTAAGGAGAGATCAGCAGTTTTTTTCTTTATGTAATTTTGTGTTAATAAAATGTATGGTGACTCATATTTTTTTTACTTTCATTTAAGGAGTATTACATTGTCTATTAAATACAATTTATTGCATTAACCTATCATTTTTAGTTTCCGAGATTTTTAACATTCTTTAAGTGACCCGGATTCATTGCTCTCGAGTGTACTTAAGAGCATTCATCCCGCGCGGGCTAGCACCGACGCATTTTTAGTGGTGTTGCGTGATTATTTTATTTTTAAAACAAAGTACTATTTTTTACAGTCAAGTAAGTAGTAGATCTTTGGTATTCGCATAACTGCATGTACTATCGCGGGCAAAGGCGGTCGTCCACTTTTAACCCTTATGCCCTTAGTAATGTGGTTAAAAATTGATCCCCGACCGTTGTCCGCGATGGTACATGGCATATACCTATTATTATTTCATGTATATGTGTATGTAAGAACTAAAACAAACGAAGAATCCTAGTGTAAGATAAAATGTTATTTTCTAAAAAAGCAAACCACACAATGTGTTTCTAAAGCTATTTATACTTACGCTAGAGTATTTTCTCGAGCATTTTCATGTAATGCAACGTTTCTGCGAATGCTCGACACTGCGTTCGACGTAATACTCACGGAGAGTGAGAATTTACCTGTAACATTTCTTTCTACCTTGCGTTCATTGTTGAAATGTCGGACCTACAGGCACCGCTCGTGCCTTTGCTCGATATAATGTTACTCCAATACGCTCGTTGGCTTTAAAATCAGGTTGTAACAAACCATCGAGAGTCGTGTTCGAAGTGCGGTTTGATAAAATTTAAAAGCGGCGAATGCTCGATGTTAAATGCTCTCGTAACCAAAAGTCAAATCACAGCTGCTCAAATCTCAATAATCTTCGTAAAACAAACTCAACACTGTGAAACCAGCCACCATTTCTTTATCAGCTCCATTAAGCTCCTCAATCTACATACAAACAGCTTCCGGCACATGCTACACTTACAGTCTACTTGCAATTCTTTGCACTAAGGCTTCTCCGCGTCATCGATTTTGGCACAGAGTTCAGTTTTAAGTCCTAGTGTTCGTACGATCTCGTACGATTGTATGTATAGTCAGTAAAAGAGATAAGTGCGCTGGGTCAAAATCAAAATATTTTATTTCACGTAGGTACACCTACATGGGCACTTATGACACGTTCCAATTGGTCGTTTCCTATGGAGAAGAGCCGGCATGAAAGTCCACGGTTCCTCTTTTAAAAATAATTGACTTTTAATTTTTTTCAAATTACAGTGTTAATAGGTATGGGAGGACAACGTAGGCCTGCCATTTAACTGTCTGTATACTTAAATAAAGTTGTCAATTGACTTAAATTGCTTGTATACTCAAATGAAGTTGTCATTAAGTATACGAGCAATTTAAGTTGATAATAATTCTTTATGACTCGTATGAAATGAATAACACGGCCAATTACGTAGTGTGTCAACCTGGTGAACAATAAATGTCCCTGACTGTACAAGGTGTATGTACTGAGTGGTCAAGTCCTTGTCATAGCAGTAAAGGGCTTATTACACTATCCAATTTAAAGAATGCTAACTAGGAACACTCTAACTAGGAAATCGGAAGCTAGTGATTACACTACACTAAATTGGATTCTAAATCGGTCAGACGACGCATGCAGACGCATTCGTGAAGAACGATTGTACACAATTTAGGAAGTAGTGCGATTGGACCTCCAATTTACACTAAATTGGATCCAATCTTTTCTAACTGCGATTACATCTGCCGATTTCCTAGTTAGCATTCCTTAAAATTGGATAGTGTAATAAGCGCTTAAGAATGATCGCCTTTGTACCTTTTTAAGCGAAAAGTTTAAATAAATAAATGACGGCATTGTTGGCTTAAAGGCCGAACAATCGATTTCTGTGCTGTCTGTGTTCAATTTCGGCAAGGAAACAGTCTTTTTGTCGCCTAAAGGCTTTCCTCTTCTCGTTGTTTGTGGTATATTGGAGAAAAAATAATTATAACGAAGGCATTTAGATTTCTTCGTAATCAGAATGGTCTGATATGATGGGTAATCGAAATATTACTCAAAACACTAAGTACTACACATATATTATACATTATTTTGAGCCTGTAAACTAAACTCTTTAGTTGTCTGTACCTACTTCAAAAGTTCAATCGTTTGATATATTGTGTTGTGAGAGCCGGAGCTGTCGGGATTAAGGAAGGAAGGCGAGACTTTTGGCAACTAGCATCGTTTCCTTGAGTTATCGATAAAAACCTGCAACGACTTCATTTTGTTTGGTGCTTAAAATCCTGTGGAAATAAAGTCCGGGGGTCTCGTAGCCAGGGAGATATCTTTGACAGTCGTTACGGGTAGTCAGGAATCCGGAAGTCTGACAACCAATCTTACCAAGGTATCGTGTTACCCAGTAACTGGGTTGTTGAGTTCAGATAGGCAGTCATCATCATCATCATCATTTCAGCCGAAAGACGTCCACTGCTGAATATAGGCATCCTCCAAGCTCCGCCACTTCGACCGGTGCTGTGCTTCTCGCATCCAGCGGATTCCGCAGTCGCTCCATGTAAGATACTGGTATCCACTTGCATCCGGTTAGACTGGAAGCCGGCCACAACATAGTTGGGAAAAGGCAGGCAGATTGATCGAGTTGATTTTGTTAGTGCTTTTACCACCGTAAGATTGAAAGGAACTTGTGGCGGCATCTACATTGCCACATGCGAACTACAGATCACACTGACGTCACGCAAAATCCTGCATCGCGCAAGCAAAGTTTACCGCGCTACTAGCAAATATACGACGTCCTGACATCAATCGTCGGGCAGTTGCGCACCAGACACGACACCCTTTGGAGACCCGTTTTCTATGGAGGATTAGTGAACTTTACACCCTGTTCCTCACATCACTATGCTGGTGAATCTAACGTGATGAACGTCAGCGCAGCCAATCAATCAATCAATCAATCATTTATTATTTGTAAAACATAGGTAATAAAAAAAAATACAGATCTTAAAGGTAAATACAGTGCGCTATGTTTTGCCTATGGTAAGACATACAAATATGGGTAGTTTTAAAGTTTACAGTAAAAATTCAGAAATGTCAAAAAAATCAAAAATGTCAAAATATTCAAAAAAAGACAAAAATTACAAAAAATTAATAAAATGTCAAAAATTCAAAAAATGTCAAAAAATTACAAAAAATTAGTAGGTAAATATCAAAGAAAGAAAAAAAAAATATTATTAATAACCCTAGCCCCCCCCCCCCTGCCCTAGCCTTTTTTTTATTAGCCTTCGTGCAACTATATCAGCGTGAACTAAAAATTGATCAAAACACACATTTTGCAAAAATTTAACCATTAGTTACTATTTTTAAAAATTGGTTGAGTTTAACTACGGATCAAAAATTCGGCCCTTAGTGAAGTCTCAATTTTCTGAAAAGTATTGCCGAAACTGGTAAAGTAATTACGAGGTTATTTTACCCTACTTGTTATATTTTTTTTTTTTGTATTCTTTTTTATGCGTCATTTTTGCCGCAAATAAATGTATTTTCTTTCTTAGGTTGACTATACATAAAGTAGTTTACCCTATAGATGCGAATCTAGTGTAATATAACTATGTAGGCATGCCAGCGACGAAGCTTGTTGGGGATTATTAGTCAGGACAGGAGGGCTTACTGCAAGCTGTGCCATGTGCCGTTAGGAGGCATGCGTGTTTGTAAATACTCTTGTACAGTCGGGGAAACATATAGTTTAGCACATTTACTTTTTTTTTTGCCCATATTGTATCCCACTGCTGGGCAAAAGCCTCCCCTGTTTTCTTCCAAACCTATGTCTTTTGCGATCTCTGGCCATGAATGTCACTTTTTACCTACTTCAAATTGTCCCTTCTATATGTATTCAAACTAGACCTGTCATTCTTTATAAGTCATATGAAATGCCCATAACAATGCAATGTAAAGTAAAGACTATAATTGTTATACAAATTGCCTCCGAATTTAAATTGTCCGTATATTCAAATCACAACTATCATTCTTTGACAAGTTGTATAAAATGACTATAACACAGCAAATTGACGAAGGGAGTCGATTCGCTTAAACTCAAACACAAGGCATTTATTTCAAATATACATTTCCAGTTTTAGCTGGCCTGGCGTATAGGCTTTTCGTACGGTCACCAAAGAAGATAAGTAACCAAGGTCGCCAGATTTAGTTAAAGTTTAGTAAGAAACTGATGAATGTTTTCGGATAGAATTAAATTAAATTAATACAAAACAAACAGTTCATTTATCAAGTGTATTTATTCATAACATAAGATTAACATTATATAAGCTAACGTTTAAAATAATAATATGTACATGTGAAATAATAATAAGCAAAAGAATAAAAAAAATCGTCCACATCGCTGTCAATAGGAACAGTGCCCAAAAGGCTGGCAGCATTGCCACGTTGTATGGCGATGCTAATTCTTTGGCCAAAAACAGGCCAGCCCTCTGGTAACGTGAAGAGTTGACTAACCGCTTGGTGATGTCTCGAAATACCAAGTGGGCACTCGGACCCCATGGCCCTAGTGTTTCAACCCCAAACGGCTCGAACATATAACTTCCAATCAGGTTAGAATATTTTGCCGTTTGAGGTTTTCTGCACCAGCAGCAGTCGCTTCAGCACAGCCCACCATGCTAGGAAGATGGGATGGCACAAGGGTCTTACACATAATACATGTTGCATCCCACACCAAAGGTTAAATTATTATTAATTTATCAAATTTAATTAAATACGAAAATATTTTTTGTTTTCTTACTAAACTTCAACTATATCCGACGACCCTGGTTACTTGGTATCTCTTTTGGTGACTGTACAATGAGAAGTCAGCTTATACTGGAAATGTATATGTCGTAGTGTTGTACGTAGAATCAGAATCCTATTTAATCCCGAGTCCGTTTCGTTCGTAAATCACCGTAGATCAGGCATATCCGCGGTGACGTCACGAGAGCTTGGTCACGTCTGTTATCTGCGATGTATCCGATTTGAGCCGCAGGGAGGGAAATTAGAGATTAGACGTTGTACATTTTCAGTGGTGAAAATTTGACAGTGACATCAGCCTTATGTTGTAGCAGTAAGGGATATTTTCCAAGTGCGAGTGTTTCTACTGTTGGTTGCCTGCGGGGTAATTGCGTAACACATTAACAGTAGCATTGGCTCTCATTTTGACAGCTCAACAACATACATTGCGTTTTTTACGTTGTTGAGCGATGTGAACATGTGAAGCGATGGATTAGCCCAAATGGATGGATTAGCAATATCCTTCATAATGGTTAAAATTGTGATTGATAGTGTATACCGCAATGAGGGTGTTGTACGTAGAATCAGAATCCTATTTAATCCGAGTCCGTCTCGGTTCGTAAATCACCGTAGATCAGGCAGATCAGCGGTGACGTCACGAGAGCATGGTCACTATGTGTTATCTGTGATGTATCCCATTTGAGCCGCGGGGAAATTAGCGATTAGACTTTGTACAGTCAACAGAAGGCCAATAAACGTTCAAAATCTAGTCGCAATCACATCTCAGCTACAACCAATGTTAAAAACTTGTCAAAAATGTAGGGAAATTAGAGGTATTTTTGACAGGTGAGACTAATATCAGAGTGAATGTTCTTAAAAATACGAGAATTGCCCGTCTGTACATCAGTGGTTGCCTGCGGGGTAATTGCGAAACACACGATAGCGATGGCTTTCATTTTGACAGTTCAACAACATTTATTGCGTTATTTACGTTGTTGAACAGACACATTTTACGAACATAATTATGCAGCAATGGATTAGCAATATCCTTCAAAATGATTAAGATTGTGATTGATAGTCTGTTACGCGATTAGGGTGCTTTATTATTAGTATAGCTGATAATACTGATTGATATCTGTCACCTTGACTTGTCTTCAACATCAACTGCCTTGCAAATGTACTATGGACAAAAGAAAATGGCGTCAAACAAGCAAATACCGACGTTTGATACATTAGAACATCGGCCGTCGTCACTAGGAGCGCATAGCATTGCGCAGTGTCCCTTTCACACCGGCCCGCCCACGCGTCGCACTACGGCTTTCTACTATTTGCAACTCTGTCCGTTTATAGGCGCCTGGTACTTTTTGATGGAAGACATTGTTCGCGTTCCGATCTATTGTTTAGGATTTTGTTGTTATTTTTTTAAATAATTTGTGTAATTTCTGTGGGTTTGTAACTTATAGAGTTCTACTTAATAAAAATCCTACGTTTTCAAAATTCTTCCCCTAAATGATTAAATAGGGGGAAAGTTTGTATCGAGTTCATCGAAACGTGGAAGTTGATCCTTTTCTGTTCATAAGTAAAAGTGGTATCATCGTTTTCTGGAAACTTATCTCCCCCCCGCCCCCACGCGATGATGGGGGGAATCCCATCGGGTAACGACTTGAAAGACAATAAATACCATAATCGCCACACTTTGCATTCGGTGATTAGTGATCGATCACAGTATGTGGCTATTTACTTACTAGCTGCGTCCCGCGGTTTCACCCGCATGAGTCTTGATGAGAATATCGGGATAAAAAGTATTCTTTGTCCAGGTTTTGGTCTACCCATGCGTAACAAACATACAAAAAATCAAATTCTCTTTATAATATTAAGTTTAGATTATGAGGACACTGCTACATATTCTATCCACTTGACATCGCTTTGTCGCTTTTTATCATGACATCACCCAAGAAGACGTTGCATATTGATTCCAAGGTACCAGGGCACCAGGAATTACAAGGTGCCTATATTCTTCATCTTCTTACCGAGTGGGCTGGCCCAGAATTCGGCTACTTGTTTGGCGCCATCATCAGCGTCCATCAGTTCCTGTAACGTGCAGCTGACAGGACACGCAGGACACGATATTAAGTGTCCCATCGTTTGTGGAACAGCACCACATTTACACTCCAAGGCGGAGTCGTCTGTGAATCTCCACCTGAACCGGTTTTCCTTGCTTCGGCCAACCTCGGTCCGGAGTCTGTTTCGGGTGGAAAGTATGGTTTTAGGTAAGGAATCACTGTCTCGCTTCAGTCTTTCTTATTAAAACTCGGAGAACATTCCCTTACGCAAACAGCGCTAAGATACAGTTAGATACGGGAAGTTACTGCGCGTTAAGTATATTCTGCGGGTAACTTAGATCTTAGTTACGTAATTAGTTTTATACTTAAGTAAATTCTAAGAGATTCTAGTAGCTCTGGCATACTTAAGTTAGCTTACTACATGTGGGTCTATACAGGCTGGCTGGGACATGGACGCGCAACCTGCTACCATGGATTCGGTACATGATGCTGAACCCGCCTGTCTGGAAATTTTTCGTCGGTTTTATGTGTGTTGGATGGGTCATAATCCCGCATTTCGACAAGTTGTGTCTGCAGCGCCCTACTTGGGTACGCAATCGATTGAGAGCTTTCCATATAGGCCGCTGCAGATCACGGCCGAGAGGCACATGCTCCTGGGGTTTAACGAATTCGGGAGGTGGTGGATGCTTTTCTTCCCACAATTTGCTTCTCTCCTGGGTGGCCTGCGTGGATCGTAAGAAGCTCTTGCGACTTTTAAGCATACCCGGGGTCGTTGTGTAGTCGTAGAGGGGATGTTGGGAGTCGGATTCCTGGTTCTTTTTTTCCAGCGCGCATGCGACATCCCTTCGTACGCCAGGAGATGCAATTCTTGCAAGCCTGGTCATGAGATACAGCGACATCATCGTTCCCCCTATTAGACCAAGCTTTCAGAATCGGGAGGTGGTTACAAGTTACCACGTAATTGGTAAAATGGTGGTCAAGAGATACTGCCACAGCATCTTTCCCCCATGAGTTATGTCGCGTGAGATATGGCTTATCTTAATTATGATCATGGTTCAGTTAGCGACGAAGTTAGGGGGACTGATCTTATGATTTACACCCTGCTTACTTATGGCCTGGTCAACTTCGTTAGAAAATAAATAACATCACGCCTTTATACATGTTGAAAGGGTAGGCAGACGTGGTTTATTACAACCACGTTAAAACCCCTTGTCATTGGCTAGGTCTTCAGTTTGGTTTGTTACTGGTGTATAACCGTTGTAATTAATAACAATAAATTAATAAATTAGTCGATTCACACGAATTTGCTCGCCCGAAACGGGCAAATCGTTACTTATTTTTTTCTATTTCATTAGCCTATATTTTCCCACTGCTGGGCAAAGGCCTCCCCCATATACGTCACTTATAAATACTTTCTATTAGTTTTTCTATAGGCCCCTTAGTAAGACTGGTTGTCAGACTTTTGGGCTTTTAACTACTTACCCGTAACGACTCTCAAAGATCCAAGAATGACAGCCGGGACCAACGGTTTTTATGTACTTTCCGAGGCACGGGGGGTCTCGGTATGTACAGATGGTCACCCATCCACTGACCAACCGTGACAAGCTTAGCTTAACCTGATCGATTGACCCGTGTGGCTTTTATTAATTAGCCACGAGCCCCTCTCGCCCTTCTTGAATTAATTATTTTTCTTAACTAATTTCTTACTTATTTCTTTCTTTCCATCTGCTCATCCTGTCTCCGCAACATTTACCCAAGACATTAAACACAAAACAGCACAGATTACTTTAAATAAATAAATTCTCTTACGAAGCTAGACAAATATCTGTCTGCAACAGTCGTCTTCATGCTCGCCATTTGCATTTAATTGGCTATTGCGCTGAAAGGCCAAGACTAGAGGGGCTCTCCACGAAATATATCTTTATAGCCTTATAGACTTCTGCAGTGTTTCTTGAAGTTAAAATGTCAGTCCTGGCGAGTAATTTTCTAACAGACTATCATCAGCAATGGCTTTTATTTTGACAGTTCAACAACATTCATTGCGGTATTTACGTTGTTGAGCAGACAAATTTTTCGAACATATGAAGCAATGGATGTCCTTCCAAAACAGACAGATTGCAAGTAACAATTACCAAATTAAAAACTAATAATTCATGGAAATATTAAAAAAAACTTAATTATAAAAATTGAAAATATATAAGTTAACAAAAACTAAAAAACACGCTTATCAAATCAGCTCCAAGATACCAAATTATAATTTTGTCATCCGAACTACATAATACATACAAAGTTTCATTTCGATGCGACAGTTACAAGTGGTTTAAAATTTACTTCTAAAATTTGATTACATTGTTTGTTAGTTACTTAGTTAGCTAGCTAATAAGAGCGTGTTAATAGTAATTTAATTTTACTCTCAAGAAGTTTATTAGTTTACCGTGTGATACGAAGCTGCGTGACTTCACATACATCCACCAGCTCAGCACTTTACATATTCATAGAACTTTAGAAGCTTTTACAGTGCCTCTACTTAAAAGATAGTGTCACTGATTTTGTGCACAGACTTAACATTAATTAAAGTGTTGCTGTGTTAGGTACTTGAGGGACTCGTGGCTATATGATAACAGCCACACTGGTCGATTTCAGGCTAAGCTATGTTTGGTAGACGGTTCGTGGATGGGTGGCCATCCATTAAAGTCAAAGTTTATTTCAAATAGGTACTTATGAACGTCAAAATTTACAAAGAATTAATTCTAATCGCCCCTTCCAAAAGGTCGTTTCGTATGGAGAAGAATGGGCAAGAAACTCCACCGTTATTACATATATCGAGACCCCTCGACGACCGCTGTCATTCGTGGATCTTTGACAGTCGTTACCATGGGGTATTGCGTTCTCCAGTAACTGCGTTGTGGAGGTCAGATAGGCAGTCGCTCCATGTAAAATACTGGTATTCATCTGCATCCAGTTAGACTGCAAACCGACCCAACATAGTTGGGAATAGGCTAGGCTGATTTATATGCTGTCTTTTACTAACACGCTGAGATAGAAAGAGATGGTAGTGTACTAAAGTGTCAAACTATTTGACATAGTTTTAGGCGGCGTGTTTCGTGGTATTGTCTAAACTTGTAAATGTAGAAGTTTTAGCTAAAGCTCTAAAGATGAGTATACACTTGAACATTTTTTCGAGCATTTCCATGAAATTTAACATACTTACGAATGGTTGGTTTAGGAAACTGAGCTTTTGTCTGTACAATACAGGCAAAAGCTGTTTTTTTTTAATGCTCGACGCTGCGTTTGACTTAATGCTCGCGGCGAGTGAGCATTTACCAGCACCCTAATTGCGTAACACACTATCAATCTCAATCTGAATCATTTTGAAAGATATCACTTACCATTGCTTTATATGTTCGAAAAATGTGTCTGCTCAACAACGTAAATAACGCAATGAATGTTGTTGAACTGTCAAAATGAAACCTATTGCTGCTGATAGTGTGTTACGCAATTACCCCGCTGTATCATTTCTTTCTGCCTTGTGTTCATTATTGATGATTCTGCGTTCTTGATCGCTCGATAAATAGTTATACCAATACGCTCGTTGGTTTTTAAAATCAGGTTGTAACAAAACATCGATCGTCGTGTTCGAAGTGCGGTTCGATAAAATTATAAAACGGCCAATGCTCGATGTTCTTACAAGTAAATGCTCTAGTCTATTCTCACCTACAAACCAACTAACGTATTGGTGTAACATTTTATCGAGCAAAAGCACGAGCGATACCTATAGGTCCAACATGTCAACAATGAACGAAAGGTAGAAAGAAATGTTACAGGTAAATGTTCACTCGCCGTGAGCATTACGTCGAACGCAGCGTCAAGCATTCGCAGAAACGTTACATTACATAGAAATGCTTTTGGAAACTGAGCTTTTGCCTGTATTGTACCATTCGTAAGAACGTTACATTACATGACAATACTCGAGAAAATGCTCTAGTGTATAGTCACCTTCTGAGCAGTCATTATGATATGACAAAACTTAGTAGCTTTTAGATTTCTTGAACTTCTTGACATGTCTTGATGTTGTTAGTACAAGTATTTGTGTTCAAAACAAATCTCATTTGTCTGAACTCAAAGTTAGATTGAGTAACTTTAATCCAAAATTTCAATTCATTCAGTTATAATTAAACTGTCAAATTCAATATGTTTATAAGTCTACACAGTTGCCGTTGTAGAGTGAAATTATTTAGGGCACACCACCTTACATATTGTTTAAGTTACGCTTTTAATCTCCGAAGGAGTAGGTAGAGTAGAGGAATGCATATACCGACTGACTTTTTTACGGTCTGGATAAAAACAGGGTATAGAAGAGGAACGGAGTAGAAGTCTTTGACACAGAAAATTATTTTTGTTTTCACACAAACTCACTGGACGCCTGAGGGAGGACATCGCCGTCGAGGTAGACAACGGCGAAGGTGGTGTGACGATCTGGTTACGTTCGCAGGACCAACATGGCCAGAAATCGCACAAGACAGGGAGGTTTGGAAGGAAAAAGGGGAGGCCTTTGCCCAGCAGTGGGACACAATGTAGGCTAACGACGTAAAAAAAGAGCTTTTTTATTTTATTTTTTGTCACTAAAAAGCACACGCAGATTTCGTTAGCTGTGTTTAAATCCCATGCAATAGTGGACGAGACTATTGCAAATAACTGTGCACAATCGCAGTCTCTAGGCTCCTACTGAAATTGACAATGGAAAGAGTTGATTGAGTGATAGTATTGTAATTAGCATAGCATAGTATAATCAGCTCATAATGTCCCCACTGATTCCTAGCAGTGGGGACATTATAGGCTGATTATGCAGGCCTCTTCTCTTCGAGAGGGAGTGGGCTGTAATCTACCTCGCGGGTCCAGTGCGGATTGGCAGATGTCACATGTCTTCGAATTCTTGGTTCTAGGATGCCGATTTCCTCACGAGGTTTTCCTTCACTGTTTTGAGAGCAGTGGTGATGAAATTATTTACACAGAGTAATGCGCCAGCGTGGGTTCGAATCCACTCGTAGGTGAGAGCAATTAACACTGCTTCCAATGTATTATATTATTGTATCCTTTATTTAATTAAATACATATAAATTATATTTTTACATATTAGAATATCAAAAAATATAAAAAAAAATAAAAAATAGTGGCCCACCGGTTTCGCGAATTATATATTAATATTATTGCTTCTTTTTGTCTTTGACATATCTCGGGACCCGGGGGTCCCGTACCTTTGAAAGGCGTACCAGGGGCCGAAGCCAACTCGCAGGTTTAGACAATTTTAAATGATGAGGAGGCACCAACGGACGATTATCCCTGTATGCACCCAAGGACAACCCCCGGTTGGTGCAGAACATGGTAACAAAATATACTGGGCTATGGGTTTGAGTGGCTATAGTGGATCGGTTACCTTGAACTATGGAAGGTCTATGTCCCCTGCCTGACCAATGATAATAATAATATTCACAGATGAAATGGCAGGGGGTGACTTGCACACTCAATAATGGGCCCCCGAAAACGGTCGCTAGCACATAGTGTCGTAGCGACAAGGGGGCAACTTGTACTGAGGTGCTTCTGAGGAGTGGAGAGGTATTCCACGGCTATCAGGACAATCCCGGAAGTACGGTCAAGATCCCTACCAGCATCTTACTTAAATACTTCCTTCCTCCAAGCACGTTTGCTCTTGCGGATCTCCACTCAAGCCAGCCAATAAAGGTAAGGATGAGGTGGGAGCTCTGTTCCTCGTCAGTATTCACTCCAGCCGGCCAAAAAAGGCAAGCCAGAGGTGAGGAACAAGACTTCTCCCGGGAGATAGGATCCGTGGGGTCGCTACTGTCCAACAGCTCGCCACATGCTGTCCTGCGGGTTCCTGTATCTCTCTTGGTCTGGCTCCTCACCTGATGTGGCAAAGTAAACTCTTCCGTCACAGACCTAGAGTTTAGAGCGCGCAAGCCCCACCACGACGTCAACGTAGAGATACGGCAGTGGGGATATATATATTATTGTAATTATTACAACTTAATTATCATATTGATTGGTTTCTACTTTCGTTCAATACCTTAACTAAATCACAATATTTTATTCAAAAAAATATATATCTGAACCCAATACACTATCATCCATGACAACAACCGCCTCGATTAAGCAAACGCGATATTCAAACACCCGCCAGATTAAAAGCCATTTGGTGTGCAAATAAAACGGCCGGGACGTTATCAGGCGCCGCTCCATTCAACGTCGCATAATGCCGGGACGTGCGCCCGCCACCGCGTCCACGACGCGACTGACTGGCACGTGGCCAAAATACTCCATAGACTTCACGGATATCATTAACTCTATGATGCTTATTTTTTTTTTTTTGGGAATCGACGTAGGAGGTTTTCGTCTTCTTAACCGGACTTGCCTGTGGGGTGTCTCAATAGATTAAACTGATTAAAGCTTCCAGCCAGGGCTTAAAAAAACTCAAAAACTAAACAGATACACGCTAAAGGCACCCCTTGTCGGGTGCTAGAACGGATTATATGCTTACTTAAAAATGTTTTTTTTTTTTAATTACAGGTACTTTTTTCGACACAGCAGTCTTCAAAGATGAACCGTCATCAAGAAACAAAGGTTTTTAGAGACTTTTTTTAATAATTGTTTTTAGCATAGTTGTCCACTGAGTCGTGTCGTAGTTTAGTAGACAAAAGGTGCTGTTCTTATTGTTCAATTGATACAATGCGATGCGCCTCAGTGGGCTACAGGCATAATGAGTTTAATTACAACTCTTTGGTTTGTTACAGCTGATTGAACATTTGTTATAGTAGTTAATTTTGATTAGAATAAGACGTGTAATGATGAATGCTTTTATTTACTTTTTTATGAATTTGCGTTAAGAACGTTCATCCCGCGCGGGCTGGCATCCTCGCTTTTCTAGTGGTTTGATTATTTTATTAGATTTAAACCAAAGTACTATTTTTTTAAGTGAAAACTTCTTTAGCGGCGTTGTGCATTTTTGTTGTGATGGGTAAAAAATGTTAAACTCGCGTCAGGACACGTGACCTGATCGAAAATTCGTAAGACGGAGAGAAAATATCAAAAATGCACAACGTTAGTATTCAAGTTTTCACTTCGGCCGGCACTCCCGGGGTGCAACCATTTTTTTACAGCCAAGTCGAGTCGGTGTATTCTGTAAAAAGCTCTCCGTGAAAATTTAGGTGAAGTGTCATATCAAGTAGGCTGTCAGCTCATTTCACCTAAGTTTTCACGGTGATATTTATACAGAATACAGCGGCAGATCGTTGGTATTAACAGCTGGGTAAGAAAGAACCTGTAAACCTACCTTTTTGAAAACAATCTACCATACATACCTTTGTAGATTAACAAAACTCATATGCGTTTTTTCAAATCATTCCATTCCGAAAATTCCAAATTATTTCCAAACGTCACATTTCTACAATGATTACCATATTTGCCTCACACTCTCCTGCTAGCCTTCATGAGTATATTCGGTGACTCCTCGCTCCGTCCCAGGCGACGGCGATGGTCGGAAGTCTGAGAACTAATACTGCCGAAATGTAGCTTCATTATAAATGAGGCTGGGAGCGTACGGCAGACGGGAAGCTTTTATGTGGTGCAACTTTTAGTTAGAAAACTAGTTAGTTAGGACTTGATTCTATATAATGTAATTAATTATCAGTAATTAACATTACAAAATTACCAAACATTATTTGAAATTATTTGCCATATGTCAGTTTGCACGCGCCAAACCCCAGTCGAAGTCCCAGTTCTTAGTTTTGTAGCTCGTTGTTGCCTGTAAGTTGCCCGTCTGTAGCCCAGAGTGGACAACTGGCTCGCTCCCGTATACATGGCAGTTTGATTGTCACATACATGCCGGATTGACTTGCAGACACTTGCAGGGCACACGCTTTGCGGAATTAAACTTGGCGTCAGTCATATTATGGCGTGTTAACTTGTGAAGTGCAGTTCAGACTATTGTTCTCTTAACACTTAGTGAGCGTTCCATACGAATTTGAACGTTGTTCTAATGCGTATAATGTTCATTATCTTATAAGTCAATGTGAACAAGCGTTTCATTTGAATATAAACATTGGTGCTATATATGAATAATGTTCGCATTCGTATGCGACGCTTACTTTACTTGGTAAGGTCAAACTGCGATTTGTGAACCTTGCCCAGCTCTTGGGTGGGAGGTGATCATTTCTTTCATGCTTGTTACAATACTGTTCTGGGGCCGATATTGCTCCGCTATAAATGTAATATATCTCCTCTGATTATGAGAAGTCACATTGATGTCGTTTGTCAATGGTAACATTCAAATTTAAAATATTTTATTACATATAAACCTATGTACATTGGCAATTCATCAGAAGCGAAGCGCGATTCCAATTGGTTGTTTCCTAC
Source organism: Apamea crenata (assembly GCA_949629185.1). Classification (NCBI taxonomy): domain Eukaryota; kingdom Metazoa; phylum Arthropoda; class Insecta; order Lepidoptera; family Noctuidae; genus Apamea; species Apamea crenata. The sequence continues at coordinate 9,934,043 of OX451379.1, read as the reverse complement.
CCTATGGTGAAGAGCCGGCAAGAAACTCCACGGTTACTCTTTTAAAAATGATGTGTTGACACAATGTCGGGAACACCAATCGCAGACAACCTGAAACAAAATTGATGAATTCACATTGTCATTGTGCATTTTGATTAGGTAGTCAAAATTTATATTTTGACTACATAATCAAAATGCACGATTTTACTGCGTCTCACTACGTATTACTATTATTATTAATAGTAATACGTAGTGAGACGCAGTAAAATACAAAGTCCTTTATAGCCTTGTAGGCTTGTTTTGTTCTGACTGTTTATCCGTGTAAGATTATTCTTAGTATTTTTAGGGTTCCTACTGCGCTGTCCATTCGTCCGTCCATCCGTCCGTCCGTCTGTCCGTCAGCGGGCTGTATGTATCTCATTAACCGTAATAGGTAAACAATAGAAATTTTCAAAGAGCGTGTATTTCTATTGCCGCTATAACAACAAGTAATAAAATAAAAAATATGTACCTATTTTTATACAAAAGACCAGTTTTTAGGGTTCCGTAGCCAAATGGCAAAAAAACGGAACCCTTATGGATTCGTCATGTTTGTCTGTCTGTCCGTCCGTATGGCACAGCCACTTTTTTCCGAAACTATAAGAACTATAGGTACTGTTGAAACTTGGTAAGTAGATGTATTCTGTGAACCGCATTAAGATTTTCACACAAAAATAGAAAGAAAAAACAATAAATTTTGGGGGTTCCCCATACTTTAGAGTTGGAACTGGAACTCAATTTTTTTTTTCATCAAACCCATACGTTTTGGGTATCTGTGGATAGGTCTTCAAAAATAATATTGATGTTTCTAATATATTTTTTTCCTTAACCTAATAGTTTGCGCGAGAGACACTTCCAGATTGGTAAAATGTGTCGTCCCCCTCCCCTGTAACTTCCAAAATAAGAGAATGATAAAACTTAAAAAAAATATGCCATGCCATGTAAACTTCCACCGAAAATTGGTTTGAACGAGACCTAGTGAGTAGTTTTTTTTTAATACGTCATCAATTGTAATTGTACGGAACCTTCGGTGCGCGAGTCCGACTCGCACTTGGCCGGTTTTTTTTGGCGTTTTTTGCCTTGTACGATACGGAACGGGGTTTTCATATTATTTTACACCCAAGGGGTATCTTGCGGTATTGGGTCGGTTTGGGTTTTGTAAAATACCAATTCAGTTGAATCCGGTTACACTGGAAGCCGACCCCAACATAGTTGGGAAAAGGCTAGGCAGATGATGATGATTTGTGATTGTAAAATAATCCCTGAAACTACCGATCGGATTTAAAAAATGTTTTTGCATTTAATAGATAGATTTTTTCTATAGGCTATTTATCATCACCTTATGTCCCTTAGGAGCCGAGCAAAAGAAAAGAAGTCGGTAAGAACACCAAGCGCAAACGACATGATAGCGCAAACAGGTGATGCGATGCTACGGGATGGGTCGGTGGAACAAGAAATTTCACGCGGACTAAGTTGCGGGCAGAAGCTTGTCAATAATGTTTATAAAGTTACTTATTTTATTCTGAAGCCAAACTTTCGTCACGATCCTTATTCCTTTTGGATAACCTTTTACAGGGGCTAGAAAAACAGATAAATAAATAAATAAAAAAGCCTTTTAATTCCATTAGCTGTTAAAATTACATAACAATATTACATTTAATCATAATCGATCTTGCGAGACCAGAATTGATTTTAGGTGTCATTTACAAATGGAATTTTTGTCTATTAAATTTTATTTCATGAATGTTATTTATATTCATGAAATAACATTTAATAGATAAAAATTCATAACAAAATAATTCAAATTAAATAAGCCATTTTGAATTTAGAAAAACAGATAAGCATATCAAAATTGATACCTACTAGATTATTCACAACCCCGAATCACCTGTCCGTCTAGTTTCTAGAATATTGAACTTTATGACGTCGTACCGTGGCCAGTAAACGTACGTTTTCCGCGGCGACTCCTGAATACTGTATCATGCAAGATTGTCTGTCACATCGTGAATGAATCAGTTACTCTAGTTTCATGCCCCTGGTAACTTTGGTGTAGTTCTAAACCAGAGAGATTTAATATTGTATGTTATCATCATCTCAGGGGCGTGGCTAAGTAATAACAGCCGCACAGGAAGCTACGCTTGCCGCGTTTGGTCCGTGGATGGGTGACCATCTTTACATACCAAGAGTCCTCCGTGCGGCTGTCGTTCGTGGATCTTTGGTAGTCATGGGGCGTCGGAAGCCCAAAAGTCTGACAACGATTCTTACCAAGGGGTATTATTACGCAGTAACTATGTTGTGGAGGTCAGGTAGGCAGTCGCTTCATGTAAAATACAGCTGCATCAGATTAGACTGGAAGCCGACACCAACATCGTTGGGAAAAGGCTCGGCAGATGATGAGCTCACAGTCGACATTTCTGCCTTGCTCGCGTGCCACATCATGCGTGATGCGAGGATTTATAAGCTCTTCAATAAAACAGTTTACGCGTCGAGTGGGGTAAACGACGCGTTATTATTTTATTGCGTCGGTTACCGTGTGTGGAATGTCACGATTACATTCTGGTTGTTTGTGGCTAAATCTGAACAGTATGCGGCTGTCAGTAACAGTAAACTTAACGCCTGTAATCCCTGAATGATTAGGCAGAGATTTATAGTACCTAAATCCACATTTCGCTGTATTATTGCCCTCTATTGCCATCATCATAATCATAATCAGCCTATAACGTTCCCACTGCTGGGACACAGGCCTCCTCTCGGTGAGAGGGAGTAGGCTGTAATCTTCCACGCGGGCCCAGTGCGGGTTGGTAGATGTCTTGGTACATATCTTCGAATTTGGTTCTGGGACGTGCCGGTTTCCTCTCGATGTTTTCCTTCGCCGTTTTGAGAGCAGTGGTCGTGAAATGATTTACACAAAGTAAAGTGCCTGTCTGGGTTCGAACCTATGCCGTTACCACTGGGCCACCACTGCTCTCCATTCATTAAGAGGTATGCACATGTTCATTAATTTGTGTTTATGGCAAATTGGTAGGTCTCCTTTCACGAGGTTTTGCATCGACCAATAATTCCATGTGTTTTAATGGCTGGGTGAATTTTATTATTAGCAGAAAAGAGGATACCCCAAACTTTAGACATAATCTCTTTATTTTTCTCACGCCAACCAAATTCAATTCAAACATAAATATTTTTCTTATCACATCCGCTAAAATTATAAGGAAATATATGTGACACTAATGAAGATCCTAATGGGTGCAGACGTGAACCAATTGAGGGAATTCTTGTTCCTAACTTCAGCCGCGCCTTAATATCGGCCATAAAAGCCAAAGTCCCTAATTCCGGTTATTGAGTCCGGCTCATCTTTATGGTGAGGTCTCATAAGAATTATATTAAGGCTATATTCTGCAGGGTTTTAATACGATTCGTGTCAATTTTCGAAATTTTCGTTTGCGTCATGTCACCAATTCATTTATCAATTTTTTTTCGCCCACATTAAACGTTGATCGTTGGTACAAGACAAGGCTCTTATTACATACACTCACATTATTATTATTATTATTTATTTATTTATCTTCACACTGGAACGCCATTCAGCAATTACACCAATGGAGCAAAAAATCACTTCATGTGCTGCTTTCCATCCATCCTGTCCACAGTGGACATCGAACGAGTGGCGATGGATCACGCTCGCTCACGCAGCATGCAAGTGCAGCATTTCTTCATAGCCCCCCATGACTCCTTCCATATTGCGCACATTCATTGCGAATTTTTGAAACTCAATGATTTTTTAAAGTAAATAAATTAAAATTGAAAAATACGGAAAATTTTGAGGTGTCATCCTGCCTGACAGATGACATGAACTGGGGGGCTTGTGGCTAAGTAATAACAGCCGCAGGGTCGATCGATCAGGTTAAGCTACGCTTGTCGCGGTCGGTCTGTGGATAGGAGACCATCTTTACATACTAAGATCCCTCCGTGCCTCGGAAAGCACGTTAGGCCGTTGATCCTGGCTGTCATTCGTGGATCTTTGACAGTCGTTACGGGTCGTTGAAAGCCCGAAAGTCTGACAACCAGTCTTACCAAGAGGTTTTGTAATACCCAGTAACTGGGTTGTGGAGGTCAGATAGGCAGCCGCTTTATGTACATAAAATACTGGTACTGAGCTGCATCCGGTTAGACTGGAAGCCGACCCCAACATAGAAAAAGGCAGGTAGATGATGACACATGTATAAACTTACGCCTTCTTTCCATAAGGGTAGGTAGAAACTACAGAACGCCACCTGCTACGATCATTACATCCTTTTGCCTTGTTTACGTTACATACATCTGAGGGGCAATTCTCGTAATTTTAAGAATATTCACAGTCTGATCTCAGTCTCAATCTGTCAAAAATACCTCTAATTTTCCTACATTTTTGACAAGTTTTTGACATTGATTGTCGCTGAGATGAGATTGCGACTAGATTTTGAATGTTTCTAATTACAGGAATTGGCCTTCTAGTCATACACGCACGCTGGTTGCGAGTACTGCCAACCTGACCTTTCTGAAGAACATCACCAATTAGGTCACTATACACCGTGTTCTGGACGATATACATATATTTCGATCAGATGTTCAGACCATGGAAATAAGCATTTTTCATTATGGACTCATTAATTAATTCTTATTTTTTGTTAATTTTCATACAAACTAAATACCTTGACGTAAATCAAGGTTCCTCTCGTACACACGGCTACACATCAAGCTATACATTTCCAGTTTTAGCTGACCTCGCATTGTATAGGTTTTTCGTACAATCAGTAGTCAGCTTATACTGGTTTTTTATAGCTTGATCTGTAGCCGTGCGACACGTGCAAATGAGATACAAATAGCATTTGATAGATTTATCATTTTAATAATTGCTCTAAGCGGCAACATAGGCCAAATTAAATTTCATTTTTCCTTTCTTACTGCTTAACTCAATTAAATTTCATTAAATTAAATCCTTTAGTACTACTTCCTTTGTTAGATTTCATTTGTAAAAGCTATAGAAGCGTTTGCCAAAGTTTATGGATAACGTGAAGAACACGGTGTTTATCCTTCTACTCGGCGTTTCCGCTCACATCTGCCTTGTTAGTCGCCTTTTATTCATCCTCTAAAACTGACCAAACTGATATCCGAACCAGAACCTAATTGCATAACACACTATCGATATCAATCTTAATCATTTTGAAGTCCATTGCTTCCATTGCTCGAATTCGTTTCTGCTCAACAACGTAAATAACGCAATGAATGTAGTTGAACTGTCACAATAAAACCCATTGCTACTTGTAGTGTGTTAGGCAATTTCCCCGCAGGTCTTATTACACCCCGAGTAAAAGGTTTTTACTTAAACTTCTTTATAGAACGGATCCAAGACAGTCAAATCGAATGAACATTCCAAAATTACTCCCAAATTCTTCCATCCCATTACAATTTATTCGTCCATTCTACCCAATTTCACGTACAACCGATGAATTCATAATGTAGTGACCGTTTCAAACATTGAAGCCGGAATATTTTATGTATACCTTGACGACATACTCGTACTTCAGATTGCTTTTAAGTGACTGTTCAGGGGTCAACGATACATGCTCTGACCTTATGAATATGTTATCAAGTGTCAAAAGTAAGTAATAACTTGTTATTTGGGACTTTGGTTATTTATAGAACCTATTAAACGCGAATTTGGTGCTCAGAGGTATTTGGTGAAAAGAAAGAGTGATGACCAAAGAGTTAAATCGCTGAAAAATGTAGATTTCGGTTATGATTTTTTTTTGAATGATATAAACTAGTGCTTGACTGCGATCCCGCCTGATAGAAAGCAGTGATGAAATCGTTGATGGTAAAGCGCACTAATTTATTATGTGCCTATTTACTCTAGCCTTGAAGACACTTAAATTATAATCGGACGGGAAGATCACTGAAGGCAAATTGTTCCAGGCCTTCAATGTACGCGGTATAAACGACGAGGCGAAACGCTTCGTCCGGATCTCTCTGTAGTGGTGTCAACAAAAATCTTATGGTGTAAACCATAAGATTTCAGATTTAAGATTTTTTTTTTTATTTTTTTTTTTTTTCTTTTCTTTGGGTAAAAGGGGTGACTTAAGTGAGTGGTAGGTCGTAGGTTCGAACCCAGACAGGCGTTTTACTTTGTGGAAATTGTTTAATCACCACTGCTCTCAAAACGGTAAAGGAAAATATCGTGAGGAAACCGGCATTTCCTAGAAGCAAAAATTTGAAGATATGTGACATCTGCCAACCCGCACTGGGCACGCGTAAATTACGACCCATTCCTTCTCACCAAGAGGAGGCCTGTTTCCCAGCAGTGGGAACATCATAGGCTGCTAGTGATGAATCATTTTGACAAAAAATAGAAGGAAAAAGATCTCATATCACCTTATAATGTTTCTTATAAGATTTCTCAGTATCTCCCCCCTCATGTAAATTCCGAATATTTGCAAGAATAACAGAATTTATATTGTATTTTCTCGTAACACAATGCAATCTCACATTACTGCTTGAAGAATAACCAGAGATGTATACTACATACTCTTACTATATTGAAATAAGTACCTTCTGAGTTGCGATGCTCACATCCCTCGGTTTGCTTTGAGTAACAGAAAAATATTCTCTGAAAACTAAAGAGAAACACGGGTATTTTCCTTTGCTACTAAGCTAAGAGAGAAGAAAAGCAAAGAGGTTACAAACAACGCAAAAAATAACATAAATCTAATAAGCGTTTGTTGTGAATAAAAGAGAAGATAATATGTCACCTGCGCTGAGTACCAGGGCAACATGAAACGCAAAAGCTCTTAATATAATTGTCAAACAAAACATTATTGTTTTGTCCACCCTCCTATTTGAGCCCCAAACAATACTGGACTCTATTATGTGAATTTTAAATTTCATATTTGCTAATCACTTGATGGATGTTAATGATCTTCGTGCCCCTCCTTTAGATGTTTTAAACGTCATATTACGTTTTATGGCGAAAATATTAAGGTTGGAATTGCATTAGCAACTTACGCTTTTTTGTCTACATGAAATGCATTCTAAACTGTACTTTATTTTCAAAACGATAAAGTTTTATTTTGGTGAAATTTTTTTTGGTGTATTTAGCCTGAACTCAGGGGAAATAGTTCCGATGATGGTCAGCAAATATTGTCCTTCCTGAATGGTGTGCGTTATGACATTAAATAATTGAATGTTCGCGAACTCATAATGGAGAATGCAGATATTAAATGCTGAAATGATTTTGCAATCAGTTACCGTTGTTATGTTAAATACATAATTATCACGGTAACGAAGTATTGTTTGATAAAATCTGGCTTAAAAGTTTCACAAGTTTGCCAATGTGTAAATTAAGTAGCCATATTTTTTCTACAATGACTTTATTTTTTATAGGTACTTATATTATTCTAAACTAATAATAAAGCTGAAGAGTTTGTTTGAACGCGCTAATACCTGGAACCAACAGTCAGATTTGAAAAAATATTTGTGCATTTGATAGCCCACTTCTTTCGGAGGACTATAGGCTATTAAACATCACGCTATGACCTTTAAGAGCCGAGCAAAAAAATAAAAGAAAGAACGCTAAGCGAAAACGAAAGACGGAATGGGCCGTGGGAACAAGAAATTTCACGCGGATAAACTCGTGGGCAGAAGCTAGTAATTTAATTATACTGTAAATTGTATTCTAATGCTATATATACACCATCAACAGGACGATGACATCCACCTACCTCCAAATTAGGGGAGCGTTGTTGATTAGCAGTAGACATTTGTAGCTTATTACAGTAAATAACCAAGTACTGATTTGTAAATAAAGATCATTACCGATTAAAAGAAAGAAAAAATTGTTTATTCTGCACAAACAAAACGCACATTACAAATCAAAAAGACAAAATATACACACAACGTAGTCAAAAGCCTCGTACCTCAACTGGAACAGCAACAGTAAAAATATCGATAGTTGATAAAATTAATCAATAGAAACAATAATGGACCTGTCGGGCACAGCAAAATTTTAAAAGTATCAATGGCTTATATGACCTTTTCCATTCGTTCCCAAATAAGGAAAACCCTAATAATATGAACAGAATCAAGAGTATGTTCGCAGGCTACTTGCGAACTAAAGTTGTTTGAACAAAGGGTAGTCCCACGTTGGGCGCCAATTCACCCGCACTTTACACTTTTTATTTGTTTGTCCTGTATTATGACAGAAAAAGCAAATATTTTCATGTTTTGGTTATTTGAAGAGTATTCTTTATTAAGTTATAACAATCTACGTGTTTGAATTAACTTAGCGTAGTAGAATGCTTCGGTTAATTAAGAAATTGAGACATTGTTCCCAAAATGATATTCTGCCAAGGCTCCAAGCGCCGCACGGTCTAGAATTTATAATTTTAATAAAACAAGATAGTAACGAAGATGAACGTAAATCTTGTTTTAGAGTTTCTTAACTTGGGCTAAACTTAGATGGAATATTTCTCAACATTTTCATCCCTTAGCCGTAAGCGAAACTGTCTGACGCAACATCAAAAGTACTGCAGTCAAATAAATTTAATAGGAGTAAGGGTTTCTAGAGAGTATTTAGTGAATGGAATCCGTTTCAAAGACGTCTGGCCACCTGAAACTTAGTTATGGATACCAACGTATTTAGAGGTATCAAATTACTTGAAATAATTTTAGCTGCTTAAAATATATGATAAATTAATAAAGATTGGTCCTCGGCAGCTCTGGACACAGAGAGGGGGAAGGAGAGTAGTGACGCCTTTGCTACATTAATGGCTAGTAAAAAAAAAATGATTATACATTTAATATTATTAGCCCAACAGGAAAAAAATAAACACGACAAACAGTAATTTCCGGAAAACATTTTTACGTTGGTCCCGACTTTGTGTGAAAGCAAACGCTGCGGGTCTGAGGCTACTAAAAGCACATGGGATTATGCCGGGTCAGGTATCCCTCGGGAGCCGTTGGTGGAAACAACACATTTTATGCTGGCCCCACGTTGGGCGCCATTTCACTCCACGCACAACTGCCTGCTTTGCCGGCGTGAACTCGTGACGTACAGTCATCCGGACGTCCATGTTAATGAATTGACATCGACTTTGCCTGTATTTTGTGGCAGTAGGGGTGCTTTTCGTACGTTTCACGTTTTACGCTATTTGGTTTTATAGGAATGTATTATTATAGCGCGGGTGTAAAATATTATCGTATTTTATTGTTTTAAGCGTATAATTTATATTACGTTTTGATAATTATACAAATAAAAGCAAACGAGATTAAGTCGCAGGTGAGCCGTTTATTGAGCATAACTCGTTTACGGTCCCACGTTGGGCGCCATTCGTTCGCCGTAAGCATGCTGTGAAATAGAGGAGGCGTGGCGGCTCCGCAATAAAACGATTTGACAATAAAAACTACAAACTAGATTCAGGCGAGGATTAGTTTAGCCGCAATATTTTTTATACTGCCAGCTTCGAATAAAATAGAGTGGTTTTATGTAAAAGTTTTACACATTTTTCGTAGATATAAAAGGTTCGGTTTTGAAAAGCTTTTTTGCAAGTCTCTTGACAATAAACCCTAATCGAAAATGTACCTTCACACAACACCTATGTATATTTTAAACTACTTTCATCACGAACGCAAGTACTAACATACATACTGAATACACGAGCATACCTTATTTGTGTCCTTGTTTTAAAGCTTCGTAAACATTTACCTGGAGATTTCCCGCCAGCTTTAGTTTTACACAAAGTTCGCAAAATGAATAATTAAACTGAGCGAGGCGTCTACCTGTCCTTATTGACCCAGTTCATTTTGACTCCACTTTATTTATTCATCGCTTCTGCTCTTATATTACTGGAGGCAAGGAACATATTTCTTTTGGAATATATTAGTAGTGCCTTAGGAGGGTAGTTAAGATAAACTTGCAACTTCGAGGTTCATTCTTTACTTTACTATGGTAATTTATAGTCGGGGTTAAAATGGTAGGAGCTCTTTGTAAAATTAAATATATTTGAAGCTTTTGGTTAAGACAGATTTGTAATAGCTTTGAGAGATTAATGAAGTTTTATTTGCTATAAAAATGCGCCATTTTACAATTCAAATACAGTTCGTTGTCACGGCAGGTGATTTAATTTTTAGCTTAATAAAATGGAAATTATAACCTGTATACACATAATTCATAAACATTCCAGTGCGACTAAAACGAAGTGTTATTACAGCGTTCTAAATATAATTGAATTGTTATGTGTATTCATTCAAATTGTGACTGTTCACTTCATCATCATCAGCCGTATTCCAAATATGTTGGGGTCGGCTTCCACATTCTAACTGGATACATCTAAATATCAGTATTATACATGGAGTGACTGCCTATCTGACCTTCACAACCCAGTTACTGAGTAACACGATATCCCTTGGTAAGACTGGTTGTCAGACTTTGGGTTTTCTGAAGTTCTGACTACCCGTAACGACGCGCGACGGTCATAGCTGACATACAAATGACAGCTGGGACCAACGGCCTAACGTGCTTTCTGAGACACGATGGGGTCTCGGTATGTAATGGATGGTCATCCTTGGTAAGCATTACTTTTCCTTGATGACCAAATCAAATTATTTTATTTCACATAAACCTACATGGGCACTTATGAAATATCAGAAGCTAGGTGCGCAGTTCCAATTCGTCGTTTCCTATGGAGAAGAGCCGGCAAGAAACTCCACGGTTACTCTTCTAAAAATAATTGGCTTTTACAATGTTTTCAAATTACAGTGTTAATAAGTATGGGAGAACAGTGTATAGTACAAGGTACTTATTAAAATTGAAAACGGTCTACAAATCTACACTCTACAAGGCCTACCACGTTCTCACATTCACAAAATATAAAAGAATCTATTAAAAAGATAAATAAAATATAAAAACCAAATGATATCATTGCCATTAATAAACCACTAATAAAGAGTTAAAATTACAATTGTAGGTATATCATATTATTTAGCCACGAGCCCCCCTTGTGACTAACGTTACCTGACAATATTAAATTCACTACGTAATTTAATACTTGTCAAAAGTATATTCCACATATTAGGCCGGGTCGACACGGGATGTCGTTGGATGTCATTTTCGTGTTTCCTGTCCAACCCTCGCATTTCGGGAGCAGTTTAAAAGGTTCCGTCGCGCCCTCTTGACCAAACCCACTTGAGCGACCGCGCCGGGGGCGATGCGCTGTTACATTCGGTACTGTCAACCGCACACTTGAGTTACGAAAACCACGCTTGCTGCCACGGAATATAAGTGCTGTCAATGTCATACTGGTATCATACGATGTGTGAATGAGTGTACAAAATAAGAGGGTAGGTTTGATAATTGAGTATGTATGTACAAATATACATGTTCTGAAGTTTTGAGGGTAACTTACCAATTTGTGGATCTTGTGCGGACATTAGAATTACATTTATAATACTAATCCGCTTTCTAAGAGGAAGCGCCGCGTAGCCCGCGAAATTCTAATTTTCTTATGTTTTGCAATTTACAGGTCAGTGCCAGGTTGAATGTTGATTATAATATGATTCGCGAGCGTAACAAATATGACTATAGAGAATTATAAACACTTAAAGAGCAGTGGTGGCACAGAGAGTAGTGGTGGCCCAGTGGTAACGGCAACTTACGTGCTGTAGGTCATGGGTTCGACACAAACAGGCACTTTACTTTGTGTAAATTATTTCATCACCACTGCTCTCAAAACGGTGAAGGAAAACATCGTGAGGAAACCGGCATGTCTTAGAACCAGAAATTCGAAGATATGTGGCATCCACCAAACCGCACAAGCCCTTGTGGTGCATAACGGCCCACTCCCTCTCACGGAAAGGAGGCCTGTGTCCCAGCAGTGGTAACAATATAGGCGGATTATGCTATTATGCAACATAAAGTGACACTGACCTTCAAATTACAAAAAACGTAAGGAAATTTGAATTTCGCGGGCTACCTAGCACATCCCCCATAATGGCTCTCTGCTTAGATTTATAATAAAGGACTGCCCTTTGAGTCCTTGGAGGTTTTAATTTAATCATATTAGTTGAGTTTCCTCCGTGCTTATGAGAGCTCGTTACGTGTTCGTCCGGGCCATCATCCGAATATCTTCTGGCTTATTAGTGATTCGCCCGAAACGGGCGAATCGTCACTTAAAAATATATATTTTTCTATAGGCGACTTTTCTAACCAACCCGTACTGGGCCCGCGTGGTGGATTCCACTCCCTCTCACAGAGAGGAGGCCTGTGTCCCAGCAGTGGGAACATTAAAGGCTGATTATATTATGTTATGTATAGGCGACACGTAAGAAGCTTAGATTAAATTAACTTCTTGCGAGTCGCCTATAGAAAAATTAATTTTATTTTAAAGTGACGATTCGCACGAATTTAGTTGGTGCGAGGCCAAAAAGCCTCCTATCTCAGCATAATGCTGCGATATTTAAACAATAAATGCCGCAGCGCTAATATTCTGATAGGGCCCGACCACACTACATTTCACCGCAATATGAAATTTCACACAATGAACGGACGCAAATAATGACAAGTAATATAAACGATTTCAAATTAATAAACGCAATTAAAAGTACGCCTACCCTCATGGGGATAAGGTGTGAGTTTATGTATGTATGTGGTGTGTAAGTACGACTACAGTAATGGAATTGAATTGAAAATATTTATTTCAGACCAAGCACACAGTAATCGATACAAGTCCATATTATGTAAGTAGGTAGATACTTATAGCTTTGTTAGTAAAATTTAAAATAATTATTATTTTGGACAAGCATGAGTGACCAATGCCTCGGGGTTTGGCTGTCCACTCTGTCCGACACCACGCTCAGACGCGTGTTGGTGCTACCCTTTACCCGAGACCATAGGGAGGCCGTTCTTTTGCGAAGAACCGCCTATTTTATTTCCAGACTGAATGAAAAACATTAATGTCAAATGTACTAGTATGCATGATTTGAATAACGTAGCAAGGTATTGTGATACTCTCCCGTTATTCAGACTACATTCCTTCGTTTTATTAGGGTTCCGTACCTCTAAAGGAAAAAACGGAACCCTTATAGGATCACTTTGTTGTCCGTCCGTCTGTCTGCCTGTCTGTCAAGACCCTTTTTCTCAGGAACGCGTGGAGGTATCAAGCTGGAATTTATATCAAATACTCAGGTCTACTGACCATTGGAGCTGTGAAAAAATCAAACTTCTAAGCCAACGCAATCAAAATATACAGCCGTTTATGCCGCAAATTTCCGCAAATTTTCGACACTCGCAAGGGAATCAAAACCTACAGGGTACTTCCCGTGAACTCAGAATCTTGAAATTGGGTACGAAGCAACGTCTTATAGCACAAAAATTGCGAAAACCGTAAATTTTTAGTTCATCATATTATAAAAAAATATTTTTAATAATTTTAAATTGTACGGAACCCTCTGTGCGCGAGTTCGACTCGAACTTGGCCGGTTTTCTCAATATAAACAGTTGGACAGTAATGCATAAAAACTTTATTTTGTACTTCTACAATAACAGAAATAATTGTGGCCAACTTACAAAATTATTATTACTTATATTTTTCATTAATGGCTTGGGTCTTGTGGCTAAGTAATAACAGTCGCACGGCTCGATCGATCAGGTTAAGCTATACTTTCCGCGGTTGGCGCGTAGATGGGTGACCATCTTTACATACCAAGACTCCTCCGTGCCTCGGAAAGCTCGTAAAGCCGTTGGTACAGGCTGTCATTCGTTGATTTTTGATAGTCGTTGACAGTTTGACATCCAAGGACCAACCGCGGCAAGTGTAGATTAACCTGGTAGATCGTACCGTGTGGCTGTTTGTACTTAGTCACAAGCCCGTCAAATATTTTATCAATAATACAAATTCTAGTAATTAACATGCGATGAAAACCAATATTGACATTAAAAACACAATTACTTAAACCGCAACTGTGTACATAACTGACTACTACAAAATCCCGAATACTACACAAAAACTACACGTTCAACAAACAACAATACAATTTGTTTGGTTTTAATCCCAAAACTATGAAAACAGAATAGGTATTATGAAAACGTTATTGAATAAACACGAAAATCAATTAGCGTTGGTGAAACGACACTCATTCGGACTTGGCGCGTAATTGGGAGGGTAGTCGTAAAAATAATGGCAACTCTACGTCACACGATAAATAGATACAGAAGGTTGGGTCTTCAGGGTCAATTCAGATTAGCTGACCAAACTTCACAGACGAGATAGGTATCGAGATCTACTGATGCATTGCCAGCTTATTTAATCTGACCTTGTCAATCAATCTGTCTAGCCTTTTCAACTATGTTGGGGTCGGCTTCCAGTCTCACCGGATGCAGCTGTATTTTACATGAAGCGACTACCTTCCACAATCCAGTTATTGGGTGATACGATACCCCTTAAGACTGGTTGTCAGACTTTGGGCTTCTGACTTCTGACGACCCGTAACGACTGCCAAAGATCCACGAATGACAGCTGAGACCAACGGCTTAACGGGCTTTCCGAGGCACGGAGGGGTCTTGAATAGTCTTGATATGTAAATATGGTCACCCTTCCACCTTCGAGACTGACCTGATCTAACCCTTTTTTATATTGCTGAATGGGCCTGCTCTTGACTTCGATCATGTCTGATGGAAAGCGATGGATGAGGTCTATGATGGAATGAGCGTGCCCAGAAGATGCCTGTTCACTCTTGCTTTGATGGCAGACGGGTAAAACGCAAGCGAAAACAGGCGCACGCACCCATAGACGCGTACGTGGGACAAGAACAGCGATCTCAGTCGAATGCCAGTAGCGACGTCACGAGTGCACTTGCTTCGTGGGCGTGAAGCGTGTCCATGTGTAGTACGTCCGTTTTTGTACGTCGTATGTAGCCGTCTTTCTGTACCCATTTATTTTGTAGGTAGTGTTGCGTGTTCGAGCTACGTTTTATTACGAGAGCACGTTTAAGTGATGTGTAACGTCACTACCTTGTTAAGACAGTGGAGGGATTAAGTTTAATAGTGGTATGTAATAAAGGAATTAGTAGGATGTAGATACTGTAGTAGGATGTGTCCGGTTTTAATCACATGAGACTTTTCTATTAGTACCATTATTATAACGATTATGTCTTAATGTTTTTCTTGTGTTTGTTATGTAATTGGATATTTTATATTTTTTACCTTACCACAGTCAGTATTTTGTATTTTGATTGTTGTTGTTTTAATTTCTTTTTAAATGGTCAATGTAATTTATTTTGCTTTAGTCTAATTTATAATCTTATTTCCATATCAATTATTATTTAACTTATATCTTGTTTACTGGTTTATGATCAAATTAATTTATTTATTTAATTCTCACATTTTATTCACTTGTATTTTTATGAATCTGTCGTAATTTAATAATTAATGGTTTTACCACTGTTTCTTGTGCTAGCGGTGTTAACCTACAATTAATTTTTGCACCCGCAATTGTATCCTATTGTAAATAATAAGCTGCTAATGTACTGGTGTAAACAATTGTTGGTTAACCTTAATAAAAATAAATAAATAAGTGGTTATTTTGACTATAACAGCGCCTGTATTGTGTAGCGGTTAGAGAGCAGTGGTGGCCCAGTGGTAACGGCTCCCACTTGCGAGTCGCGGGTTCGTACCCAGCTAGGCAACCACCACTCTCACCACTACTCTATAAAATGGTGAAGGAAAACATCGTGAGGAAATCTTCGGCACTAGGTCCGCGTGGTAGATTACTGCTCACTCCCTCTTGAAGAGAGGAGGTCTGTGTCCCAGCAGTGGGGATATTATAGGCTTATTATGGTTTCTAAAATATAGCGGTTTTAACAATAACATACTATTTAAGGGTTGTCACTCTCACTATAGAAGAGGTAATTAAACTGTTTTATGATCAGACCATTATTTATATTACTATTCGGCACGACACTTTAAATTAAGCGACGCCTCTTAACAGACACTTAACTGATTTTACTACTGAGCATGAAATTGGACCGAGAACACATACGGGAGTCGTCAGAATAAACATTTTTAAAGTTTACTATCGCGTAACGAAACGTTGCCGTCGTAGAACTGATGTTTGGAATACTTTATCGTTCATCGATTGTTATTGGGTAAAACTAAAACTTGTTTAACTTTCCCAATAATGAAGCGTAGTTTCTTTTTCATAGCTTTTATTTATAGATGTACTTATTAACTCGAATTAACTATGATCTCGTTAAATAGGTTTAAATATATTTTTAATTTTATAGAGCCATGTCATTACAATACGGTACAGCACGTCACTTGGACAACGAAAAACCGCTCTTAGCATAATCATCCTATAATGTTCCCACTTCTGGGACACAGGCCTCCTCTCTTTGAGAGGGAGTGGGCCGTAATCCACCACGCGAGCCCAGTGCGAGTTAGTAGATGTCCCGTGTCTTCAAATGTTTGGTTCTAGGATGTGCCGGTCTCCTCACGATGTTTTCCTTCACCGTTTTGAAAGCAGAGGTGAGGAAATAATTTACACAAAGTAAACGTGCGCTGCATATGGTAAGTAGTTTTAATACATAACGTTGGAAACCCTCCCACAAGGTTGGCCGATGACCTTGTGTAGGCCGCAGGAATATGCTGGCTGCGACAAGCACAGAACCGGTCGAAGTTGCGATGCTTGTTCCAGGCCTATGTTCAGCAGTGGACATCTTTCTGCTGAAATGATGTATAGAAAATAAATAAGCCTTATAGTATAGAAATAAGCCTCTTTAGCACCAGTCTTGTGATCTTCACTTAAGTATACTCTCTTCTCAGTCCATAAACGCCTTCTATGGACTTCCATAGACACTACTGTAACGGGCATAAGGGTAAAATTCACTTTTTGCTGGCATTCACAAAAAGAAATTGTTTACAACATTTCACCACTAGTAAGTAGAAATGTAGTGACTGCGAGGGTCAGGTGTCCCGCGGGGCTCGTTGGCTCCTCTCCGCATACAGAGGGCGCCATTATCGGGCCCCACGTTGGGCGCCACTAGCCGGTCGCGGCCCACGCGGGCGCCATTAAGACCTATTGATGTTTTCTCTGCAAACCCCTACGTGCGGATTGTTCGTTTAAATTTAGTTCAGTTGCTGAATGACGGTGTATTACGAGTGTTTTTTTCTCTTTTGAATGTGAAAAATAATGTTAGGGGATGAAAAATGAATGTTATTTGTAGCAGAGATTTTGTTTGGTTTTGAGATTTTTTGCATAGTAAATATTGACTGTGTGCAATGTCACATGAAAATACGAACTCGCAAATACCTACATTTATTGCTCAGCTATGCAACGATAAACATAGCGAAAATTCACAACTTCATAAATATGAATATTCACTTTATTCAAGCCAGTGAGAAGTCTCCGCTAATCCCTCTGAGAATAATACTGAGAGATTACAAATTTCCACAACATAGGTTTGATACAAAAGTTCGGGAGAATTCAATATGAGCATCGAACTGAATCTCGCCCCAGGGACGAGCGTCGTTCGCCAGTAATGCTGTACTCTGGCTTGTATCGATTGATTGTCTGTATGTGCTCAGCATTACTATGTATGTTTCGAGTTTCGGATGCCATTTTATATTGTTATGTTTTTCGATAACCAAATATACAGTTGCGTATCGGAAATAAAGAAATTGTGTTTGGGATGTTTAGTTTAGAACTTATTCTTTGGTGGCCAAAAACCGGGCAACAAAACACTGAGCGAGTTTTCAAGGAAGTCGAGTTACGAACGCAAGAGTATTGACTATACTTTTCATAGCCTTAAATTAAAAAACACACATTAAAAAAAATAAGACTAATAAATGATACAAGATTTATTTCTGTAAATAGGTTTGTACTAACACTTTTATACGTCAATCATATTTTTTAAAACTAGATGAGGTCGGCGTTTCTTATCTAACTGCTCTGAGAAGAACGGCTGAAACAAACTCAGAGGTCACAATCTCTTTTAAAATCCAGACATAATCTTGGTCAGATCATGTGAAGACCATGTAGTTTGGTGTCTGACATGGTCTTTTGAGGAAAGTACAACATAGATTGAGTGGAGCTGTCCAGTAAATGCTCGCATTTATCAGTAATCATGCAGTTCAACTCAGAACTTAAGGAGCTCAACAATATGCGAGCAATACTAAAAGGCAAAAATATAAAATGCTTTTATAAAAAAAATCTTCAAATATATTCCCTTCAAGCCGTAGCCCTAGCCCCCATTAGTGATATCGTGTCGTCGCACGGAAGCGTTGACGCGTTGTTTGCAAGTTTCACGTCGTCGGCGCCGGGAGTACCGACTTGCTAGTGATGTTCTGATGACTTATTGGCTTTCATACCATTTATGATCCGTCAAATGTTGATGGTATCGGGGAGCTGTTTACCGAACGCGTTCCAAGTGTTAGACTTGGTTATGACTTTTTTTGCTTGTCTGTGGAACTGTTTTGGATTCTGAATCTTGTTACTAACAGAAATACGTACTTGGAGAAAACGGAATATAGATAGATAGATAAATGCATAGCATTATTAGGAGATGTATCTCTCAGAGAAATCTTGTCGCAAAGTAACCTAATATTAAGTTTTACTTACATAGTCATAAGATTTCTGCTTACTAACCCACTATGGATGTTACTTGTCCGAAATAAAGGTTATTTATTTATTTTGTTTATTGTTTGTTTGTTACAGGTAATTAAAGCAATATGAAGACAGTCAACATTAAACAGTAGTACCGTAAGTTTAGATCTAAGTCTCATGCAAGGATTTCCTCGTGTAGAGTAAGGTACTGAATACAAATCACTGCCCAGACATACCCAACACCTGCAGCAAAAAATACTTGAGGGAATTCTGGAGTTGAAAGTATAGATACTAAAAAGGTGGTTTCGACTTGCATCTTTATTTATTTATTCATTTACGGTCACTGAAGGAGATAAGTAACCAGTGACGTTGGATATAGTTGAAGTTTAGTAAAAAACCAAAGGATGTTCTCGAATAATATTTAATTTATAGAAAACAAACACTTCATTTATCAAATAAAAGGACAATGCTCATGGATGTATGGAATACAAATGTCAAACTTTGTTTTTATAGACTACTCTTATCGTATTAACTCCTACAAAAGTTTTTTTTGTAAACAAAACCGGGTTACGGAGATTTAAAAAAAAAATCCAAATAACCTGAAAACTTGGTGCTTTATTATTTTGTTTGACATGTCATATACGAACGGCCATTATTGCTCTAAAAAAATGATAATCGTTTAAATAAAAAATATATTCTATTGTATTCTAGTTGTTTTTAATTAATGTAGAATCGGCAAAGTATAATTTTTTTACGTTTTTTGAAAGATGTGATCATGACACTTTTAAAACTCAAGGTTAATCATGTCATTTAAAACGGAACGTCATGTAAAGGGAATAAAACAATAATCAACACGTTTTCACTTTAAATTAAATTCCCTGTTCAAAAATCAAATCCCCGACGCGTAATGTCGTAAAAAATTATGAAAATAATTACTATGATATTTTGATCTTGATGCATGAGACTTTTTGGTACCACTTTTGGTCATTCTCTTTTCTTCTGTCTGACTGTACACATAAAACTTAAAAGGTGATTTATTTTATTATTTACATCAAAATGCTTATATACTTACATGTATTGTACAACTAACTTATATTATTTATTAACTATACACTAGGTACTAAATTAAATGACTAACCAACCATACAAATAAAAACAAAAGGACGCTTAGGCGTCGAAGTACTTCTCCACATCGCTCATCGTCACCCGGAAACGTGCCCAGAAGTGGCAGCATTGCCACGTTGTATGGCACATAAAACAAGTGGTACATTGTAAGTTAAAATGATGTAGATAGATCGACGGAGTATTATTTAAATAAAGCGTTTCGACAGAAAAAAAAAATTAAACAAATATCTGTTCCAAGCAATCCTAAAGTTTTGTGTTGAGCTCAATACTCAATACCTTTATTGCTTTACCATAATGTGTACTTAGGTGGCAACTATATAATTTCTCATTATGGACCCTGTGGCACAGCAAAAGGGTAGGTGAGAGATCCCTGTTTTAGGAGATCATTAAGCTACTACGAGCTACACGATTACTGACAAATGCTTGCACTGACTGGACAGGTCCACTCTGTGGTACTTTCCTCAAAATACCATTTCAGACATCGATCTAAATGGTCATCACATGATCTGATCAAGATTATGTCTGGACTTTATGCGACCTCTGAGTTTGTTTCGACCTTTCTTCTCAGACTAGTCAGATAGGAAACGCCGAACTCATCTAGTTTTTATTATTAAAATATGATTGACGTGTAAAAGTGTTAGTGCAAACCTACTCACAGAAATAAAAGCATTTATCATTTAATGCGTTTCATCAGGAAAAAGAAAAATAAACAAATATATTTTTCAAGCGATAGAAAATCTCATGCTAAGCCGAGAACTTCATTGAGTCGTACACAAGACACACACAATACTAGATAAGCGAAATGTTAGTATGTTATTCGCAATCTCCTGATTTTGATTATAATATGTGAACTAAAAGTTGTTCCCACAAAAGCAACTTAATTATCTCCTAAAACAGGGCTTCCTCTCTTCTACCCTTTTGCTGTGCCCTACAGGGTCCATAATTATTAGAGTCCGACCGAAACTGGTTTTCCGGCCGAAACCGAAACCGAAACCGAATATTCGGCCGTGGCTTCAGTTTCGGCCGAAACCGAAACCGAAACCGAAACTCACGTGGTTAAGTATTAAATTCCTTAAAATACTGAAATTTGGTGCATTTTACCCATTATTCTGCATTAATTAGGACATGAAATGGAAACACAGTAGGTATATTAATTTTGTTTAATACTAGATTAAATTTGTGTAATCATTTATTTAATACTAGCTTCTGCCCGCGGCTTCGCCCGCGTGAATGTCGGAATCCCACGGGAACGTGCTACCAGGATAAAAAGTATGTGCTTCTCCAGGACCATCTATCGCTTTGCCAAATCAGAAGTTCAGTGGCTTAGGCCTGAAAATGTAACATACAGTTTCAAGTTCAAATCCTCCCCTAAAAACCGAATTACCCCTTTTTGCCCCGTCAGGGGTCAATTTTCGACCACTTTACATACTTATTATTAATTATTTTCTGTCGAAAGTATCAATACTGAGTTTCGAGTTAATCGGACCGCGCATTCAATTTCTTCCACACAAACTTCAACACCCCTATATCCCCCTTTGAGGGGTAGTTTTGAAAAACTAATAATGATAAACTTTATTGCTTACTTAGGCGAGTATTCATGCCAATTTTCAAGATTATTAACCTAACGAATAAGATTTTTCATATAAACTGTATCCCCGCTTTTCACACCCACAGGGGTGGAATTTTGAAAAATCATTTGGGATGTGTTCATCACTTGATTCAAAGATTATTTATACCAATTTTCGAGTTAATCAAGCCACGCTGTAAAATCCTCGCCTGTAAAATTGACTACCCCTTTTCAGGCCGTCAGGGGTAATTTTCGAAAAACCCTGATAATCATTATTCTTTCCTTTAAATTTTAGGTATAAATACTGAGTTTCGATTAAATCGGACCGCGCGTTAAAATTCTTCCATACAAACTTTGAAACCCCCCAATCCCCTTTTAGGGGGTAGTTTATAAAAACAAAAAATGCCCAACTTCATAATTTACTTAGATAAGTATTCGTGCCAAGTTTCAAGTTTATTAACTCAAGGAATAAGATTTTTCATACAAACAAAATCCCCCCATTTCACCCTCTTAGGGGTGGAATTTCGAAAAACCCTTTCTTAGTGGATACCTACTCTTCACGAAGAATACACCCTCCAATTTTCATGTCTCTAGGACTAGCGGTTTAGGCTGTGCGTTGATGTCTCAGTCAGTCAGGACTTTGAATTTTATATTGTAGATAATGTAAAAAAATATTAATAATATTTTTATTATTTTTTCAAATTAAGTTCTCATAGCAAAGTGTTTATCAGTTATCAATAAATCAAATCACTAATTGTTACTGTTTCGGTTTCGGCAAAAGTTTCGGCCAATTTTGGCCGAAACCGAAACTGCCACCGAAACTTGATTTTTGGCCGAAACTCGGCCGAAACCGAAACCGAAACCGAACTTTCGGTCGGACACTAATAATTATCTAAATTATATAGTTACCACCTAAGTACACATTATGGTAAAGCAATAAAGATATCGAGTATCTATTAGATAATTGCCACCCATTCTGATGCAATCCACTTTTCTTCCACCACTCCTTTTATCGCACATCGCGATAGTTTTCTTCAAGTGGAATTTCTCCGGGTCATTATAAGAAAAACAATTTTCTTTGACACTTAATAGTTACTTGTTCGCAATACTATTAGAGTAATTATCTTCTCTGTTAATTGGTTAGAAGGCTAATTAGTTGATTCGTACGAATTTACTCGCCCGAAATGGGCCAATCGTCACTTTTTAAATAATATTATTGTTTCTGTAGGCGACTCGCACGAAGTTAATGTTTTTGTGGGCGAGTCGACAACTCCAGTAGTAGGTAATACGTATTAGGCAATTGGAATATTTTGCAATTTATGCAATGAAGTTACCAATTAGTACACGTTTTATAATATGTAACTCTTTACACTTCTGTGCCGAGTGACGCCTCGCCCGTTACGGGCGAGTAAATTCGTGCGAATTGACTAATAAGCCGGTTAGACTGAGTTATTGCCTGGGGAGACTTTTGTTGCCATCTTTAGAGGAATATAAAAGCAAAAATAGAAATTAATAATTTTGAATAGAAAGCAGGTTTATTAGGACAATTAGGTTTGTACGTTAATTGGGTTTGCCTTGGGGACTAAGATTGTCTTGATAAGGAGCACGATTTTGAAGTAACTTTCAAAGTTATTGTAATATAAGATTGGCTGAAAATTCTCTCTCTGCGGCTCTATTTACATCGAGTTACTGTTAGCCTGCATCATCCCACTGCTGGGCAAAGACCTCTCTTCATTATTTTCAGCTCTTCCGATCCTGGGCTAAAGTGGACCATTGGTCGTTTGTTTTCTCCAGCTCGTCCCGCCCTCTTTTCGTTCTACGGGGTCTGCCGCGACGTCTTCTACATGTGTCAGGGGCCCTGATTTTGTTTGGTTATTTATGTGTTTGTGTTTGGCCCACAGCTCATCAAAAGTTCGTAGTTCTATTAAGATCTCTCTATACTGAAAATGAAAATCAGAGTTATCGATTTTGTTGACGAAATAAAATGGAAACATTTTAGTTCTTTAAAGTAAACTATAATTGCACGGTAACCAATGGTTAAATAAATACAGCAATCATTTTCGAAATATCACTCAAAAGTCAATCAAACATTTTTCCATCTTTAAAAACATGTTATAAAACGTGCCGAACAGCGAAAACTTCTGCCATGTTTTAAAAGCGACAAATAATCCCGCGATGCGATGACGCTTGTTTCGCCGAATCAAACCTATCAATTCCTGATACGTATTCTGGATAAAAACGCCGGCAACCGCAACCGTGACACTAATGTGCGGGTCGACGCACTGTCGGGGCGCGGGGAGGGGTTGATGTTAACAAAGTTGTTCTGTAGACAAGTAAATTACACGTCACTGACGATTCAACGATAGCTATCGTCGCATGTCCCAAATGTTGCTATCCGAACGTTTTTTCGTTTGATTTAATGGTCTCAGTATAAATATTTGATTCAGATGTTTGGATAAACATTGGTTTATGTTTTGACGTTCGGTTTCTGAATTTATTTAGCTCTCGTATTTTATTTTTCGTAACGGAATTGGTTATTGGATTTTTTATTAACTGGAGCAAAAAATGGGCCATTATTTTAAAACTACCTACCTACAAACTGTTTGTTCGTTTCTCTTGGATCGGAAATTAATTTCCACTGGTATAGTCAACAGATTATGCTTATTTTGCGAAGTCGTTTGGCTTGCTGGAAGCTTCATTATTCCTTTTTATAAAATGAGAGCTGATTTATGAATAATGCAATAATAAAATGTCGAATGGTAATCAGTTTATGTAGACCTGCGGGGTTATTGCGTAAAACATTATCAGCAGAATGGCTTTCATTTTGACAGTTCAACAACATTTTTTGCGATATTTACGTTGTTAAGCAGACAAATTTTTTGAACATATGAAGCCATGGATTAGCAATATCCTTCAAAATTATTCAGATTATGATGCATAGTGCATAGTGTGGTGGTGGTTGGTGTGGTGTGGTGTGGTGGTGTGGTGTGGTGCATAGTGTGTTACGCAAATAGGGTGCAGCTGCTTCGTTGTAAATAATTGGATGAAACATAAATATAAGTCTGTATTCTTAGTCATATGTTGCAATAATATCTTTGTATATGTGACTGTGATGGATTGTGACATACAGATCATAACTTAATAGATACCCACGCTTTGAGGAAAAAATACTCTCAGAAAAACACCTCGGTCGCAGCACACCGTCATTTCCCTCATCTGTCACTGTATTGAATACAATGTTATTTTGGCAAAATATATCAATTAGCTGCCATTTAAAAATATTATTGAAAAATGATCATTTATCATGAAAATAAATTTTCTTTCGGCACACAACGTGAACCCTAAAATCGTTCACGCTCAGAGTACAACGATAACACGTGCCGTCCACGTGACGGATTGTGTACTTTCCTTTAATACTCCCTTCACCGGCTTTGATGTCGTCGAGATTTTGTTTGAATTGAGGGATGTAATAACCGAAAACAAATTAATTACATGTTTGCGGCTTTTTCCCCTTCGAGGAAAAGGGAGGCATGCATGAAAAACGTTTTATTTTTGAAGATTTCCTCTTGCTTTTATTCGTTTTAGCCTTCGTTAATTTTAAAGTAATACATCCATCTTTACGCTGGAATTCATTACTCAACGTACCACAGCGTTTGGTAATGCAGGCTTATTGGCGCCCAAGTGGGGCTAGTCATCAGTCACGGCGGAGTGACGCTAGCATAAACACACGGTACACATGTGACGGATTATGTTGCTACATCTGGCTTCAATATACTCTCATGTTCGTGGTACAAAAAATATGAGGCTGAAAAGTTGGCGCCCAACATGGGACTGTATCAATTATAATTGTCTAGTTGAAGATCTGTGTACATACACATGTCTGTTTTTTCGTATTTTATTATTCAAACACGTTGAAAATGAATGAAAAATTACGTTTTTTTTTATATAATACTGCCCATAATATATATTTTCCATAATATATATGTCAATGTAACGGAAATTCCAAAACTTTGAAACCATTTTTTTATCGTACAATACTGCCCTCGACAGAAAAGCAGTTTCGCAAAGTTAAATGTACTTCCAGCTGTCACCAAAACTGAAAAGAACATTTATAGCTCAATATCACGCCATATAAATTGTTGGAGTTACGCCTACGAAAAATCCGAACGATATACATATAGATACATTTTTATTTAGGTCTAAAAAGTATGCAGCTTTTATGTAAAACCTAGTAACTATTGGAACGGATTGCAGAATCTAGTCAAACTGGGCAGAATTAAAAAAAGCTTATTTAATTATGATGAAAACAATTATGATTAACTTATACACGAACTTATCAAACAAAGTTCTCAAATAGTCCATCATGGTAACGTTCTTTAAAAATCAGGATAATTATGATCAATAATTTGTACAGATTCTTTTAGTTTTTATCACATAACAATTCGAAGTCAAAGTCAAAGTATTTATTTCAAATAGGTACATAACAGGCACTTTTGAACTCAAACTCAACGTTGAACGTCAAAATTTACAATAAAATACAGGATAATTTTTTAACCAGTGCGCAAACTGTAACTATGAATTCAGTGCATGATTCTGAAGCCCTCAAGTATTGAAATTTTTCGTCGTTAAATAAAAAAAAAATTGCTCTGCCATACATTTTGACCTATAATGTATATGACGCGGTCAAAATGTATAATTAATTCTAGCCGTCCCTTTCAAAAGGAACTACCTTTTGAAAGGGACGACTAGAATTTTGTTTGGAGAAGAATGGGCAAGAAACTCCGCCGTTACTCTTTTAAAATGTTTTACAATATTTTGTATACATTAATTATATGTGAAGACGATGCACCTAGAATAAAATTATTGTACCATAATAGGTAAAATATAGAATATTTAAGTATCTACAAACATACAAACACTTTTTCCATATACCTAAATAATAACAAGTTTATTTGGTATCATAATTGACTCCCCCAAACTGGTAATTAGAAAAGTTTCCAACAATTGTCCCGGGGTGCTCCATGTTTTTCCTCGGAACAAATTAGTTTTTGGTGCCAACTGTTACACAGTTTTTGTCCTCAAACGATGTTACAAAACTCAGTATAAACATCATCCCCCTTATTACAAAACAAGGTTTTTCTTTCGATCAGGTTTAAACCACTGACCCAGTTATTGAATTAAGAACCCAACTGATAGAGAAATGCAGTTCTTTATACAAAAATGACAGCTTAGTTCGGTGCTAAGTGGTCATTTTACTATTAAGAACTTTGCCTAAATCGAAATAAAGTTCGAAAAACAAACAAGTACTGGCTCAATAGTTTAGGCTAGAACTAAAGTTAGGTTTCGTTTCGTAATAGGACGGTATGGGTTAATATCCCCCTGTTAATACGAGCAAGTGATAGCCCCGTGGTAACGGCCGCGACTTACGATTCGTAAGTCGGAGTTCGAGTCCAGACAGGCGCTTTACTTTGCGTAAATAATTTCATTACAACTGCTCTCAAAACGGTGAAAGAAAACATCGTGAGGAAACCGGCATAACCTAGAAGCAAATATCTATCTGAGACATGTGACATCTATCAACCCGTACTGGATCCGCGTCCACCACGTGGCCTTAGGCATTACGGCCCACTCCCTCTCACAGAGAGGAGGCCTGTGGCCCAGCAGTGGGAACGTTATAGGCTGTTAATGACTTCGTGTATGCTGATCGAGTTTATAGCGTCTGGCCGAATACTAGTTAATTGGTAATGTAAACATATTTTACGCTCCAGCTAACTCCAGCCTTTGCAAACTACCTCGGTAACTTTTTTATTTTGCTCTCGATGAAAATAATTATAGGAGAGCACAAAGTAAACTGAAAACATTTGCTAATCTTTGAAAAAAAAAGAAACTGGAACAGTAGCATCCTTTGTAGAACTCGTTTGTATGACGTAAATACAGGGTCAAGTTAAATTAGCTAGCGGAACTCTAAGCTAAACATGATAAAATAAAATATATATTTGTTTTTTTTTCTGTGGGTCAACGACCGCTGGTAATGTTTTTACTTGAACTAGGAGTTGAGAAAATCTGTTGTCTTTTGTTTTATAGTATTTAGATACCTATCTATTTTATATCTATCACGTGTCTACACACAATAAAACTGATTTTTAAACTGATATTTCTAATGACTACACCAACTGCGTTCAAGGACCTCAAAAAAAACTTCAAACTATTTTTTTTTTGTTTTATAATGTTTAGATATCGATACCCATCCCGACTGCGGAGTTTCGCTAGCTAATTTAATTTGACCTTATATATTAGTAAAGTTTAAATATGTATTCTATTGAAATATAAGTAAACCGTTCCCCAGACAGATAAAATTAAAGCCCTAATTTATTCTTAGTTCGAGAACCCCTGTATTACGTCACTACACCCACCGCTCTTCTGACGTGACGACACAACATGGCGTCGATTTATTATAAACCTACTTATTAATAGTCCCCTTATTAATTAATGTAAAAATAAATACTCATCACGCCTGGATTCCCTGTGGGGGTGACTAGGGATGTCCAATTCTAGGTATTAGGGCATTTCGCTGATCATTGTATGTCACAGAACGTAAAACATCAGGCCTGTATTCCCCGAAGAGATGGTAAAGGTGTGTAATAATAAAATATAATAGTCTCCATACGGTGGAGGATAGACGGCGCCGCCGAGGCCGGCCCAGGAAGAGGTGGCGTGATGATCTAGACGCGTACCACCTGGGTTATGTCAAGTTGGCTCAAGAAAAGGATGTCTGGAAGGATTTGGAGGAGGCCTTACTCAGCAGAGGGACAAAGGCTTAAGAAAAACCTTTATTGCCGGGCAATTAAGGCCCATCACACTAATATCATAAAGGCGTTGTTTGTGAGTGTGTGTGTGTTTGTATGTTTGTTACTTCTTCACGCTCAAACGGCTGGACTAATTTTGATGAAATTTGGTACACAGATTGTTTATAATCAGGATTAACACATAGGATACTTTTTACCACGTTAATCCCACGGGATCGAAATGTATTCTTAAAACACCCACATTTCGCAGCTCTGTTTAAGTACCATGTAATAGGGGGCGAACCTTTTGCCATTCCCATCTTAAAGAACCGACTCTCTTTCATTCCTTTTCACGCTTTTAATGAATTCTGCAATATTCCGGACACCTAACGGCTTTTACTTTCAATAAAGAACCTAAATTACCCCCTTTGCACTTCAATCGAACTTTTTATATGCCTATTAATTTATAAAATAGTTGCTATAATACATAAAAGTGCTATAATTCATGAATAAAGTACAGTTTGTCGTGTCGTCGGCACATAACCGTGAACGTCGCGTCGCGTCAATATTGGCTGGGGTTAACCCACGGCGCGTCCGCTGCGAGCGAGTGATTGACATCGACTGGACAGTTTTTAGGGAGAAAGTTTTTTTTTTAATGGAGTTTGTTTAGCTTTATCAGACTATTGAACGAATATTAATTTTTGAGTTGTTAGTTTTTTTAGTGCCAGATCAATTTGCGTGAACTTTTACATAGTATATTTCGAGTTTATAGCAGCTTGAAAATGATTTATGGTCAGTACTCAGTACTATAAAAAAAAAACAATTCCTACTAATATTATTAACGATGGATGGATGAATCGTTGGATGGATGGATGGATGCATGGATGGATCCTTGGAGTTTCTTGCCCGTTCGGCAAGAAACTCCAAGGACACTCTTTTAAATCAAGATATTATTACAAAATTCTCGCTACATTACTCGTATTCTTATTGCCTCTTTAAGCGAGAACAATGTAAAAAAAAACAAATGAAGAAACAATTCAAAATAAAAGATTAGAAATAAGCCCTGGCAGTTAAGAGATGACCAGTCTCAACCGACGGCGCCCGTTCACGAACATGACGAGTTTGGCAGCTCATTCTAAACTGGCTTGGCTGTTCGAATGCCACCAGAGTTATTTTATTACCAGCCTGCACTACATAAGGTCGACTTTAGCAGACAACCTTTACTGTACAACCTACTTGAACATATAAATCATTTGAATCTTGCTGGCCACTTTGTCTGTGGGGTGACCCAGTTTTTCTTTTTCTTGTTGTGAAATTGTTTCCCCTTTTGAATACACATGGTGCTTCAGTTATTAACCCCTTTATTTATAAACGTTGCTTAAAGTCAAGTAATAATTACCGACTGTTTTTACATACATTTTTGACGTTTAAAGAGCAACGGATATGAATCATAATCAGCCTATATTGTTCCCACTGCTGGGACACAGGCCTCCTCTCTTCGAGAGGGAGTGGGCTCTAATACCAGGCGGGCCAAGTGCGGGTTGGTAGATGTCACATGTGTTCGAATTTTTGGTTCTAGGACATGCAGGTTTCCTCATGATGTTTTCCTTCACCGTTTTGAGAGCAGTGGTGATGAAATTATTTACACAAGGTAAATGCTTATGAGTAAACCCATAACACTATATGAAAAAAAAAAATAACATGTGCAACCGCATGTTTATTTCCAACAGTTTACAGTTAAAAGCGTGACAAATGTCTTGTCTTGTCACGGTAGCGCGAGATAGTCCACTTATCCAACCAGATAGTTGACAACCATGTCTCCTCGATATACTATGACGTCACAATAGCTCGAAGTGAATGCATAAATATTAAACGATGTGACTCGTGTTCGAGAGCTAGCATACATTACCCCGTAGTTCAGCGAATGGAACTTTGAACGCTTTTATAGTGAATGAAATTGAAGATTTTACGAGTGAGAAATCGATATTTCATTTTGTGTTCAAGAATACGTTTATCATATTGCAGCTTGGTACCTAGGGACGTAAGTCGTAACAAGTTCTTTTAACTGAATAGACAGCTGCTATGCTGCTGGTGACTTTAAAATTAAATTAAATCCACCTCTCCACCACCGAGTCCCACCGCTCGGACAATACGCTCAGGATACTGCTAGTGCTGCGTCCGAAGCGACTTTGTTGCGCCAGTTCTTCTTTCCAGCGAAAGCTCCAGGAAGTCGTGATGGATGGGCATTTTGGGGGACGGTTTTATGTAATTTTGACGTTCAAAATGTCTGTCTGTTCTCAGCCTAGTTTGAATAAATGACTTTTGATTAAAAAAAAAAACCTGTTTTAATTATAGCCGCTAATTCTACTGAATATCGATATTACGCTAGGCCAGCTCAAGACGCTGACAAATGCTTGCTCTGACTGGACTGTTCCACTCAAATCTGTGGTACTTTCCTCAAAATACCATTTCAGACATCAATCTACATGGTCTTCCCTTGATCTGACCAAATTATGTCTGGACTCTAAAATAGACGGTGACCTCTGAGTTTGTTTCATCAGCCATTCTTCTCAGAGTAGTCAGATAGGAAACAACGACCTCATCTAGCTTATTATTTAGACAATGACGTGAAAACTGATTCCGATATATTATTTACAGAATAAACAATGTCATTTTACTTCAAGGCGTGTTCACTGTTCTTGTAGATTGTAGCGTTATTTTCCAGTCACTTTAAACGTTAAGATACAAGGAGTTTCGCTGCTACCAGCCGTTACCTTAGAAACGATAAATCATCTCAGTGTCAACACGTTTTAAGACAACATTTTTACATTCTATTTTTCACAACAGCTTGTCATATTGCCTAGTATGCTGCATGGCTGAAGATTATCAAGACATTTTTATTTCTTGTATCATAAGATAACACCCAAAGGGGTAGGCAGTAGTGGAAAGAATACTTCCACGTCACCTGTAGATAATGTTCAAGTCCCATGTACAAGAGGACGTGCTAATTGCCATCATCATTTCAGCCGAAAGACGTCTACTGCTGGAAGCGTTGGAAGGCCTCCCACAGGCCTTCCAACGCTTCGTCTTCCGGTACGCGGTCGCTACTCCAGAACCTTTCGCTCCCATTGGCCTGTGGGATCTGTTCTGCGAGTTATGTGCCCTGCCAACTGCCACTTAAGTTTGGCAATTCTTCGGGCTATGTTGGTTACCTTGATTCCACCATCAACCGGTCACAAATCTAGACTCCAGGCTGCTTCTAAGACATTCTAATGGCAAGACCCCAATAACACCACCAATAACTCATTTGCCCGACCTAAGGATCGACCCCAGGACCCCAAACTCTAGTAGTCGCGCTTGCTACCTGGCTACCTCTATACTAACGAAGCAGTTAGCCTTGACGTGTCGTTGTAAAGTTTCAAACAAAAAGTTCTCAAATAAAAGAGTCCTCACTGTAAACACGACGGTTGGTAGCCCTGCTCCGAGCGCGAGTATCATCCACACGTGTTCTGTGTACTCTTTGTTCTCATTATGAAGATTGTGTGCGGAGTACACCTTTGTTTTAGTAAGTTGGCACTCTTGTGTGAGAGCGAGATAAATGGGGGGTTACTTTGGAGACACAGCTCGGGTACTTATCGTTGTGAAGCAGGTTTATGGTTATTATATGTGAGAGGGTGAAGGAAATAGAGATGCAAAATATTAAAAACTAGCTTCAGGTTGCGACTTCGTCCGCGTGAAATTTATTGTTGGCCCGACCCATCCCATCGCGTCGCATCACCTGCCCGCGGTGTCACTTTGTTTTCGCATAGGGATCTTTCTGACTTTATTCTTTTTGCTCGGCTTCCAAGGCGCTATCTACACGGGCGAAAGTATTGCGGTGATAGTCACATAGCGATTCTGGTATTGAGCTTCGGATACTTAAATTAAATAGAACTTTATGAAGCCATCTCCACACGGCGATATCATCGCGGCGAGAATTTGATGGCACGGCGAAACTATCGCCGCGTTTCTCCTGCCCGTGGAGATGGCGCCTAAAGAACATAGCGTGATGAATGAAAAAAAACAAACTCTTCAGCTTTATTATTGGTATAGATAGATAATAATAATATCGACCATCTCTACATACCGAGCTCCTCCGGGCCTCGGAAAGCACGTTAAGCCGTTGCTCCCGGCTGTCATTCGTAGATCTTTGGCAGTCGTTACGGGTCGTCAGAAGCCCGAAAGTCTGACAACCAATCAATCTCATACTCAAACTATTTATTTCAACTAAACCAATTACAGGCACTTTTGAATGGTCCAGGGTCGGTCAGTCAAAAAGATGAAGCTAGTTGCCCATTCCAAAGCGTAGTGGGTACCTATGGAGAAGAACGGGCAAGAAACTCCACGGACAATCTTACCAAGGGGAATCTTCTTAGCTAGTAACTGGGTTGTGTAGGTCAGATAGGCAGCCGCTTTATGTAAAATATTAGTATTCAGTTCCTTCCGGTTAGACTGGAAGCCGACCCCAACATAGTTGGGAAAAGGCTAGGCAGATGATGAGTTCTTTTGACTGAGCTTTTTTATCTTTCCTAAAGACCTGTCGTCTTTATCTTCGTTGCCGGACTTAGAGAGTAGATCCCCACGTCCACAGAATTCCGCCGGGTTTTTTACGTTCAAATTTTTTCTCTAGCCATTAACTGTTAATATTTTTATTCAATTTCATCACTGGCTGCACTCATAATGCAACTAAAGAGGGGCAGCATGCAACATAAACATAAAGAAATGTAATATTAGATCGATGCAGTCAATTGTTGCACATTGTGTGACACGTGCGTGTGGGGTGCTGGCGAGGGTGGCAGGGGATGCAAGGACGATACGGTCTGCAGTTTGGGAAAGTAAAGATGATGCGCTGCTGAATAATAATAATATGTTGTAATATTTTAAGTTTTGGCTTTGTTAGATCATCCACCCGATGTTAAGCTCAGGCCACACTGAGTCGAAATCCGCGCGGGCACGCGACGCATCTGCGTGCTTCAGTTGTTATAATAATTCGGAAGTCACGTGGCTATTCGCGAGCTGAGAGCAGTGGTGGTCCAGTGGTAACGGCCGCGAGTTACGAGTTGTAGGTTTCAACCACAGACATATAAGAGTAGGTTTCAACTCATTATTTCATCACTACTGCTCTCAAAATGGGGAAGGAAAACATCGTTAGGAAACCTGCTTATCCTAGAACCAAAAAAATCGCAGACATGTTACATCTACCCGCACTGGGCCCGCGTGGTGGATTACGGCCGTCTCCCTCTCACCCAGAGAAGGCCTGTGTACCAGAGGGTACCCACGCGAATCAGTTTGGGCGATTTTGCTGGCCATTATGGGTACATCGGGTACCTACTTGCATCTGCCTCGCTGGCGTGGTCGTATCGTAAGGACGACATCTGGCTCAAGCTGGCAGCTTTTGGATTTTAAAAAAAAATGTGATAATGTGGGCTTAGAAACGTACTCCCAGCCTACCCTGCCGAGGAGTACAGTCATGATATTACGAATGTCACATAATAATAGGATGACATCTTTACATGAATATTTTTTTTTTAATAAAAAATTCTACCACACATCCAGGGACGGAATTACAAAAAAAAATACCCAAAAAATTATGCATAGTCACGTAAACTAATTCCCTCTTACGGCCGGAAGGGCGGGGGTGCGTTATGTTGAAATGTTATTACGAACAATGTGAGGCAGTGTGTTAGGGGGTCGCGGGCTCGACCCCCGGTGTTGTTCCACGGATCTATTGTTGTTGAGATGCTGGGAAGTTCTCGCTATGTGTTGTAACATGCTTTGTTCAAACTTCAATTTAAAATAGCCTTTTTTAGCAATCTTAGAACTAGTTTGATAATTTATTTAAATTAATGGTTTAGACATTGACTATCCAGATAAATCGGCATGAGATCCGGTAGAGAAACATAGCTCACAGAATAAGCAAGCTGAAGTGGCAATGGGCCGGTCAAAATTCAAATAAAAGGCACTTTTGAACGTCAAAAATCACAATGAAATAGAATTGAGTCTAGTCGCCCCTTCCAAAAGGTAGTTTTCGTATGGAGAAAAATGGGCAAGAAACTCCACCATTACTCTTTAAAATGTTTTCCAATATTTTGTATACTAGTGCTGCCATATTAGTGATGGTCATATTAGCCGTAGAATCGATGACCATTGGGGTAGACGTGTTCTTGAGTGGAGACCGCGAATCGGCAAACGTAAGGTAGGACGCCCTCAGGCTAGGTGGAGTGATGACCTTCGCAGGGTAGCTGGTAGCAGCTGGATGAGAGCGGCCGCGAGTCGAGCTAAATGGCGTGCAACTGGAGAGGCTTATGTCCAGCAGTGGACTGCAATTTGGTTTTTGTTACGCAAACTTCACAAACGTAATGGTTAATTATCGATATTGAAACACGATAAAATAAAAAAAATATAAGCCCTCAACTCATTCTTGAAGTAACAACACTACCAGCGATCTTTCTCCAAAGGAAAGCATCACAATACTGTTTTATTCTTATTTTTTTGTCTTGAGATATCAATACCCATCGCGTCTGCGGAGTTTCGCTAGCTAATTTAGTTTAACCCTGTATATTATCCTGCAGTGTATGACACGGGGATGTCACAACCCCGACTATCACCAATATTCAGTCGGTTTCAAAGCTCAAACGACTTTTTCCCGCAGTACTCCATCATTCAGGCTCGATGTCAAAGCCTGTCAACGGGTACACAAATACCTGTTTTATGTATGTGTGTGTGTGTGTGTGTGTGTCATATCTATATGTCAAAGGGAGATGAGCCCTTTATCATCTGAGCCGGCGTTTGGGACTACACAAGTGGTTCATTCTCATTGTTCTTTATAAAAAAATGTCGTATGTAAAACATAGCTTTTGTATAATGTTTGAATCTTTTTTCGTTTATTGTAAGGTTTGTTTCAAGGTTAAATCCGTGTCTCACTTTTTCAAAGTAAAAAGCAAAGCTGGGTTTCATCATCCTCAGCCTACAGCAGTCCACTGTTGGACGGAGACGTTGGAAGTCCTCATGGACTTCCTCCATCGTGGGGGTGACAGAGGGGTATCACTCTTACCAGCTAAAACCACCGCGGTGTCCCACTCTGCCTATGGCCGGGGCCGTGGGATTCGCATAAGCATTCACCGCTCACCCTGCAAAGATCGTCGCTCCACCTAGCCTGACGGCGTCCTTCATTACGTTTGCTGATTCGTGGTCTCTACTCAAGAACACGTCTACCCCAACGGTCATCGATTCTACGGCTTATAATATGACCGGCCCAAAAACTCATAAAGATTGATTTAGTTTGAGTTTGAACATAAAATAAAACAAGAGCATAAAAAAAATGAAAGTATTAAAATATCAAGAAAATGAGGATTTTATAAATATTTTTATTCACCATTTATTTTATTTTACCATTTATGTACACACATTGTAGGTATTGTATAAACCTAGACAATGAAAAACAGAACAGAAAAAATAGGTACAGAGGTGATGCTAATTTCATAAGAAATCTCTTATTGATACGACAATAGATACAGAGATGTAGACAGCGTGTGATAGAGCAAAGGAGACTAAAAAAATAAAACATAGAATCAAAAACAATTCACTTAAAAACTAAACATAAATTACGAGACTAACCACACATACGAATAAATATACATAACTAGCTGACCCGGCAAACGTTGTTTTGCCATATAAATTATTTCTAGCTGCCCGGCGCTACTTCGTTCGCTGCTACCCCCTACCCTACTCCTACACTACTCCTACCCTACTTCTACCCTACTCCTACACTACTCCTACCCTACTTCTACCCTACTTCTACCCTACTCCTACACTACTCCTACACTACTCCTACCCTACTCCAACACTACTCCTACCTTACTCCTACACTTCTTCTAACCTACTCCTACCCTACTCCTACCCTACTCCTGAATTTTCTTCACGGAGCCCGAGACCTTTCCAACGAATGCAAAACCGTGGAAATCGGTTCGTGCGTTCTGGAGTTATAGCGTCAGGAAGGAAAACCCGACTTATTTTTATATAGTAGAATACTTCTAAAATAAATATTACTAGAATGATAATAATTATATCATACTCAAAATAATACATACATACACAACTATGATTAAGTGGCCAGATAACGTTCTTTCACTCTTCTTATAAAAACTGCAATAGTTTGGCATTCCCTAATGTCAGGCGGTAGTGAATTCCACAATCGCACCGCGTGCACTGTGAAGACGTAGGAATAGAAGTGGGTCTTGATAATTTAGTAATAGGTAGATAAACAAAAGAATGCACTATTCCTAAAAATTTGGTAGAGTGGGAATAGACAGAATATTTATTTTCGTAAACGAAGCAAAAGAAGTATGTAAGGATCGTGGCAGGTGGCGTTCTGTAGTTTCTGCCTACCCCCACAGGAATAAGGCGTGAGTTTATGTATATATGTATTTATTTACGTAGGACGTAATTGTTTACAATAAGATGGAGAAATAGCATTTAAGAATCCTTGTACATTAATTCACAATCAAAACATAATTTACTTACAGCGCTGGGGCTAGGTCTCGCATAGGGTCTTAGGATTAGGTCATTATGCTGAGGGATGGTCGTTTTGCGTGGATGTGACGCATTTTTTCCCCTAAATTGCATTTTTTTTTTAAATTTTGTTAGAGAATTATACAGAGGGTTTGGTATAGTAGAAATTGTAAAAAAATATTCTTTATTTTATCATATTTATCAAATTAATAATTTTAAAATTTATTTATTTAGATTTATTATTTGAATAATGATTATTTTATTTATATTATTATTTAATAATTAATTGAATTTAAATAGCTTTTTTATGCGTCGTGTTTCCCGCAAATAAACGTATTTTCTTTCTTTTCTTTTTACATAAAAATATTGAATATTTAACTATTATTTATTATAATTAGATATTATTTAAATCTAAACCTGTTTATAGTCCGTTTCGTTGGGTCAAAACCGATCTTAATGTAGCGGTCCGACTCAATGTGAACCTACAAGGGTGCCACTCTATAACCCTACTAACATAAAATAAATAACCTCAACATTTCCATTCAATCCACGCATCTAACACTTATATCCAACTGACCGGCTATCAACTATAGCCGATCGGCCACGGCTATCGGCCTCAATCGGCTATCGGCTAATATCTCGCCTCGTTGAACCCTCTCGCCCCACTATTAAGGGTAAGTCGCATACTTTCACACACGAGCGCGCTGTTTTTAATTTTGTAGATTGGTTGTATACTGCGTTGGCAATGTCGTTTCCAAAAAGGAAACAAATATGTTATACAGGTCAATATCAGGTTGAATGTACCTAAATATATTCATTTATTATGTAAAACCTAATTAATTTATAAAAATAACAAAATTATATCCTTACTTAACTAAAACTATTCACAAACTAAAATATAGCGTCGAAAAATTCATCCGCATCGCTGTCGACTGGTGATGTACCCAAGAAATGTATGTCTGGTATGATTCGCGGCCGTAAGAAATATTTATTAAATCATGACATTTGAGGTATATTCTAAATCAGGGAGTTGTATTGCTGATTCTAATGATTATAATTCTGTAAAGTCATATTATTTGTTACACTCGCGAATCATATTTTAATCAACATACGTAAAAAAAAAACATACGCAAAAATCGTAGTTACTTTGTCCGAACAACGGAAAAACGTACCTAGAACTAAATCTGTTCCGAAAAAAGGTCGATAATCAAAAACTGTTTTTTTTTTTTATTCCTAACAAACCATTAAACGTTGTTATAGCAACATCAACAAGCTTAAAGAATCCTCCCCAAGCAAGTCGGTCCTCATTACACAGCACCCTGTAACTTATTACCAAATAAACATCCTGTATTTGCACTAAACATTACTACAGAGGGCGCGACCCTTACTCCCCACGCACAAAGGAAAAACTACCTTATTGACTTGAGAAATAAAACCGAAAATCGGCTAAAAAAATATGACGAATGAAAATATACTCTTGCGCAATAAAAATAAGATTGGAATTAGCTTGATAAAGTTTAGAAAAAATTGGCTTATAAACTAACAGTTTCACAAATAACTATCAACCTTATCTTGATTGAATTAAGGTTAATATTAGATTGTGTTTATAAAGATAGTCAGAGAGCTGGGGTAGCCTTAGTTTTTGCTTACGTGTCGTACTAACAAGTGTGCGTGTAATGTGTGGGGAGGATGAAATTAATTGATCCCAACCCGGAGGGAGGGCAGGGGGGAGAGGTGGGGACTTTCTTACTGAATTGTTTAGTGAGATAGGCCCGGGATTTCATTTAGTCCGTGATTAATTTTAGGAGATAAGTTCAGAGGATACGTTGGATAGCATTTGGCAAGTTGGCAGAAATAGTGTTATGTATAGTGTGTAGTGTTATGCTAAAAAAAACCTTTTTTTTTTAATAGAAATCTCTTGTATACTTGTTGTCGACATGCATACATACTCTCCAATCGCACGCTATTCAGCTCGATTCTCGGCAACTCTCATCCAGCTGCTACCAGCCACCCTGCGAAGATCGTCGCTCCACCTAAGCTGAAGGCGTCCTACGTCCTATGTCGACGGCTAAACTAAAAGGCCCAATTCAGCAAAAATGTCAGGCACTAGTTGCAGCAGTTGTAGTTGTTGTTGTAGGCATTTTTGCTGAACTGGGCCTTTTTGGCGCAGCCGTGAGGCACAGTTTCCTGCTCTATCTTACATCGTACTTTATACTTTTTATTTGTTTTTATCTGAAGGCCAATTCCCGTAGTTAAAAACCTTCAAAATCTAGTCGCAATCTCATCTCAGCGACAATCAGTGTCAAAAACTTGTCAAAAATTAGAGATATTTTTGACAGATTGAGAATGAGATCGGACTGTGAATGTTCTTAAAATTACGAGAATTGCTCCTCTAATGTATGTATGTATATGTATATGGTGTATTGTGTGTCTTTTAGTCTGTGCTAAGTAATTGTATTTTCTTTCCTTTCTTTCTTAATAACATTAACTAAATAATAATCGTACCTAATATAGAAATAGAACTCGAGACCTCTTTATCACCGCCCTCTCCCTTACGTCTTGAATAAATCAACAACATTGTATTCCTTAAAAACGCGAGTTAATAAATTAGAAGCTTCTCAAATGTCACCGGATTAGTATTCCGGACCGTTTGTAACAGATAAACTTATTAAAAAGGGTTCCGTACTATTCACAGGGACGGTCCTATTATTTTTCTAATGACTTCTTGACACAAACAATAAGCAACCTTAACACATTAATAATAAAGTTCAGTTTTGTTTGTATTTCTGTGTGCAATGTAATTTCAACCTTATTTTCTTGAAATTAAAGATGACATCACAATGTTATGGCATAATAATGCTATTTAGGTGATAATATACAGTCTGGATAATTAGTTTTACGTGCAATCTCGCATAACGCTGTTCCATGCATTTTAGTGGTATTCACATGATTTAAAGCCCTATATGAAGGCGTTAAGGTAGAAAATCAGTTGTGTGGTACGAACAAATAATGAATTTATAACGTTTTGAAGTGCAGATGAAGTTTTGCATTTTTATTGTCGTTTAAGAGATTGTCGGGATATGTAAAGTTGTAACTTTGTAAGCGAGATGGAGTTAGAACCAACTAAAGTGAAGGATCTCGCTACCTAACACGTGGGTGCTATAGAAGTGACTTAGGAATTAAACCCTATGAAAATTGCTTCAAAGTCAAAGTCAAATCGTTTATTTCAAATAGGCACATAAAAGACACTTTTGAACGTCAAAATATCCTTTGGCAGAAAAATAAGTTTTAGGGGAAACGCCAGGGTACCCCGCGAAATACTAATTTGCTTACGTTTTTTGAAATTGACTATTTCGTGAAATATCAATCAATAGAATTATTTGAACTTAGAGCTGACTTGTACCGACTGTTAAAGTTCTATGAATGACAGCCGGGCCAACTGCTTAGCGTGCTTTCCGAGCCATGGAGGAACCCATCCACGAACCAAC
Source organism: Apamea crenata (assembly GCA_949629185.1). Lineage (NCBI taxonomy): Eukaryota > Metazoa > Arthropoda > Insecta > Lepidoptera > Noctuidae > Apamea > Apamea crenata. Next base: position 9,893,884 of record OX451379.1, on the reverse strand, counting down.
CGCGGCAAGCGTGGCTTAACCTGATCGATCGACCCGTGCAGCTATTATTACTTCTTTTTATTTTTCTTTTTTTCTTACTATTTATTTATAATTCTGTAAAGTTATATTTGATACGGTTGCGTATCATATTTTGATCAACATAAAACCTGACACTGACCTGCAAATTGCAAAAAACGCAAGAAAATTTGTATTTCGCGGGCTGCTTAGCGCATGTCCCTTAACAAATCCAAACTCTGCAGTGCTACTATGAATTTCTTATAAAAAAAAAGGTTTTTACAAAAAAAAAAAAAAACAACCTACTTCCACCCCCACCCCACACAAATTCATAAAACACTTGTAAATATCAGTAACAGGAATGTAATGTAATTAAAACATCACCAATATAAACTAAGTGGAAAAAAATCGTATTATTAAAGCTGACTCAAAAACTACCCAAGCAAAGTTAATGAAATTTATATGTGGCCACCCTTGAGGCATACCTTATCCATTAAAAAATCAATTTTGCAAATCCGTCTTATGACGTGACGACGCCCGAACATACATATAAAAAAAAAAAAAAATCCAAATTGAGAACCTCCTCCTTTTTTGAAGTGTATTAAAAATCCATTATCACTGCGTGAACCAGGAATTAAACTGAGTGCATTACGCTCAACGTATATCTCGCATCACAAGGAGGTACTCACAAGGCGTAATTAACTAATCAGTGTTCATGGTATCTCAATTAAATCATCATTGTTTTACCCGACACGACCTCTTGCCCATCTGTTACCCGTACACTGTGAATCAAATAACATTTCTGACATTAGGTATGTCTGTCTGTATGTGTGGGAATGGTTTATCAGTCGATTCGCACGAATTTCGTCGAATCGTCACTTTTAAATTATATTATTCTTTCTATAGGTGACTTGCAGGAACGCACACATTTTGGTATTTTAGCAATAAAGTAGGAATAGAAAATATAACAAAAAAACATCCGAATTGAGAACCTCCCCCATTTTTTGAAGTCGGTTAAAAAAGACACTAGTACTGTACTTTTTTCTTTACTTCATTGCATAAAATTCAAAATGTGCTTATTCGTGCGAGTCGCCTATAGAAAAAATAATTTATTTAATCATTTATGTACACACATATACAAACAGTCAAGAAAAAGAGAACAGAAAAATAGGTACAAAGGTGATGCTTATGTCTAAAGAAACCTTTTGCAGCATACCTGGAATCATATTATTTATGAGTGACGATTCGCCCGTTTCGGGCGAGTAAATTCGTGCGAATCGACTCATAAGCCGTGGGAATAACATCCAAAACTGCTGTATCAATAAATATAACGACGTGCGTTTGTTTGTTGAACGTAGGAGTGATGTGTTTGTGAGGAGTCAGGAGTTGTACGGTTTATTTCTTAGATGTGTTGATAGATTGAACGGTCATGCGTTGTTCGGAAGGATGACCAATTCGAGTGGTTAGTTTCCAGGTTGCTTCAAATAAATAAATCTTAGTAAAATCGTTCATCGTTTGTTTACTGTTAAAACCTAAACAATGTGAGGTCAACTAAACTGGATATGCATAACTTGGTGTGTGGCCGTGTGTACTTACCCTTATTTTTTACCTCTAAGAAATAAAAAACAAAATCTGTTAATAATTTTTTGATAAAAAAAATATAGGTTACCTGGCTCCTGAACTATTAAATTAAACTTTCCGTATTTTTTTTTCATCATTTCCCATCCGCAGAGAAAATGGAGTTTTTCATGACGAAACTACATGATACAGGTTACAATATCCACAATAATATTTTCGTCATAAAAATGCTCACTCACGAAAAAATCTCACCAATTTTCCATATAAACACGTTAGTGAAGTAGGAGTAAGTTATCTCCGAAAGTATTCGTTATCTCTAAATGTACGATTCATAAAGCTGAAGAGTTTGTTTGTTTGAACGCGCTAATCTCTGGAACTACCAGTAGGATTTGAAAAAATCCTTTTACACTTTAGATTTAGTCCATGTTCAACTAGCTGCGCCCCGCGATTTCACCCGCATACGTTTCGAACCCGTGGGGATATCGGGATAAAAAGTATCCTATATGTTAATCCTGGTTATAAAACATCTGCGTGCCAAATTTCATCCACATCCGTTTAGCAGTTTTGGCGTGAAAGAGTAACAAACATCCATCCATCCATCCATACAAACTTTTACATTTATAATATTAGTATTACTTGAGGAAGGCTGTAGGCTATTTAACATCACGCTACGATCCCTAGGTGCCGAGTAAAAAGAACGCTAAGCATAAAATAAATAACAGCGCGGTGGCTCGGGGGAGCAAGAAATTTGATGCGGGAAGAAGCAAGTTTTCTTCATAAAAATGCTGACTCACGAAAAATCTCACCTATTTTCCATATAAACACATTGCCGAAGTAAGTGATCTCCGAAAGTATTCGTTATTAGTTACTTTAGTGTGTAGACGGGGAGCGGAGTTTATTACTTTTTGTGAGGATATTGTTTCACCGCTCGCGAGTGAGTGAGGAGAGTCCTCTCATATCTTATGCTAATGTAGAAATAATATCGTGAGCCGCAGTTATGATTTGGTTATGTAGGAATGTCAGTTTCAGTTGAAAACCAGCGTCAGGCACTAGTTGTCCGGCATTTTTGCTGAACTGAGCCTTTTTGGCGCAGCTGTGAGGCACACTTTCCTGCTAATTTCTTACATCACTTTATAATTGTTCTTTTAACATACACACAATGATATAATGTTGTAAACAATAGGGTTTTGGGGCGAAGATACAGATTCATAAAATATGTACAGTTTCGGTGCGCAGCTCCTAGTGGACGGACGTCACACGACCCTGTCAAAAAGGAGCGCGCGTATTATGTTTCCTTAAGGAAGCTTCTAGAACGTTCTAGAAGCTTCGATTCGCTCTTAGCGTGGGCGGGAACGAGAGGCGTTTCCGCCAGAAACGCGTGGATTGTGACGGGAGCGGTTACAAATAGGTTCGCGTTATAATCTTAATTTGTTTTTATCCGATGTATGTATCTGGTATATTGTGAGTCTTTTAGTTTGTGCTAAATAAATGTATTTTCTTTCTTTCTATGTTATGTAAAGTGCATTTGAGCGGTGGTGGCTCTGTAGAGCAGTGGTGGCTCAGTGGTAACGGCGGCGACTTACGAGTTGTAGGTCGTAGGTGCGAACCCAGACAGGCGCTTTACTTTGTCTAAAACATTTCATCACCACTACTCTCAAAACGGTGAAGGAAAACATCGTGAGGAAACCGGCATGTCCTAGAACCAAACATTCGAAGCGCCAAAAGATCCATGATGCACTGTTACACGTATTATGTGATTTCAATTTGATATTAACGGTTACAACTGCACTCACAAGGCCGTGACAAACAGACTGACGGATGGCGAAAGGGCACCTTTCAATATCATCACCAGCTCATAGCAGTCCACTGCTGGACATAAGTCTCTCCTATTGCACGCCATTCGACTGGATTTTCGGTAACTCTCATCCAGCTCATAGCAGCTGGATGAGAGTTCTCCCTTTCAATAAGCATAAGTATAATCAGCCTATAACGTTCCCACTGCTGGGACACAGGCCTTACCTCTTTTAAGGGGAGTAGGACGTAATCACAAGTCCAAACACGATATGGCAGCAATTTTTTTTTAGGGTTTTTTTTATATCGTTTTTTTTTTAGTTTTTGATAGTTGAACAAACTTCAACCGGGTTCTTCCTGCTCTCTTTCTGAATTAAGTGCATTCATATAACACTATGTTACTAAGGAAACTATCTTTCAAAGAATCATACGGTTTTTCCATTTCGAAAACTACCCAGGTAATTCACACATGAAAATCAGTACAATTTACCTCATGCAACTTTCAGGTAGCAAAAAAGTACACAAAAACAACCTAATAGCCCTTTTAACTGCAGTATCCAGAGAGCAAAGAGATTTCTTTTTAAAAAGACATTCATCCTCCTTAAATTGTTCGCGACATTTTATTTCCAGAGACAAGTAAGGTCGGGTGCAGGCAGGCGACTCGGCCGCAATTAGTCGCAAATTGTCGCGTGTCTAGACGCTGCCTTATTTAGTTTTATTATGCTAGTCTTCAGCACTTGAGGGACATGTGGCCACAGTGTAGGTTAATGCAGGAGACCTTGTGTAACTGCGGTTTTGCACTTAACCGCAGTTACTGGGTAACTCGATACCGCGTGGTAAGACTGGTTGTCAGATTTTCGGACTTCTGACTACTCGGTATGACTGTCAAAGATCCACGAATGACGGTCTGTGCTTTCCGGAGCACGGAAGGGACTCGGTATGTAGATGGTAACTCATCCACGGACTGACCGCGGCAAGCGTAGTGACCCTATGCGTAGCAGAGCCCCAACGCTAGTTTTCAGCGACAGCTGGCGTTGACATGAATTGACCTTCTGAATCATCTGTTTTATGCCAGGGCTATACCCAACCTATAGTAATATAATCTAAAGACGTCGCCGGCAAGATGTCTTAGAAATTCATCTTGGATGTAGCGTTCCTTTAAATTAAGGAAAATGTCGTCCGTATTATGAAAATGAAGAGCTAGATGTTGATATTTTAATTTTAATTAGGCGCCGGGGATGAATGTGTACGTTTTAATAATCGGGGTTATGACTTTTACTTGAGAAACGGAATGAATAGAGTCCTTTTAGTCTGCACTGCGAATAGACGTCGCGCGGTTTTTTGCTGGCGGTTCTAATGAAAGAAAGAAAAATGCGTTTATTGCCATTACAGCAAAAATAATACACATTAAATCTGTAAAAAACAGAAAACAAAGATTTAAATTCCAAAAGGGCATGTTAATGTTCGTTCTATATGCGAATACATCATCATCTGCCCAGCCTTTTCCCAACTTTGTTGGGGTCGGCTTCAAGTCTAACCGGATCCAGCTGAATGCCAGTATTTTACATGGAGTGACTGCCTATCTGAAGGCCAATTCTCGTAATTAATTATGTTCTAAATCTAGTCGCAATCTCATCACAGCGACAGTCAATGTCAAAAACTTGTCAAAAATGTAGGAAAATAAGAGGTATTTTCGACAGATTGAGACTGAGATCACACTGTGAACGTTCTTTTAATTACGATAATTGAGGCGCTGTCCTCCACAATCCAGTTACTGGGTAATACGATACCCCTATGTAAGACTGGAATGCGAATCCGTATGCAGTGTATTATTTGCGATGCGTGCATTTGATTATGATTCAGAGGTATATGTAAAACAAAGAGATTTTGCCCACCCCTACACGTGTCATTTTCATCCACACTCGTGACACTCGAGTGACACTCTCTGACACCAGTGTGATGACTGTCGTCGACTAGTGAGACACTAATCGAATTTCATGACACTATCATCGACCCCTGTGACAAGGAGTGTCGCACATTTGCGGTTCCGTATGGACTCGCTTAATTTTTGTTTTGGATATGTCATAGTTGGTTCCATAGTCAAAAATCCATGAATTAATAATAAACTAAGGGTCTTTGTCGCGTCGGTACATGCACGCACTTACATACAAACCCGTAGACTTGATGTGAGAGACAAATTAGTTGCTGAGACAAAAGATGCTCGTGGGTGCCCTCCCTAAGAGGTACTAATATCACCCCTTAAAATATTATTGTTAGTCTAAAGCGTGCCGCTTTAATGGCGACATGCATTTAACACACGTATACGGTTTCGAGTTTTTGTTTTATGATCATATTTTAATTTCATTAAACGTTATTATTTATTTAAAATTTTCAAAATAGTACCTTGGAGAAACCTGTGCGCAGGGGTCATAACATCGCATCAATGAAATTAAAACGAATAACGTGCAAAGAGTAGGCGAATTGGAGGAAAGAGAGAGAGAGCCCTATTGGCGAGCGGCGCAGGCGGCAGTTTTCAAATTACGAATTATTTTATGTTGTTATAATTTTTATGATTACTGGCCACTAGCCCTACCCGTGTGTTAAATTAACCGCCATTGTAGCGGCTCGTTGTATACCGTTTTTAAAAAAACCTACTAAAACTTCTGCCCAGCCCTCCATAGCTACTAGCTGTCAAATGTCAGCCATCAATCAAGCGGCCGTCTCAGTGGGCAGTGCGAAGTCGTCGCCTCGTCACAAGTTGTCGTCACAATCGACAACGTGTCGACAGCCGGCTGACAGGCACGTCACTAGATGTCGACTGACGATTGAATGGACTTTTCAAGTGTTGAGCGCTTTCTGATTGATCGTGAACGAATCATATTAGAATGAGATCGCATCTAATCTAACAAATAAATAAAATTGAAGTGAATGTTTGTAATGTCCAAATAACAGCGTTTTACTAAATAATTGAAAGTATATTTTATACGGTACCTGTAACATTTTTTTTTTGTCTAGCTGTCTATCTGTCTGTTTGTTCCGGCTAATCTCCGAAAGGCTGAACCAATGTTGACGGGTCTTTCACTGGCAGATTGACGGGCTGGCAGATAGCTGATGTTGTAAGGAGTAACTTACTTTTATTTTAGAAGAAAAAAAAATAGTAAAGAGACACGTTAATGTTTTTTTAACGATTCTGCGAGTTAATGTTCAGTAATTATGAAAAACCGAAAACGTAATTCAGTTGTTTTACATAACGGAGCAGTTTTGTAAAACAGCGGATTCGACAATCCATCTGCGACATATATAGATGTATAAATTTTGATAACCGAAGTAAAATAGAACTTTCAGGTATTTTTAAACTACCTATGTCACGGCTGTAACCATCTTACTGCGCATATAGTAGATGTCTAGATGTTGATACCAGACAAAAATAGAACTTAGACTATTTCTCCCTAAAGTTCCATGTTTCAATACAAAACGTAACTCTACTAACAAGTCTCCACAATAGTTTCATGCCGCATTTACACATTCGTGCGAATCGCGAGGCGAATAACGAACACGCATATGTAAACAGTGCGCTCGCTATTCGCCTTGCGATTATTTATTTCGTGTGCGAATGTCAAAATAATTCACCCCTCGAATGTGTGAACAGTAGTTCGCGACGGGACTCGTATACGAATGTTTCGTCGAATGTTCGTCGAGTGACGAGGCGAATGGCGAACACGATTGTGTAAATGCGGTATCACAAACGTTCCTAACTGCAAATTGTTCTCCAAAGGAAATAGCACAAGTGACGTCAGTGGCCTGTCCTATCGCCGGCCGCGCCAATATCCGGCGCCGGCCGCACAACGGGAGTAAGGAACGGACAGCAAATGATCGTATGTTGTGTTTGTTATGGTACCTGCATACATACGTTTATTTATGTAAGTGCTCCAGAGGGCCTGTGCAAAATGATATTCTATCAGCGGTAACGATGATGGAAAAATCCAAAATGTACGGGGTTGACTATTGCTATTAGTTATCAGAAAGCTTATGTCAATCCAGTACCTAATCCATTGCTTCATATGTTCGAAAAGTTTGTCTGCTCAACAAAGTAAATAACTCAATGAATGTTGTTAAACTGTCGAAATGGAAGTCATTGCCTGTTCCTTTAAACAAAAAACGAATCGTTTTGCTTCCCAATGGTAGCATTTTTTATTGCCAAACTGGTCATATTTATTTGTAGCATAGTAGCATGATTTTGCATTATCTTTTGACTCCGGAAGAAACATCTAAAAGGGTGTGAAAAAAATCGTTCAACGAAATGAAACACGTTCAATGATGTCACAGCCGACATAAGGGACACGTCCTAATGTCGGTCACGCCAATATCCGGCGCCAAGGAGCTTCCGACCAAGCTAAAAATGGACGAATGACATATTGGAAGTAAGCTCAGTAGTGCTCAGGATGAACATATTGGGTTAATAAGTAGCCAGTGATAAAAGCCAGTAATGCAGGCAAATGCTGGAAGCCAGTGCTACACATGCCAGTACCTACATGGCCCTGCGATATTCCAGTGCTACATCAGCTTCATGCCAATGCTCGATTCTAGAATCTAGCTAGATCCTATGGGACCAGCGCCTAGGGCCAGCGCTGAGAGCCAGAGCTGGAGGCCCTTGCTGGAGAACCGTGTGTGAGACCAGTGCTGAAGGTCAGTGCTGTGTTGGAAGCTCACATGCTTGTGCCTTTCCATTACGCCATCAGCATCAGCATCTACATTCTAGAATCGAGCACTAACATGCTCGATTCTAGAACCTAGATGCTAGTTCTTGCCACCAAACTAATAGAACTTTTTCTACAAAACGAAACTGAAAATTAACCCAAATTGAAACGTGACAGCGGTCGTCAATCTCCATAGAGTTAGCGTGAAATATGTTCGCCTATCAACTTGGGTTCGTGCCCCGTATTCGTTACCGCTGGGTTCTGCACGTGAGCTGGCTCGGGTATCATCGGGTAAGATCGGGCTCGTCCGTCACCGAAGGTGTCTCGTCTCAATCACGGTAGCGGGCCCTAACATAACTCGATTGTGATTTTGTTAAGGATAGGGCTGCCACGGTGATTTTTTCTCATAGACTTTCTCGTTGGCCTTGTGGTTGCTAGTGAGACTGCTGAGCGTGGTATCCTTTGTTCGATCTCCAGCACGCGTAGCATGAACACCATAGAAACGGGTTTTGTCGACGGAAGAATAGACAAAATGCCAGATTGTAGAAAGATTTCAACCGTCTTAATCTTAAGCATGGCGATGAAGAGAAGAAATGTTACTATTCTTTAGTCGACGAAAGTCTACAATGACATCAAGACGACCAATTTTGCAATTTTGCGGGTAGAAACATTTTCTTTTCACCAACTGTCAAATAGACATCACATTGGACTTAGAAAGAAACTATAGTGATTTAAAATTTGCTCCCCGTTGCTATGGAAATAATAAATGTCTTTGTCTTCATAGAAACGAGAGTCGCCCCATGCTGGGGCAGAGGAGATGTCGAGTTGGATAGAAAGAACTTTGTCTATTCTTGGTAGAATAGAGATAGAATTGATCATGCTACACGAGTACACGAGCAGGTCGAGTAGTGTTATTGGGTTTTTTCATTGGCAATTTCTTAATAGCAGCTCGGAGTCAGATAGTCCTAGTGTCAGTCGGGAGTGGGCTGTGTGGGGCAGCTTTATAATCCCTCTTACGAAACACAGAACACAACATTTTTAATTCGAACACATCTACCAACCCGCACTGGGCCCGCGTTGTTACGGCCCACAGAGAGAAGTCCTGTGTCCCAGCAGTGGGAACATAAGCTGATTATGGGCAAGTCAGAGCGTTTAGGGGCTGTTTATTCATTTATACATATAGCTAGTTCTTGATAGCATCATACATAACATAACCATGACGCCTGAATAACTCGAACAAACCCGGCAGATGTGTACAGACACACATTTTGCCTTCTCAACAAAACAAAAGTAAATATAAAGCTAGCGAGTAGCATCCCTATAGAAAAGTCCTTGCAAATAATGTTGAGCACCTGCCGACGTGGCGTCGCGCCGGACTGTGAGGGTCGTAACGAAGTTAGCGGGACATGTAACACGGGACAACTGCGAACGAGACGGACTGCAGGCGATGATGAGGTGCGAAGTACCAGGGTAGCAGGAAAGTGTAGGAAGTGGGAACAATGAGGACCAGTCTATTAATAGACGGAAGAAGTTTTATTTTGTTTAGTTTGTTAAATAGGGAAAAATTATCTCTCTGACTGCCTGGCCGTTGGTCAGGCCTGGGTTTGATTCCAAAGTCGGGAAAGGTGTTATTGGGTTTAAGCGTCCGGGATTTGTCATCAGCAGCCCGAAGTCTGCCTGCCTACTTAATAAAAAGACTTAAAAATAATTGGCGAATTATTTTAATTTTTATGTAATTATGGGTGCAGTATGCTGTACATCTCTACCTACGCCTTCGGGGAATATTATCTCTGTTTCACATCAAACTATTATTAAATCTGCCTTCCTAGTACAAACTTCCAGAAACCATCGTTCAAAGACCTCGAGAGCAAATCTACCAATGCAAACTCCCCAAACACTACAATTCAATCCAATCATACTGTATAGGACAAACTCCGTACACGTTATGCACTCCTAGTACAAATTGACAAATACATTCAACCCGCTTCGCGCATAATCAAACAGTGAGGAACTTCTCCTAACCCAGTGACTTAGTAACATCTCCATACGTTGTATGCGCTCCTGGAAGTTCTAATTCTAGCGTTGAAGTGACAGCACAAGTTTAAATTGATCGCTGTACGTTGAGTGAATACTTGGATGTGTGTTTGTAAAGTAGCTGGCAACATTGAATGTTTTCAGTGTTGTTTTGTTCGTGTGATTCATCTTAAAATGCCTGCTCTGAATCATTACCAAGATTAAAGGGAAAACCCTTCCGTCCATAAACTGTTATTGACTGGTGTGATAATCTGGTGTGACTACGAGTCGGCAAAGATTTTTTCAGCGGACAGTCCTACTGAATTTAAATGATTTTTTTTTATTAAGTGGAGAAACTTCTAATACTAAATAAACTATTAAAATAAAATAATGTTATCCTAACCTAACTAAAACTATTAACAAACTAAAATATGGCGTCCAAATATTCCTCCGCATCGCTGTCGACTGGTAATGTACCCAAGAGACTGGCGGCATTGCCACGTTGTATGAGAATACTTATCTTCTGGCCCAGGTATAGTTAGACAGTTAGTTATTTAATTTGGCACCTAGTGTAAATAGAAAAAGTAAAAGTAAAACTTTCATCTAAAACTGTCCGTTAAATAAGGTAAACGGCTGTAATCTGTCCTGTCGTTCTTCCTCAGAAAACAATTTACCCAACCTTTTATTTTGACTTCCAATTTACCCAGTGACCTACTCTTTTAGTTTCACAATCTGCACCTGCATTTCAATCTCCAACACTCAACATAAATCAAAAAGGGTACATTACCACTGTCCAGCTGTCCCACATCCGCCATTTTTCAATCATGGCCGCGCGCGCGCTTTGTTTGACAGCCAGCTTTTTTTTTATCCATCGTGATTCGTGATCAAGGCAAGCATCCATTCTGCCTTTGTGTGCCCACTGTGGCTGTGACACAGATATTGCAGTCTTTTATGTCAGATTGGACCATTTTTTAGGTCGTTTGTGTGAATAGACTTTTGAGACTGAAGGGTTATTGGGAATGTCATAGAGGGACGTCTTATAAAATGTTAACGTTCTATTGTTTGTATTACTTTATTAATATTAAATTTTAGAGGATAGGGCTACCAGTAACCGTGTTTAGCTAAAGTGTTTTGTATAAACCTCTCGTTTCTGTCTGCGTGAAATTTCTTGGTACCCCCACCCACTCCGTCGCATCGCATCGCGCGTCCACGTAAATAATCTAAAACCGTCCTCGAGAATTGAGCTATCAAATGCACAAATTTTTTTTCAAATCCGACTGGTAGTGCGGAGCCAAGAAAGATAAACAAATCAAGTATCTTGACTGGGCTCACGAGGTTGTCGACATGTCGGATGTGGACTCAGCGATCATTGTTGGGCAACTGGATCAAGGGCTTGATTCAGAAAGCGGTACTTCTGGACACGGCTCGCATTATCAGGAGGTTCCTTTCTCTGGAGCCCTGACCACCGGTAGCTTGGACCCTGTTGCCGATACCGGCGCGTTCAAACAAGCAAACAAACTCTCCAGCTTTATTATTAGTATATAGATTTGTTTAGAATACTTCTTCTTAAAACCTTCTAAGCCTGTATCTGAAAACAACAAAACCAACTATAATAAGGTGACAACTACATACTATGCAACAATTTGTTCGAGTAGGTCTTCCAACATGCTATATTTGCTGAAACAGCTCCGTTCTCAATTTGTAGTTCCCACACTGTCAGCTGGTTTTACATGTCTGAATCTGCTTTTCTGTGGCTTAAATGTAATGCAGAGGCGCTAAGACTGGTGTGAAGATATTATGTTATTATCACATTACATAACATCTACATATAATAAAGCTGAAGAGTTTGTTTGAATATCTGGAACTAAGATTCGGCTTAAAAAAAAATGGGTGCGTGTACTTATGTACGCGCGTCAGAAGTTATACTTTTAAAAAACAATTTTTAATTGCATGCAAATAATTAATTATAAAAGTTGGTGTACCTTAATAAATAAATAAATAAGTAAACATATTAGAACAATGTTGTCTTCGTAGAGTTAACGAGAGCGGCAGACCTTCTACTAATTAGATATAACGCTAGGAAATCTCATCACTGAGCTTCCGGAGAGTTTATTACACACACTGATTAGATACTCTTGTTTCCGACCGGGGCTACGCTTGGATGGCGAAGGGATTACAATGAAGACAAGTCATCAGAGACCGAAGGCAGATTACATTACTATACTACCTTTGTTTTTTTTTTTGGATGGGAAATCATCAAATGACCCCTCCCGCTCTGGGTGGAGCGGAAGGGAGTGTCAGACTCTTACTGACTAAAACCCATCCGTGTTCCTTCCTTAGCCCTTTCTGTTCCAGGGCAGCGGTAACCCTGTCGGACTATCTCGCTACCCTGGCAGGCTTCGGCCCTGTCGGGCCCCTCCATTTGCTGACATCTCTTTGAGGCGCGCGTGGAACACAACCGTCCGACACGGGCCTGGTCCTGTTCGGACGGTGAGCTACCCATTACTCACCGCCCGCAGGCCCGCATTACTATACTACCTGAGGGGCAATTCTCGTAATTTTAAGAACGTTCACAGTCTGATCTCAGTCTCAACCTGTTAAAAACAACAAGTTCTCTCGTTTTTTGACAAGTTCTTTTTGACATTGATTGTCGCTGAGATGAGATTGCGACTAGATTTTGAACATTTTTAATTACGGAAAATGGCCTTCCGATATACGTGTCTGGCTTCTGCCTGCGACTTCGTCCGCGTGAAATTTCTTGCTACCCCAACCCGTCACATCGCGTCGCCTGCCCGCGCTATTACTTTCATTTTTTACTCAGCTCCTTAGGGTCATAGCGTGATGTTAAATAGCTTTTCAAGTACTGTGCTATCAAATGCAAAAAGAATTTATCAAATCTGACTGGTAGTTCCAGAGATTAGCGCGTTCAAATAAACAAACTAACAAAGAAACTCTTCAGTTTTATTAATAGCATATGTTATTAGCAGTATGCGACTATAGCTTGTCTCCTTGTTTGTAACAAAGTTATGAGCTGCAACTTGAGTGAATAGCTCGTTGAGATTGAGAAGTAGCCATCCAAAGTTGAAGATCTCATATGAGAACTGATAACTAGTTGCTACTTGAAGGGCACACGTGTAGTCGTGTAGGTTACTAGTTTGTAACTTAGACTAATTAACCATAGGTGGGTAGGTCTTTAGTGTGGGACGCAACGTGTGTCGATACTCCTTACAGTCCTTACCATAATAAAAACCATGAACGAAGGCTAATGATAAACAACCAATCTCTTATTAATTATTCAAACTTTTTTCTTCTATTTAAACTTAAGTGTAAGTTAAACCTAAAACTGAACCTTTTGTATTTAAATATTTCTTAGTCTCAAAACATTGAAGGAAAACATCGTGAGGAAACCGGCATGTCCTAGAACCAAACAATCGAAGACACGTGACATCTACCAATCCGCACTGGGCCCGCGTGGTGGATTACGGTCCACTCCCTCTCACCGAGAGGAGGTCTGTGTCCCAGCAGTGAAAACGTGATCCATCGCCACTCGTTCCACCGCACACAGAACGGATGGAAAGCAGCACATGAAGTGATTTTTTGCTCCATTTAGTGTAATTGCTGTATGGCGTTCCATTGTGAGGATAAAAAAATAAACATTATAGGCTGATTATGTATTTCTCAGTTCTTCACTTACTGGGGAAAAACTTGTAAAACTATCTTCCACACTTCTCGATATCTACCAACACTCTCCCAAATAGTGCTACTTTTCTTCTCTCCCCTATGTCTGTGAAGTTATGCGCCATGCCGAGTTAAGCCGACAAGAGCCGAAGTGACGACTCGACAAGGGTCGTTATATTTATGTCAAAGTTGACAACTATTTCGAAGTGGTTAAATGATAAATGATTTATTTTCTGTAAGTAGGTTTGTACAAACACTTTTACACGTCAATCATATTTTTTTTAAACTAGATGAGTACGGCGTTTCCTATCTGACTACTCTGAGAAGAAAGGCCGAAACAAACTCAGAGGTCACAGTTTTGTGTTATTTCTCTACAGTACGCTTATATACTTGTAGTAAGAGTATGCTTATAATTATGATTAGGTCGTGTTAAGAGAATGAATGAAAGGCGACTGACAAAAGATATTTACAAGGCTAATGTGATCGGAAACGTCGAGGAGACCTTATTGGTGAAGTTCTTCAAAAAGGTCAGGTGCGTAGTACTCGCAACCGGTGTGCGTGTATGACCAGAAGGCCCATTCCCGTATTTAAAAACGTTCACAATCTAGTCGCAGACTCATCTTCGACAAACAAATGTTAAAAACGTGTAAAAATTTTAGGGAAATTAGAGGTATTTTTGACGGATTGAGACTGAGATCAGACTGTGAACTTTCTTAAAATTACGATTGCCCCTCAGATGTATAAACGAAACAAAAGAAGTATATAAGAATCCGTAGCAAGTGGCGTTCTGTTTTTACTGCCTACCCCCATTAGAAGAAGGCATGAGTTTATGTATGAATGAATAACTTCCCGCTACGCTACGCGCTGTGCTACGGCGTAGCCACAGTGCTACACTGCAGTGCTTTTCCGTGTTATTTATGAAGCCCTTTATATTATTGCTACAAAAACAGTACAAGGGAATAATATAGAGGGTCAAATTAAATTAGCTATCGAAACTCCGCAAACGTGGTGAGTATCGATATCTAAACATGATGAAACATTGAAAAAAAATTATGTGGGGAGAAAATAAATATTTTTGAAGTGAAATTTCTTTAGCGGCGTTGTGCACTTTTGTTGTGATGGGTAAAAAATGTTGAACTCGCATCAGGACACGTGACCTGGTCGAAAATTCGTAAGACGGAGCTCGCGTCAGGCTCAGGACACGTGACCTGATCGAAAATTCGTAAGACGGAGGGAGAGTATACCGTATTCCAAAATATCAAAAATGCACAACTTTAATATTCAAGTTTACACTTCTGCCGACACGGAGTGCAACCCGTTTTTTTTTTTTGTTTTATCATGTTTAAATCCATTACGTCAAGAAAGATAACACAAAAAAAGACGTGTTGCACTCCGGGAGTGCCGACAGTGGAATGCGGTCTACTCTCCCTGCGTCTGCGAATTTTCGACCAGGTCACGTGTCCTGACGCGAGTTTAACATTTTTTACCCATCACAACAAAAGTGCACAACGCCGCTAAAGAAGTGTTCACTTCAAAAATAGTTTTTTTAACTGATATTTCAAGTAACTAAACTACCTAAGGTCGTCGACCCCATAATAATTTACAATCTTTTATCATGTTAAGATATCGAAAGCACTTTACCTACGTCTGCGGAATTTCGCTAGCTAATTTAATTTCAGCCTGTAGTTTAGAAACCGACTTCTGACGCTCTAAGCGTATTTCTCGTACACAAAAACTTCCCTGAATGGCTTAAAATATTGCTTTTCCCTTTTGCTTTTGATAAGCTCGTATATAAAGGTAAAGTCGCACGCAAGCCGCGCTTCATTTGTAACCGACGCGCCGTCAATGAGGCGCATTAGTGCGCGCCACAGATGAAGTGATTCAGTAGGTCAACTGAACACAATTTTATAATAAACACCACCGATCCATACTAATAATCCTACTATCCTACGAATATCCTACTTCCTACTAATAATATTATAAACGTGAGAGTTTGTGAGGATTGATGGATGGATGGATATTTGTTAGTATTTCACGCAAAAACTACTGAACGGATTTCGATGATTGATGACTTTACATTTACAGTAATATAGCTTTTACATTACAATATCACACAGGATACTTGTTAATCCGATATTACCACGGAATCGACACCTATACGGGTGAAACCCGGTACCCATCGATACTCTCATAGTCCGATGGGACGGCAATCCGACACGACCGGTGAGAGATCAGGCGCAGGACCAACAGCTGTGGGCCTTCTGAAGATTTTTTCTTCCGTAATGTGAACTAGTATAAATCATAATGTTACAAAGAGCTCGCATTAAGCTGCCATTACAAATATTGCTCGCTGAGCGAATGTGGCAGTAAACGGGCGGTTTTATAACAGTAGTGAAACTAAAGTGGAGTTTTATTCAGGCTTCAGCGTTCTATTACACATAACAAAGTAACGCCTGCCTTCAAAGTAAGAGTGAACAGGCATCTTCTGGGCACGCTCGTTCCATCATAGACCTCATCCATCGCTTTCCATCAGGCGTGATCGAGGTCAAGAGCAGCAGCGGGGTAATTGCGTAACCCACTATCAGTAGCAAAGGGTTTCATTTTGACAGTTCTTCAGACTTTACAGCCGGTGTGACAAACGAGGGACGCAACATTTTTATCGCCAAGTTTTGTCGTCGCGGTCAACATTCCACAGTTTTATGAACAACACTGAGGGTGTATCGATTCCAGTAGAGTGCGGCCGAAAATGGATTGTTTTTGCGGCCGAAAACGTGTACGATATTCGGCCTGATTTCCATTTTCGGCCCAAAACTGGAAAGAATATTGTTTTTTTTTTGTTTTCGATAGATTTGGGAAAGTAAAAGAAATGCAGTGTCAGTCTTTTAATTCTTCTTTGAACCCGACTGTATTTAAAGTCTTGTTAGCCCAAAACTTCGCCAATTCGGCGTCGTCGGTGGCAGCGCAGAGGTCACTTTGACTGCATGTTTTGGGACACATAGGACGTGGATCATGGTTTGCAACATAGCTCCACAACTCTACACAAATCTTTTAATCAATATATTTAATCGTTTACACTTAAATCACACGAAACTTTATACTTTTCTTTTTTTTTTACTATGCGAGAAAAAGTTTTTAGTATTTTCACAGCTATTGTGCTTTTAGTTGTAGTGGCTATGCGTTAATTGCCGCTGAAACTATTGACTTGCCGGTAGTAAATTTTTTTCGACCTCAGACGGAAATATTATTTTTTTCCGACCGAAAATATAAAATATTGCCGAAAATGGATATTTCGGCCGAAAATTGCCGAAAACCGAAAATGAAATTTGGTCAGGCTCTAGTCGCCAGTCGTCGGTCGCAGGTCGCGGGTCGTGGTCGCTTTCGGCCCCAATTTGCATAGTTCGGTAAGTTTTCAACTGAAAGTATGGGGGTGGGGGAGGGGTGAAGGAATTTATCTTGAAATACTTCCCGTTGGACTTGACACGGGTTGTTTTATAAGAGGTCGATACTTTTTAAGCTCGGAAGTTTTTTGACATTACCAAGAATGGAAGATATTACGTTGTTGCTAGAATTGTATTGAAATCAAAAGTCATTTATTCAAATTAGGCTGAGAATCAGCACTTTTTGCCCGCCTTTCACCACTTTAGATTTCGCTGGGAAGAAGACCAAACTCCCCAGCAGTCGATCTATTCTGTAAAAAGCTCACCGTGAAAACTCTGGTGAAGTTAGCTTGAAGTGAGTTCGCAAAGCTGTCAATAGTGTCCATCCCAAGCATCAGGTGGAATGACAGCTCACATCAAGCTCACTCATCATCTAAGATAATTATCACGATGAGATTTTTACAGAATAGATGGGCTGCACAGCTGTCTGTCAAGTCAGAAGAACTTGATTCTCTTGGTGTAACAACAATTTTAGACGTGTCATTATGAGACACTAGCTTCAGCCCGCGACTTCGTGTGGAATTCATACCATAAAACATATCCTATGGCACTCGGCAATAGTTTAGCTTTCTATCAGAAAAAAACATTGTTGTATACGAGTCAGAAGTTCAAGAGAATTCCCTATCAAAAAAAAAAAAAAATTTTACCACTTTATACATTCGTTTAGATTTACATTAAAAGTACAGAACCCGGGCGGTAATATGATATATTATCAGGTTTAAGAAAGAGACTGTCACAGGTATGACTGATATGGGTGACAGAGACGACGCTCTATAAAACCAAACTTTTTCATTTCGATGTGCCATATATGCCAATACCTTGGTATTGCTTTAAGGCAAGATTCACATATCGCACATTGACTTTACATTGCTTCGTAAAGCCAACGTTTCATACGAATCTGAACCTTAAGCTTATGCTAATATAGTTCACATTCGTATGAGACGCTTACCTTACTTACCAAAGTAAATTCGAAGTGCGGTTAGTGAATGTTGCCATATTGTCTCACACCGCGCCTCCCCGACACGTCCTATTTCCGCCATGCATCTGAGCTGACTAATTGACCCGCTTACTGCCCGCTGCCGCTGACTCATAGACAACGCTGCTCTATAGTCTGTGTATACTAACACTGCGCCACGCCACTCAGGCGTGCGCTGATTGAGATAAAGCATGTTTAAGAACGATTGTTGATGCTTGGAAAATGGCTTAGAAGTACAATCGAACGAGGGCCCCAATTCTCTATGGTAATTATTATTCCCCGCGAAATCTTACCATGTGCAAACCACGTCAATATCGTGTCTTGTAGAAACCCCTGGAAAGGCAAGGAATCCAAATGTCAACCGTGCGGACAACATGTATTTTGACAGTGCAAACCACGCCAACTTCGCGTTCATTTCGCGCGATTTCGTTCATTCTGTCAGAGCATACGTTATTAGCCGCTGATGTCGCGACTCGCGATTAACTAAGGAATTGATGTGGTTTCGAAGTAAGGAATCATAAGTGGTCATAGTGAATTAGGGCCCAGATACTTTGGTATACTTACTTGCAACAGATGCAAGGACTTTTAGGCTGCTTTTCCACCAGATATGTGCTATGCAGCTATGCTGCGAAAATGTGAAAACTAAGCTACGAACGGTGCGACCGTTTCCACTAATGCTAAGCTGTGTAGCGAGACCAGACCGCAGACCAAAAATAGGATAAAGATAAATATTTTTGTCTGTAAACCGAAAATCTTGTTGAGCCCAACAGATTCCCTGGAGTGTTGTCGAAACAATTGACAGCTGTGGTCTCAGGTAACATAGTCTCGGGCATCGCTGTATCGAATGTGGCAGCTGTATTGACATGTCACATGTCAGTGAACATGTCATTTATCTGTCAGTAAGTAAACATGACACTCGGCGCCCGTATTATTTGGTTACCGGTGGTTTTTCATAAAAACCGATATCAAAGATTCATCTATTTGACATCGATTAATCGCGAGAGCTATCAACTCAAAAGTAACACGAAAAAAAATTAATATATTTTTAGTGGCAAATTCCTTGTGAACATTGAAATATTGATCAAAATATGATTCAAAATCAAAAGTAATTTATTCAAATTAGGCTGAGAATCAGCTTTTTCGAACGTTAAATTATATAGACATCCCCCAAAACGCCCGCTCTTCCCCACTTCCTAGTGCTTTCGCTGGGAAGAAGTGGCGCAACAAACTCGCCAGCAGCACAGCTGTCTGTTCAGTTAGAAAAACTTACTTCTATACAATAAAGTCCTCCAGGCCGTATTTTGGCCACGGCGACCAATCTCAACGGAGACTAGCCTTCGGCGCGGGAGATGTTATAGTGCACAAGTGTACGCGCAGACACAGGGGCACTCCCTGTTCCCTCACTCAGATCAGAGATCAGGCGCAGGACCAACGGCTTAACGTACTTTCCGAGGCACGGGGGTATCACACCGCCAACTTCCAAACTCCGTGCTGTTACTAAGGAATTCTGGAAAAACTCAATAACACTTTCCCGGGAATCGAACCCAGGCCCCCACGCTCAGCAGTCGCGCTTGCGATTACGAGACCTACGGTGCAGTCTTTCCAATAGTTGGTATGCAAAGTAGTTAATTTTACGAGACACAGAACATTAAATTAAACTATTTATCATATGTCAGCGATAGTACTGATAATAATAATAAGCATCATGCTGAGATAGGAGCCTTTTGGCCTCGTATAGGACTTTCTGTTTCATTTTTCCTTTTTTTGCTTTTTTATATAATTTGTTTTATTTTTAAATGTGTTTAGTTTAGTTTATGATCCTGTACGAGTCGCAATAAATACTTTTTCTTTCTTTCTTAATACGTATCATCTGGCTCGACCTTGAGCTCCCAGGAACCCACACACACGTGACTTTTTAAGTTCGAGGTCGCATAAATAATAAATAGGAAAGATATTAAGGGGGAGTGCCAGGGTTTCCCGATATTCGAATTTTCTTACTTTTGTTACAATTTGCTGGGGCTAGTGGCTAAGTTATGTGGCAGCCGCACGGGTCGATAAATCAGGCTTGCCGCGGTCAGATGGGTGACCATCTTTACATACCGAGACGGCTCCGTGCATAGGAAAGCGCGTCAAGCAGTTGGTCCCGGGCCGGGATGATAGCCGGGACTCCCGGCTACGTCACGAGCCGTCAAACCCCGAAAGTCTGACAACCAGTGTTACCGAGGGTTATCGTGTTACACAGTAACTGGGTTGTGGAGGTCAGATAGGCAGTCGCTCCATGTAAAATACTGGTATTCAGCTGCATCCGGTTAGACTGGAAGCCGACCCCAACATAGTTGGGAAAAGGCTGGGCAGACTGTCGTGTTGAATGTTGATTAAAATATGATTCGCGAGCGAAACAAATGTGACTTTACAGAATTATAATCATTAAAATCATCAATATGAGTTATGACTTATGACCCTCTAAATTCATATAATCCTATTGAATGACCATTTCATGAAATAGGATTATATGAACGTAGAGAGCTGTAAATACATGCCTGTTACGCTCGCGAATCATATTTTGTTCAACCTTCAACCTGGCCTGACCTGCAAATTGCGAAAAACGTAAGAAAATTTGAAGTTTGCGGGCTACCTAGTGCATTCCCTTTAAAACAAAATACTGCTATTGATAGTGGGGAGGCCTCCCCACTATCAATATCAATATCGATACACAATCGTTACTGATCAACATTTAATTGTGTGTCACTGCTGTCTCTTACAAGTGATTTACTGTGGTTGCGCGCACGCATGCGGGCGGATGTGCTAAGACATGTTGGTTTATGGCAAACCATAAAGTGAGAAGGTACAGCTAAGATTGTGGAGTAGATTGACACACTGGAGTTTATTTATAAACGCTGCGTAAAGGGTATTGAAGATTTTTATATGGAGCCTGGCATATCTACAGTGTCAGCCATTTTGTTTTTTTTTTTTCAAAACGGCGGCGACGCTCAAATCTATATGAATCGATAGCTGATATAAATACAAACAGCAAACATAATAGGACCAATTCCCGTAAAGCGTCACGTTTAAACATTCAGAGTGATTATTTTAAACATCTATGCAACAAGATGCAAGCAAGTTCAACAATATGGATGTCACGTGATTGTCTTTCTACGTTTATTTCTGTCATCGCGCATCGTCGACCAAATCATCACTTACCATTAGGTGAGATAGACGTCAGACGCGATATAGTTTAAGTTTTTATTTTTAATTTATATTCACCAGTAATTCTTTACCTCGTCGACCGACTTCGATGATTATTTTTTTAAAGAAAAGGGTTCGTGGTATTTGAGTTAGCTTCAATAATACGACACCGATTTGAGAACCTCCTCCTTTTTTAGAAGACGGTTAGAAAGGAGTAAATAAATATTGGTAGGTTTTTGGAGTTGATTTGCTGTAACTAATCTATACTGTGGCACTTTGGTGACAATTCGCCATAGCTCCGTACCGCAGGGTATTGGGTCAACAGCAGATGGGATAGCGATAAAATAGGGATCACTGATATATAGCACCCGTGGGGTCGGCAGGACGATAGGATCTGCTCTTGTTTTGTATGTGATGTCGAATGGGATCTATTACATGTTTGTGGCAAACGAATCGGTAGAATTTTGTGTCGGGCAAACGATATTTTTTACTTTTTTTTTATCAAATATAGTATTAAAATTATATCGGTTTGACGTTAGACTAGTGTGTATGAACATAGTCCGAAATAGATGATAATATAAACTAATATTGTTATTATTTATGTATGTATTAGTGAAAGTATATAATTACTAGCAGCGCCCCGGGGAGAACAAGAAGGTTCACGCGGACGAAGTCGCGGGCAGAACCTAGTGGGATATAAGTAACTTTCATTTGTTTATTTATCTTGTAACTCCCACAAAAACCACAATGTACGACTCTAAAATATTTCACTCGTTTTTATTCAAAACAAACAACTCCGGACTCGGTGCGTTATGCCCCAAATGTTCTCAAAATGGTAATAAACGAAAGTTGCGCTTGCACATAATGCATATTACATTATTTGAAGACATTGTTATGCTGTATACTAGCACCGTACGTGGCGTATTGGTACAAACATTCGCGTTATTTTGCCAATACAAAATGAACTTTATGTTTAAAGAAATAGGGTACATTTGGTATTGTCCAACAAAACGCGAATGTTTGAACACCAATATAAAGGAGTGCTTTACAGCCTACCCGCGTTCCCATATACGTCAACTATCATAACTCGATCATCGCAGAAGATTTTATTAAAAACATCTGTCTGTAATCAAACAGGATTCCTTTCTGTGTTTATTTTGATGGAGGACCAAATTGCGTATGTAAAGACCAATGTTCTCATTGTGAAGGGTCAATGTTTATTGTTTAAACAAATAATTTAGGGAATCTACGTTCGCGATTTCATTGCCAAAAATGTGAGTTTATGGAATGCGAACTTTAATTCCTACACAATAAAGTTGAGGTTACGGTTAGATTACAACCCACCTCACGAAGATACGAGGCCCGTGTCCCAGCATTGGGAACATTATATGCTGATTATGCTGCTTCCAAATAAACATGCTCTAAAATTCAAATGGTTACCATGAAAGTGATGGTGATTGTAATTGCAATTTTATTTTTAGGTCCCTTTGATTTATTTTTGAAGTAACAAAGAGAATCCACTTTCCTTGCTATTCTGTAAATATTTATGTACTAGCTGCGCCCCGCGGTTTCACCCGAATAAGTTTCGATCCCGTGGAAATATAGAGATAAAAATTATCCTATACAGAGTGGCGATTAGGCTATCACATTAAATAATACAGCGGTCATTACAAGTTGTTAAGTCTGTTAAAATAATAAAATTAAAATTTTACAAAAAATAGAAGAAGAAAAAAACGAATAAAATAATTAGCGTAAAAATTGTCATGAATAAACCATCGTTGATAATAAGTCACTAGACACGCGTGAGGCAATGGTATCAAGAATTCAACACAAACTTTATGTTATTGTTACTAAGTAAACACAAATTAAGTTTAATGTTGTTAGGTAAATACTGAAACGAAAAAAAGGTCCCACGACTAAAATGTTAATTGTTATTAATTCTTTTAATTGATACATTATGTAGAATACGTGGTTTTAATTCATGTGATAACCTAATCGCCACACTGTACCTATGTTAATCCTGGTTATAAACCTCATGTGTGTAAAATTTCATCCAAATCCGTTCAGTAGTTTTGGCGTGAAAGAATAACAAACATCCATCCATCCATACAAACTTTCACGTTTATAATAGGTATTAGTAGGATAGGATTAGTCGAGCTCTGAATCATTTATTTAATAAGGTACACCAACAACTACTGTGTATAATACATGTTAAGAACTATAGGTTACAATAGCTTCGGACTTACACAGTCGCCAATTGCATGTTCTCTAGCAATCTTAGAAATAGGTGATAGCATAATAAAATTAAAGGGCTAGAATTTGGAATTTATAGCGAAATACTTCTTAAACTTAAAATTAATAACCAAACAATATTGCAATTTTACCCACTTACTTAAAACTAAGACATAAACAATATAAATAAAATTGACATCATAATGGAAATTATGTACAGACGCCAGCAGGTCAAGCTACCCGAAACTGTCAAATTCTCCCAATCAACCGTGAACCTTAATGTTTTAGCGATAAAGTTGAAAATATATTAAAGAAATTTGACAGATTGCAGACTTTGTTTTAATGATATAAGTTTTTAACAGCCTTCATAAAGTCCTACAAGATAGCTCTTTATGTTACTGTATGGCAACAATGCTTATGCACATGAGTGCCATAAACAACCTTTGATTCTCGCCTAGCTACGAGTCGTGTAAACGAGCCATAAAGTTAACATCGTGTAAACGAGCCATAAAGTTAACATCGTGTAAACGAGGCATAAGGTAAACTTCGTCTCATCAACACATTTAGTTTTTTCTTATTTAATGATAAATCATAAATTATTTCGTTTCTGTAAGTAGGTTTGTACAAACATATCAATCATATTTTAAAAACTAGATTGAGGCGTTTCCTATCTGACTACTCTGAGATGAAAGGCCGAAGCAAACTCCGAGGTCACAGTCTCTTTTAAAGTCCAGACATAGTCTTGGTCAGATCGTGTCTGTGAAGACCATGTAAATGTTCTTTTGAGGAAAAACCCACACAGATTTGAGTGGACCTGTCTACTCAGTGGTACAGTGGTAGCATTTGTCAGTAATCGTTGAGCTGCCCGATTACTGACAAATGCTTGGAACTTAAGGAGCTAAACGATTCGACGAAAAAGAAAGGACATTTGAGTAGGCCGCATAAAGTACTCATTTTATTACACGACAAGAAAATTAACCTATACATTTTTCCTCTTTCCCAGGCGGCGAGGACCCGACCGACCCTGGCGTCCGCTTCACAACCGAGCCTTCAGACGCCGTCATAGCACCAGGTGACGCCGCGCTATTGCCGTGCTCAGCCACCTCGCGCCGAGCCATCCGCCTCGCGTGGAGGCACAGCGTCACCGCCTCGCCGAGTAGAGACCATGCTGTCACCGACACTGACAAGTATAGGTAAGTGGTACCTCGAGACGTGCCATACGCTTTCATTACAGCGGAGACTGACTTGCAACGTTTGTTTGTAATGTATCGAGTTTTTGTATCGAGTAGTGTTTACCAACTGCGCCACCCTGTCAACGTCATTCGAGCGCTAATGGATCCTTCTATGTGTGCATACACACGAGCGACAGTGACACGCACCGACGACAGAGTCAACTGCAACCGTCAACGCGTCGGCGACTGCCGTCGACAACATGCCGCTAATGTATTTTACCACAGTACTCGAATACATGAGTGGCACGTTGTCGACCAGCCGCCGACGAGTCGACGGCGGGCGTCGACGCCATCAAAACTTGTCCACGGCTGCAGTTGCCTCTGCCGTTGACGCTATGCACGAGCGGCACGTTGTCGACGGCAGCCACAACGTCAACGGCGTCAACGGGTCTCGAGCTCGACGGCTGCCGTCGACACTCGTCTACGGCTGCAGTTACCTCTGCCGTTGACGCGTATCGCTATACACGAGCGGCACGTTGTCCACGGCAGTCACCGACACGCGTTGATGGCTGTCGCTGACAAAAGACGACAGCTGCTGCTTCTGACGTCACGCGCTCGTGTGTGTGCACGCTATGTAGCAGTGTATTTTTGTGTGATTCCAGAAAACAACTGCCGAACGGGTCCCTGTCCATCACGGATATGTCAGCATCGCTGGCGGGCCACTACCAGTGCGTGGCCACTGTGGACGGAGTGGGCACCATTCTTTCAAGAGTCGCCACTGTCTTTCTAGCTGGTGAGTGCATTCAATCCAACTAACAGAGAGGCAATTCTCGAAATGTTAAGAACTTCACAGTCTGATCTCAGTCTCTATCTGTCAAAAATACCTCTAATTACTCTACATTTTTGACAAGTTTTTGACATTTATTGTCGCTGAGATGAGATTGCGACTAGATCTTGAACGTTTTTAATTACGGGAATTGACCTGCAGATCTTACTTCTTTTAGCCCAGGCAAGCGGTTTATTTCCCGCGGCGGTTTTTTTTGCGCACTGTATTTTCAATGCACTGCTTGGCGCCGAGAATTGAAAATCCAACAGTGTGTTTTTTTTGACGCGCTGGGATACGCTCTGTTCGATTCTCAATACTCGGCTCAACACCTAAAGTTGAAAATCCAGTGCGCGATAAAATCCCGCTGCGATATTTATACACGGTCGCGCTTACTGATTTTTACTGAACTAGCCTTGCAAATGCTTTGTTAATTGCTAGCGCGGCTGTTGAACGTGCAGAACCCGCAGTCTGGTTTGCCGCCCGATCGATGACAAAAAACTCGACCCCCTGTTACCTTCCACCAATTCAGGCGTACTGCAGGGTGCCATCCACACTTGGTTTATTTCCCGACCAGTCGGAGTCAGACTTTCTCCTCCACATTTATTATGCGCACAGCCAAAGTGTCTCTGTCTCTGGAACTCTCTGCCAGCGTCTGTGTTCCTTCCACATTTAACCCGTCTGCATTCAAAGCAAGAGTGAACAGGCTTCTTCTGGGCACGCTCGTTCCATCATAGACCTCATCCATCGCTTTCCACCAGGCGTCACGAGGGCTAAGAGTATGAGTATGGGTATGAACCAGCATACAGCAATATAAAAAAGATCACCGAGGAATATAGCAGTATGATATGTATATGTGTATCTCTTCAGTCTCTAAATAATTCACTAGGCTATTGAAGAGTACAACACCGAACTTATAAATTACTAGCTTCTGTCCGCGACTTCGTCGTTTTTGGTAACAAGTCAGAAAATTTCAAACAAATCGAAGAACCGACACAGCTCGGTAACCATTCAGTTTTGAACCCTAGTTCACTGGAATAAATTTTTTGCTAATGACCTCTAGTATAAGGCCTTTCAAGGAATACGTCGAGTTTCCCTGTCAACCTGTATACCTACCTCAAGAATTGGGCTATAAAATGCAAATAGCAATTTTTCAAATAATACCATTTCAAATAACCCTCGGGCCGTGGGGTCCGAGTGCGCATGGTCTTTTTAAGGAAATTTCGAAAAGACTGGTTGACACTTCCCATGACCCAAGGGCTGGCTTTTACCTTGGCCAGAGGCTAAGCATTGCCATACAACGTGGTAATGCCGCCAGTGTCTTGGGTACATTACCAGTCGACAGCGATGCGGATGAATTTTTCGACGCTATATTTTAGTTTGTAAATAGTTTTAGTTAATTTAGGATATATTTTTGTTATTTTATATCTTATTTCAAATTAACCAATTGTGGTGCTGCATACTTATGGTGTACATAATAAAGAGAATTATATTCTACTGTCGTCTCCACCTTGTAGATATCATTAACAATCTGCGCCTTACAAAATATTCCACAATACGTCTCAATAGTACTGCGACAAATATTCACAACGCTTACAGCCAGGCGCCTCACTTCCGGCCGGGACCGATCTGATGCCCTTTGTGAAGGCTTATCTTATCGACGTCGGGACATCTCGAGCGACGTCCCTACGAGCGTAGGGTCAGGGGGCGAGCTAATATGTCTCGTGTTTGAGGCTACGAGCTGTGATATAGGCTGAAGCGTTTGCGATCAATTCTGTGTGTGTGTCTGTGTATCTTACATTGGAACGAATTTATTTAACGCAGCTTGCGGTAGGAGTAAACTGGTAGAATAGAATAGAATACTCTTTATTGTACACCATACAAATTACAGAACATTGATATATAAAATTTTACAAAGGGTGACACAATGGGCGGCGTAGAAATCGTCACGGGTGTCGTTTTCATGGTTTTCGAGGGTGCTTAAGCAAATAAAGAGGTCAAAATGAAAAAGCCAGAGGCCGCTGCAAAATATTTCAAGATTTTGGTCTTGGGTATCGTTTCCTTGGTTTTCGAGGGTGCTAAATCATAATCAGCTATAATATTGAGGTCAAATTGAAAATGCAAGATGGTCACTGCAAAAAATAAATTGTTCGTTATTTTAAAATGTTCGCAGCCGCCATTTTGGATTTTGCGTTCCCACACTTTTTTTATCATTTACTTATTTTGGCTACTGTAGAGCACAGGCCGTCCTTCTCTTCTTCGATTTTTCCTGGTCTACAGCGATTTTAGGTCGATTCTTTAAAAATAAACCCAGGTTATGCCGCCATCTCCTTCTAGGCCGCGCGTTACCATTTCTTGCCATATGCTTGCTTTTTCCATGTTGGAGTCGGCTACCAGTTTTATCGGATGCAGCTGAATACCAGTATTTTACATGGAGTCCGGACCACTTACACTTTAATCAGCAACTTATTTGTGATTTGGAGCGAAGTTTCGATTTTATTTTATTACTTTTCCAGAGGTGCCTGACATCTCGGGCGGCGGACGCTCCGTGCTGGGCGCGGCGGGAGGCGCAGCCCTTCTCGCGTGCGGCGTGCGCGCGCCCCCGCGCCTGGCGCTGCGCCTGCACACGGCTGCGACGGACAGGCGAGTGTACGGAGCTGCGAGACTACACAACGCGCCGCCGCTGCTTAAACTTAACGTGAGTACTTCTTACAGTGTAGATTGTTTTGTCCAAATTACAAATAGGTACAGCTTTCCAAAGAAAAGTAAGCGCTTCGGGAATCATCGTCTATTTTCGGAAATACGAACGCACGATGATGAGATCTAATATAGAGCTGTTACTAACATGGAAGTATTTGCCTATTTTGTATTATTTCCATGATTACAAAGTTATAGATCAACAACTCTATGTAATTCCAAAAAACTTTAAGATTTGAAACCGGAGTAGGTAATCCGACACAGAGAAAATTTGTTGTATTCGAGAGGCCTATGTCCAGCATCTACAGAAGGATGGTGATGATGATACTGACAATCATGTTGATACTTCCAGGTGACCTGGCTAAAGAACGGCTCCCCGATGCGCATCGAGAGCGCACGCATGTCTCTCACACCGAGCGGCGCGCTGGAGATCGAGCCGCTGCGGCCGCACGACGCCGCGCAGTACGCATGCCGCGTCGCGCTGGCGCAGGCGCCGCATGTCTACAAGTAAGTGTCTCCACAGAATATAAAATGAAATGAAATTGTTTATTGTGTAAATAGGATTTCGGAATCACTTTTACACGTCATATTATAAAAAAAATAAGCTAGATGAGGTCGGCGTTTCCTATCTGACTACTCTGAGAAGAAAGGACGAAACATACTCAGAAGTCACAGTCTCTTTCAAAGTCCAGACATAATCTTGGTCAGATCATGTGAAGACCATGTAGATTGATGTCTGAAATGGTCTTTTGAGGAAAGTACCACAGAGATTCGAGTGGACAAGTCAGTGCAGCTCAACTCAGAACTTGAGCAGACATGTCGCTGACCACAAGTTAGATGTTAGAAGCAAGTTAGATGATGTTAGATAATGAAGATAGAACAACCAACTCAATGATGTACAACGATGGAGTGGAGTGGAGTTTCTTGCCGGCTCTTCTCCATAGGAAACGACCGATAGGAACCGTGCACCTAGCTTCTGACGTTTCATAAGTGCCCGTTATGTGAAATAAAATATTTTGATTTTGATCATAAAGTCCAAATTCCATTGCTGTTACTAAAAAATCAGCATACTTCTATTGTCCTTATCCCAAGTTGAGGTGCAACGTGTATTTTATTACATGCTTCTATTGGAGTCGTCATCGTTAGCGCGTTCAAACAAAATAACTCGTCAGTTTTATTATTAATATAGATATAATTATAGATTAGGTTGTAATGCTCATCTGTATTTGTTTGTGACAGGACGAGCGACGAAACAGAGCTGCGAGTGAGTGCAGAGACGGCCAACGTGGAGTCACCGCCGCGCTTCATAGCCACCCCACCACCCGTCACCGTCATGGAAGGTATACTTACCATCAGTTACCATCACTTACCACCATCTACCACCACTAACCACCATTTACCATCACCTGCTACCACTTACTGGCGAAGGATTGAGTAAAAACAACCAGTCAAGAGCGTTCCTCAAGAGGGTTCCATACTATTCTGATGAATTCTGAAAAAGTCTGCTATTTGGAGATATCGTTTTATTTGTCCTGTAATTTTTATATAAACTTCTATCACATAGAATAATTTCAGATTTTTCTCTATGCAAACTTCGGAAATAAGGGGGGGGGGGGGGGATATTTTTTTACATTTTCCATCAAAAGTCGAAAACTATGCGGCCTAAAAAAAAAGTTTTTTTTTTGAGAATGTGTAAACAGCGCTCTTTCATATGATACCTCACATGCCTTAGTAGCCCCACGTCGAATTTTTAAGACTTGTTTCGCGACAACTTTTCAGTCCCTGTTGCTAAGAAATATATACTCATACATATTATTATTTCCTTCTTATTTACAAAAAAGTTGGGCAAACGTCGTCTAAAACTAATCAAAATTTTAAGTTGATAGCATTAGTAGTTCTTGAGATATCCAGCTGTGACAGACGGATAGACAGACGGACTGAGTGGAATAGGACAACACAGGCTGATTTATTATTTTCTACTCCTAACTACCACTGATCATCACGTACTACTAGTTACCACCTTATACCACCAGTTATCAATCCCCACCACCTATTACCACTTATTATCATTACTATTACTCCCCGCATCCCCCACCACCTACTGCCACTAACCAGCACCATTACTATAACACCTACTACCAATTTCCACCACTTACTATCACGTTATACACATCATTTACCACAAAATTTCATGAGATACCATACCATAAAAACCGCATGTATAAACATATTCTTGTTATATTTTCAGGAGCGTCGGTGACGTTCGACTGCGCGGCTGTCGGTAACCCGAAGCCAGAGATGACGTGGCTCAACAACGGTGCTGCCATCGACCTGAGGTTGGGTGGTTTTCTAAACTTACGTTGATCTAGGTTTTGCTTACGACTTTGTCCTCGTCGCCGTTGGAAATCAGCACGCATACCACCCATAGGAATACTGCTACCTATAGCGGTGTCTGTCCTTTTCTGAGTAACCATGGAGTTTCTTGCCTATTCTTCTACATCCACGCTATGGATGTAGAAAACAATATTGCATTAAATTTAAATGGTTTGAAGCCAGCAAGGCGCTTTACTTTGCGTAAATAATTTCATCACCACAACTCTCAAAACGATGAAGGAAAATTCGTGGGGAAATCGTCATGTCCTAGAACCAAAAATTTGATGAGATGTGACATCTATCAACCCGCACCGGGCCCGTGAGGTGGATTACGGCCCACTCCCTCGCACAGAGAGGAGGCCTGTGTCCCGGCAGTGGGAACATTATAGGCTGATTATGCTATGTGGCCGTCTGTTCCAGCGATCTCGACTCCCGCTTCTACCTGGTGGGCTCGGGCTCGCTGCGCGTGCAGTCGGCGCGCGCGCTGGACGCGGGCGCCTACACGTGCCGCGCGCACAACAGGATCGACTCCGCGGACCATACCACGCAGCTGCACGTGCTGGTGAGTGTTACACTATGACACATCACACACACACTCAGCGACCTAGACTCCCGCTTCAACTTGGTGACTGGTATTTCTAAAGATTAGCGCGTTCAAACAAACAAATCCTTCAGCTTTATTATTGGTATAGTTTCTTGGAGATGTGCGTAATTTCTCCCAATTTATGATCATTTGAATACGGTGATTGCGGAGTTGAAAATTTAGAACATAATAAACAAACAATCGTTAAAAAGCATTCCATAACTCTAAAAAATGATAATCCCCTCCCCCAGACCCCCCCGCGCGTCACGCTGCCGTCCGGCGCCGTGCAGTCTGCGCGCGCGCGCGGTGACGTCACGCTGCGCTGCGACGTGCGCGGCCGGCCCGCGCCCAGCGTGGCGTGGCTGAAGGACGGCGACCCGCTCACGCCGAACAACCATGACATTGCGCTAGTTGATGGGTATGTGTAACTATGTAAAGTCGGAAAACACACTGTGTAATGGTTAATTCATCGATGTATTTAACCGAACGTAACCGAGGCCGGCCCAGAAAGAGATTGCGAGATGACGTGGACGCGTACCGCGAGGCCTAATACGAGATATCGTGGGAAAATAGTTCCTGGAAGGATTTTGGGGAGGCCTTTGCCCATCGGTGGGACAGTATGGGGTAAAAGAAAAGAGACTCAAATTCAGAAAGAATTCTGCAATAAAAATCCCTTTTGTTGTATGAATTGAAATGTCAAACAGTATAAGTGAGTGTGCCATGTGATGCCCGCAGCACCTCGCTGCGCATCCAGGGCGTGCTGCGCGTGGACGCGGGCATGTTCCAGTGTGCCGCCGCCTCGCCCGCCGGCTCCGCGCTCGCTGCTGTACGTCTCGTCGTGCTGCCGCCCGACCACGGTAACTATAGCGTCAGGATCTACACAACTACTACTCATAAGGCTACCAGACATTGTCTGTTCCTATCTTCAGAGCTGACTAAAATACATACCATGGGTAACTTTTACGGCCTTAGGATGCTTACCGAAAACAGTCACAGATCATTTTGTGTATTTCAGTTCACGTTAGGCTTAACAATCGAAAACACTCATTGAGCGAAAAATTTGGCCACAACTAATAACCCCCTCTGGAGATTTCACACAGCACCATTTGTCCCAAGCTAAGCAACCTAATGCTTGTGTTATGGTAACAAGATGGCTGATAGACTACTTATATACAATTTTTTTTTTGTAAATACGTATTATAGATAGGAAAACACCCAGACTCGGAACAAATACATGTAGGTCATACAAAAATTTGTTCCGTGCGGGAATCGAACCCGCGACACGCAGCGCAGCAGTCAATCGCTTAATCACTGTGCCAACCGTGCCGTCGCTGTGGCGACATCTACATCGCCTAATTGACTAAACGCAAAATCCTGCATCGCGCAATCAGAGTTTACCTCGCAACTAGCATAATATATACGGACGTCGGGACATCATAATATATACGATGTCCCGACGTCAATCGTCGGGCAGTAGCCCACCAGACACAACACCCGTCTGGTCGGAGGATCCTCCCTTTTCTATGGAGGATGAGTGAACTATACAGCCTGTTCCAAGTTTGATCGGAGCTGATGCTGAAAATGGGGACGAAATGAAAATCCAAGATGATGGCTAAGAATAGAAATTTCGTCACGTCGCGTCGCTTCTATGGTTTTGGAGGGTGCTGAAAAGAACAGGTACAAAATGAAAACCCGGGATTGTTTGAACAAGCAAGAAAATTATGGTTTCTTTCTTTTTAATAATCAACTTAGTAGGGAAAACGAAATAGGAATCTGTTTACTTCTGGATCTGGTTACTCAGGCCTGTTTTTCGCTCAATGAGCGTTTTTGGTCTTAGAGCCGTCACAAGCGCGGGCTTTCATAAGGTATGCCAGCTAGTACGATTAAAAATGTTAGCAAAAATATTATTATTGAAATTACATGAATGTCTTTCATTACTTTAGTTTTTCTGAGTTTATTTATAATTTTCTTTATTTTCGTTTTTATTTTGTTCTGTTTAATTTCATGACGTTTTTTTATTATTTACCTTTTTGTTTTTAATTTTTCGTTCCCCCTAACCCCTTACCTTCCAGACATGTCGAACATAACGGTCGAGTCGAACTCCACGCACGACATCCTCACCAGCTTGGTCTCGTCAGACCAGGACCACACCCTGGACCCCACGCCCGAAGACCCGGACTTCTTGGGAGAAACCTCTTCAGCATACACTTCAGGTCCTGATCTTGAGTATGACGACAATTACGATGGTGATGATTCCTTTCATGCTGCTGAAGGTGTGGATTTGGATCCGGAGAGGGGGAATGCCAGCGTGGTGTCGGCACCGAGAAGTCTGAAGGCTGTTATCGTGAAGCATCGGTTCGTGACTCTGAGCTGGGAGGAGCCGGCGCACAAGAGCGAGGAGGTCACCGGGTACGCGGTCATATATAAAGTGAAGGGGAGTGAAAGGTGAGTGGTATACTTTGTTCTGTATTTATGTGATTTTGGAAATGCTACTTTAAAGCGTACCTGTAAGGTGTAGTTTAGACTGCAACTTCTAGATTTCATTTTTTATAGTAGCCGAAGTCAACTTATTTTTAAGATATGAATTTAAAAAAAAAGGTAAAGTAGCGATTCCGATTAGATATACCAATAGTACAAGTACTACGTCTGGTACCGATACCAAGAGTAGAGGTACTACTCTGGTACCGGTATCACATAAAGGCCGATGGTACCGGTTCCCAAAAATATCGATGATTTTAATGATTATAATTATTATAAAATGATTATAATAACATACAACCTGACACTGACCTACAAAATTACAAAAACGTAACAAAATGGGAATTTCGCGGGCTACCCGGCCTGCGCTTCCCCTATAACTGTTACATATTTGTGTTTAACTTGTTGCTTAATAATCTACATCTCATGTCACAGAGAGCGAGTATCTCGCGGCGGCCCGACTCGACACGAGATGAACGTCGCATCACTACAACCGAACACGACATACGAGTTCGCAGTGCTGGCTTACACTGAGCACGCCACATCGCCGCCGACTGACGTGAGTATACAGAAAGAAACTCTAGTCTAAATCATAAAAACATCGTCCCCTATATTCCCTGAAGGGTTAGGCAGAGGACCCACACCAACATACACCCACACCCACATTTCGCGAGTTATGTTTAAGTTCTGTGTAATAGAGGTCCCCATCCACCGGGCTCAGATCCATACTCCGGGCTCATAATTCATCATTTCAACCGAAAGATGTCCACTGCTGGATATAAGCCTCCCCTAAGCATCTCCACTTCGACCGGTTCTGTGCTTCTCGCATCCAACAGGTTCCTGCGGCTTCACAAGGTCGTGACACCAGAACCTTTCGGTCCCATCGGCCATCAGCGGGGCAATTCTCGTAATTTTAATAACGTTCACAGTCTGATCTCAGTCTCAATCTGTCAAAAATACCACTAATCACCCTAAATTTATAACAAGTTTTTGACATTGATTGTCGCTAAGATGAGATTGCGACTAGATTTTGAACGTTTTTAATTACGGGAATTGGCCGTCTGTTCTGCGAGCAATGTGCCCTGCCCACCGCTACTTAAGTGTGGCAATTCTTCGGGCTATGTCGGTTACCTTGGTTCTCCTGCGGATCTCTTCATTTCTGATTCGAACTACTCCGGGCTGCTACTGAGAAATTCACTTTTGACGTCTTCCTTTACAAATCTCGCCGCCATTGCCAAACGACAGTAAAATGTATGTCATCTCTCCACAGCTCATAGAAGTGCTGACCTCGGAGGAGGAGGTGTCGCACGGGCCGCCCGTGGGCCTGCGCGGCGACGCGGTGGGTGCGCACGCGCTGCGCCTGGCGTGGCAAGCGCCCGACACGCGCCCGCCGCCCACCAAGTACTCCGTGCACTTCACGGAGGTATACACCACGTCATAGATAACTGCCTTCGCAATTAACTGTCCATGTACACTGTCCACATACAGTCCCATTTTTGAGGTGTTTTTTAAGGTTATATAACTTTTTCTTTATTTTTTTATACAAGGGGTTAATGGTTTTTTTTTATTATTATTAGTGCACAAATTGGGTAATACAATATAACTTTCATACTACGTAAACTTAAATAAGAAAAAAACAACACTGCATTCTCTGAAATAGGGAAAACAGCATGCACAATATATGAGCTAGTTAAAATTATAATTAAACTTAAAATAATATGTTGTCGACAGATTCGTTAATTAGTCAGTTTCACGTTACTTATCCGGCTCGAAGGACCAAACAGTTATGTAGGGAATTTACTGGGTCCAGCGACTTACCCGCTTCAACCTTCCCGCAGCCACAATCCGAGGGTCCTGGCCTGGTAAAACTTCGGGGCTTGTCGGCAGAGCACACCACAGGAAATCTCCAGTCAATAATCCCAAACATATAGGTCCATAGGTCACTTAAAGCACTATCTTCCAGAAAGATGAAAGGGGAACCTTGATTATAGGGAACTCAATCAAACGGGAACTGCATATCGGCGACGCAGGCGTCCGCGACGGTGTCCGTTTTTTACTCACTGGTGGTGGTGCGAGCTTCACACACCGAAAACCATTCCTCAAGGAAAGGATGCGTTCCAGTCGACGCAGTTTATCGTCGACCCAGTATACAAATAAAATTAAAAAGAACCACGTTTATGAACCAAATTGTGTCATCTTATCCTAACACGAATAAAGAAATATAAAACAAAATATAAACAAAAAAAAAACTGTTTCGAGACGAAACAGTGTTGATGTTATATAAAACAAGAACAATATTGTCCAGTCAAGACGGGTAATTTCAAGTAAGTATAAGGACAGCCTGTATAATGTGAACATATTATACGGGCCGTCCTTATACAGAGATTAGCTAAAGTGTTGAAATTATACAGAGGTTACTTTACAACAGTATTCAGGATGCCCATTTCATTTACCAAGTAATTTATCCCACTTCAGGTGGAAAGCGGCCGCGAGCAATTCCAATGGGTCGAAGCGGACCCGTCGAGCGCGACGGTGAGCGTGACGCTGTCGGGCCTGCGCGCTGCCGCCGCCTACAGCGTGCGCGTGGCGGCCGCGGGCGGCGCGCCCGCCAGCACGCGCCTGCGCACGCCGGCCGACGCGCCCGCCGCGCCGCCCAACAACGTCACTGCGCTCGCCACTAGCGCCACGGTAACACCCACAAACTGTTGTTGTGTATACACAAGTATACAAGCCACTCAGAACGCCTACAGCGTGCGCGTGGCGGCCGCGGGCGGCGCGCCCGCCAGCACGCGCCTGCGCACGCCGGCCGACGCGCCCGCCGCGCCGCCCAACAACGTCACTGCGCTCGCCACTAGCGCCACGGTAACACCCACAAACTGTTGTTGTGTATACACAAGTATACAAGCCACTCAGAACGCCTACAGCGTGCGCGTGGCGGCCGCGGGCGGCGCGCCCGCCAGCACGCGCCTGCGCACGCCGGCCGACGCGCCCGCCGCGCCGCCCAACAACGTCACTGCGCTCGCCACTAGCGCCACGGTAACACCCACAAACTGTTGTTGTGTATACACAAGTATACAAGCCACTCAGAACGCCTACAGCGTGCGCGTGGCGGCCGCGGGCGGCGCGCCCGCCAGCACGCGCCTGCGCACGCCGGCCGACGCGCCCGCCGCGCCGCCCAACAACGTCACTGCGCTCGCCACTAGCGCCACGGTAACACCCACAAACTGTTGTTGTGTATACACAAGTATACAAGCCACTCAGAACGCCTACAGCGTGCGCGTGGCGGCCGCGGGCGGCGCGCCCGCCAGCACGCGCCTGCGCACGCCGGCCGACGCGCCCGCCGCGCCGCCCAACAACGTCACTGCGCTCGCCACTAGCGCCACGGTAACACCCACAAACTGTTGTTGTGTATACACAAGTATACAAGCCACTCAGAACGCCTACAGCGTGCGCGTGGCGGCCGCGGGCGGCGCGCCCGCCAGCACGCGCCTGCGCACGCCGGCCGACGCGCCCGCCGCGC
This sequence comes from Apamea crenata, assembly GCA_949629185.1. Lineage (NCBI taxonomy): Eukaryota > Metazoa > Arthropoda > Insecta > Lepidoptera > Noctuidae > Apamea > Apamea crenata. The sequence goes on along the minus strand of OX451379.1, from coordinate 9,856,656 downwards.
CGCCCAACAACGTCACTGCGCTCGCCACTAGCGCCACGGTAACACCCACAAACTGTTGTTGTGTATACACAAGTATACAAGCCACTCAGAACGCCTACAGCGTGCGCGTGGCGGCCGCGGGCGGCGCGCCCGCCAGCACGCGCCTGCGCACGCCGGCCGACGCGCCCGCCGCGCCGCCCAACAACGTCACTGCGCTCGCCACTAGCGCCACGGTAACACCCACAAACTGTTGTTGTGTATACACAAGTATACAAGCCACTCAGAACGCCTACAGCGTGCGCGTGGCGGCCGCGGGCGGCGCGCCCGCCAGCACGCGCCTGCGCACGCCGGCCGACGCGCCCGCCGCGCCGCCCAACAACGTCACTGCGCTCGCCACTAGCGCCACGGTAACACCCACAAACTGTTGTTGTGTATACACAAGTATACAAGCCACTCAGAACGCCTACAGCGTGCGCGTGGCGGCCGCGGGCGGCGCGCCCGCCAGCACGCGCCTGCGCACGCCGGCCGACGCGCCCGCCGCGCCGCCCAACAACGTCACTGCGCTCGCCACTAGCGCCACGGTAACACCCACAAACTGTTGTTGTGTATACACAAGTATACAAGCCACTCAGAACGCCTACAGCGTGCGCGTGGCGGCCGCGGGCGGCGCGCCCGCCAGCACGCGCCTGCGCACGCCGGCCGACGCGCCCGCCGCGCCGCCCAACAACGTCACTGCGCTCGCCACTAGCGCCACGGTAACACCCACAAACTGTTGTTGTGTATACACAAGTATACAAGCCACTCAGAACGCCTACAGCGTGCGCGTGGCGGCCGCGGGCGGCGCGCCCGCCAGCACGCGCCTGCGCACGCCGGCCGACGCGCCCGCCGCGCCGCCCAACAACGTCACTGCGCTCGCCACTAGCGCCACGGTAACACCCACAAACTGTTGTTGTGTATACACAAGTATACAAGCCACTCAGAACGCCTACAGCGTGCGCGTGGCGGCCGCGGGCGGCGCGCCCGCCAGCACGCGCCTGCGCACGCCGGCCGACGCGCCCGCCGCGCCGCCCAACAACGTCACTGCGCTCGCCACTAGCGCCACGGTAACACCCACAAACTGTTGTTGTGTATACACAAGTATACAAGCCACTCAGAACGCCTACAGCGTGCGCGTGGCGGCCGCGGGCGGCGCGCCCGCCAGCACGCGCCTGCGCACGCCGGCCGACGCGCCCGCCGCGCCGCCCAACAACGTCACTGCGCTCGCCACTAGCGCCACGGTAACACCCACAAACTGTTGTTGTGTATACACAAGTATACAAGCCACTCAGAACGCCTACAGCGTGCGCGTGGCGGCCGCGGGCGGCGCGCCCGCCAGCACGCGCCTGCGCACGCCGGCCGACGCGCCCGCCGCGCCGCCCAACAACGTCACTGCGCTCGCCACTAGCGCCACGGTAACACCCACAAACTGTTGTTGTGTATACACAAGTATACAAGCCACTCAGAACGCCTACAGCGTGCGCGTGGCGGCCGCGGGCGGCGCGCCCGCCAGCACGCGCCTGCGCACGCCGGCCGACGCGCCCGCCGCGCCGCCCAACAACGTCACTGCGCTCGCCACTAGCGCCACGGTAACACCCACAAACTGTTGTTGTGTATACACAAGTATACAAGCCACTCAGAACGCCTACAGCGTGCGCGTGGCGGCCGCGGGCGGCGCGCCCGCCAGCACGCGCCTGCGCACGCCGGCCGACGCGCCCGCCGCGCCGCCCAACAACGTCACTGCGCTCGCCACTAGCGCCACGGTAACACCCACAAACTGTTGTTGTGTATACACAAGTATACAAGCCACTCAGAACGCCTACAGCGTGCGCGTGGCGGCCGCGGGCGGCGCGCCCGCCAGCACGCGCCTGCGCACGCCGGCCGACGCGCCCGCCGCGCCGCCCAACAACGTCACTGCGCTCGCCACTAGCGCCACGGTAACACCCACAAACTGTTGTTGTGTATACACAAGTATACAAGCCACTCAGAACGCCTACAGCGTGCGCGTGGCGGCCGCGGGCGGCGCGCCCGCCAGCACGCGCCTGCGCACGCCGGCCGACGCGCCCGCCGCGCCGCCCAACAACGTCACTGCGCTCGCCACTAGCGCCACGGTAACACCCACAAACTGTTGTTGTGTATACACAAGTATACAAGCCACTCAGAACGCCTACAGCGTGCGCGTGGCGGCCGCGGGCGGCGCGCCCGCCAGCACGCGCCTGCGCACGCCGGCCGACGCGCCCGCCGCGCCGCCCAACAACGTCACTGCGCTCGCCACTAGCGCCACGGTAACACCCACAAACTGTTGTTGTGTATACACAAGTATACAAGCCACTCAGAACGCCTACAGCGTGCGCGTGGCGGCCGCGGGCGGCGCGCCCGCCAGCACGCGCCTGCGCACGCCGGCCGACGCGCCCGCCGCGCCGCCCAACAACGTCACTGCGCTCGCCACTAGCGCCACGGTAACACCCACAAACTGTTGTTGTGTATACACAAGTATACAAGCCACTCAGAACGCCTACAGCGTGCGCGTGGCGGCCGCGGGCGGCGCGCCCGCCAGCACGCGCCTGCGCACGCCGGCCGACGCGCCCGCCGCGCCGCCCAACAACGTCACTGCGCTCGCCACTAGCGCCACGGTAACACCCACAAACTGTTGTTGTGTATACACAAGTATACAAGCCACTCAGAACGCCTACAGCGTGCGCGTGGCGGCCGCGGGCGGCGCGCCCGCCAGCACGCGCCTGCGCACGCCGGCCGACGCGCCCGCCGCGCCGCCCAACAACGTCACTGCGCTCGCCACTAGCGCCACGGTAACACCCACAAACTGTTGTTGTGTATACACAAGTATACAAGCCACTCAGAACGCCTACAGCGTGCGCGTGGCGGCCGCGGGCGGCGCGCCCGCCAGCACGCGCCTGCGCACGCCGGCCGACGCGCCCGCCGCGCCGCCCAACAACGTCACTGCGCTCGCCACTAGCGCCACGGTAACACCCACAAACTGTTGTTGTGTATACACAAGTATACAAGCCACTCAGAACGCCTACAGCGTGCGCGTGGCGGCCGCGGGCGGCGCGCCCGCCAGCACGCGCCTGCGCACGCCGGCCGACGCGCCCGCCGCGCCGCCCAACAACGTCACTGCGCTCGCCACTAGCGCCACGGTAACACCCACAAACTGTTGTTGTGTATACACAAGTATACAAGCCACTCAGAACGCCTACAGCGTGCGCGTGGCGGCCGCGGGCGGCGCGCCCGCCAGCACGCGCCTGCGCACGCCGGCCGACGCGCCCGCCGCGCCGCCCAACAACGTCACTGCGCTCGCCACTAGCGCCACGGTAACACCCACAAACTGTTGTTGTGTATACACAAGTATACAAGCCACTCAGAACGCCTACAGCGTGCGCGTGGCGGCCGCGGGCGGCGCGCCCGCCAGCACGCGCCTGCGCACGCCGGCCGACGCGCCCGCCGCGCCGCCCAACAACGTCACTGCGCTCGCCACTAGCGCCACGGTAACACCCACAAACTGTTGTTGTGTATACACAAGTATACAAGCCACTCAGAACGCCTACAGCGTGCGCGTGGCGGCCGCGGGCGGCGCGCCCGCCAGCACGCGCCTGCGCACGCCGGCCGACGCGCCCGCCGCGCCGCCCAACAACGTCACTGCGCTCGCCACTAGCGCCACGGTAACACCCACAAACTGTTGTTGTGTATACACAAGTATACAAGCCACTCAGAACGCCTACAGCGTGCGCGTGGCGGCCGCGGGCGGCGCGCCCGCCAGCACGCGCCTGCGCACGCCGGCCGACGCGCCCGCCGCGCCGCCCAACAACGTCACTGCGCTCGCCACTAGCGCCACGGTAACACCCACAAACTGTTGTTGTGTATACACAAGTATACAAGCCACTCAGAACGCCTACAGCGTGCGCGTGGCGGCCGCGGGCGGCGCGCCCGCCAGCACGCGCCTGCGCACGCCGGCCGACGCGCCCGCCGCGCCGCCCAACAACGTCACTGCGCTCGCCACTAGCGCCACGGTAACACCCACAAACTGTTGTTGTGTATACACAAGTATACAAGCCACTCAGAACGCCTACAGCGTGCGCGTGGCGGCCGCGGGCGGCGCGCCCGCCAGCACGCGCCTGCGCACGCCGGCCGACGCGCCCGCCGCGCCGCCCAACAACGTCACTGCGCTCGCCACTAGCGCCACGGTAACACCCACAAACTGTTGTTGTGTATACACAAGTATACAAGCCACTCAGAACGCCTACAGCGTGCGCGTGGCGGCCGCGGGCGGCGCGCCCGCCAGCACGCGCCTGCGCACGCCGGCCGACGCGCCCGCCGCGCCGCCCAACAACGTCACTGCGCTCGCCACTAGCGCCACGGTAACACCCACAAACTGTTGTTGTGTATACACAAGTATACAAGCCACTCAGAACGCCTACAGCGTGCGCGTGGCGGCCGCGGGCGGCGCGCCCGCCAGCACGCGCCTGCGCACGCCGGCCGACGCGCCCGCCGCGCCGCCCAACAACGTCACTGCGCTCGCCACTAGCGCCACGGTAACACCCACAAACTGTTGTTGTGTATACACAAGTATACAAGCCACTCAGAACGCCTACAGCGTGCGCGTGGCGGCCGCGGGCGGCGCGCCCGCCAGCACGCGCCTGCGCACGCCGGCCGACGCGCCCGCCGCGCCGCCCAACAACGTCACTGCGCTCGCCACTAGCGCCACGGTAACACCCACAAACTGTTGTTGTGTATACACAAGTATACAAGCCACTCAGAACGCCTACAGCGTGCGCGTGGCGGCCGCGGGCGGCGCGCCCGCCAGCACGCGCCTGCGCACGCCGGCCGACGCGCCCGCCGCGCCGCCCAACAACGTCACTGCGCTCGCCACTAGCGCCACGGTAACACCCACAAACTGTTGTTGTGTATACACAAGTATACAAGCCACTCAGAACGCCTACAGCGTGCGCGTGGCGGCCGCGGGCGGCGCGCCCGCCAGCACGCGCCTGCGCACGCCGGCCGACGCGCCCGCCGCGCCGCCCAACAACGTCACTGCGCTCGCCACTAGCGCCACGGTAACACCCACAAACTGTTGTTGTGTATACACAAGTATACAAGCCACTCAGAACGCCTACAGCGTGCGCGTGGCGGCCGCGGGCGGCGCGCCCGCCAGCACGCGCCTGCGCACGCCGGCCGACGCGCCCGCCGCGCCGCCCAACAACGTCACTGCGCTCGCCACTAGCGCCACGGTAACACCCACAAACTGTTGTTGTGTATACACAAGTATACAAGCCACTCAGAACGCCTACAGCGTGCGCGTGGCGGCCGCGGGCGGCGCGCCCGCCAGCACGCGCCTGCGCACGCCGGCCGACGCGCCCGCCGCGCCGCCCAACAACGTCACTGCGCTCGCCACTAGCGCCACGGTAACACCCACAAACTGTTGTTGTGTATACACAAGTATACAAGCCACTCAGAACGCCTACAGCGTGCGCGTGGCGGCCGCGGGCGGCGCGCCCGCCAGCACGCGCCTGCGCACGCCGGCCGACGCGCCCGCCGCGCCGCCCAACAACGTCACTGCGCTCGCCACTAGCGCCACGGTAACACCCACAAACTGTTGTTGTGTATACACAAGTATACAAGCCACTCAGAACGCCTACAGCGTGCGCGTGGCGGCCGCGGGCGGCGCGCCCGCCAGCACGCGCCTGCGCACGCCGGCCGACGCGCCCGCCGCGCCGCCCAACAACGTCACTGCGCTCGCCACTAGCGCCACGGTAACACCCACAAACTGTTGTTGTGTATACACAAGTATACAAGCCACTCAGAACGCCTACAGCGTGCGCGTGGCGGCCGCGGGCGGCGCGCCCGCCAGCACGCGCCTGCGCACGCCGGCCGACGCGCCCGCCGCGCCGCCCAACAACGTCACTGCGCTCGCCACTAGCGCCACGGTAACACCCACAAACTGTTGTTGTGTATACACAAGTATACAAGCCACTCAGAACGCCTACAGCGTGCGCGTGGCGGCCGCGGGCGGCGCGCCCGCCAGCACGCGCCTGCGCACGCCGGCCGACGCGCCCGCCGCGCCGCCCAACAACGTCACTGCGCTCGCCACTAGCGCCACGGTAACACCCACAAACTGTTGTTGTGTATACACAAGTATACAAGCCACTCAGAACGCCTACAGCGTGCGCGTGGCGGCCGCGGGCGGCGCGCCCGCCAGCACGCGCCTGCGCACGCCGGCCGACGCGCCCGCCGCGCCGCCCAACAACGTCACTGCGCTCGCCACTAGCGCCACGGTAACACCCACAAACTGTTGTTGTGTATACACAAGTATACAAGCCACTCAGAACGCCTACAGCGTGCGCGTGGCGGCCGCGGGCGGCGCGCCCGCCAGCACGCGCCTGCGCACGCCGGCCGACGCGCCCGCCGCGCCGCCCAACAACGTCACTGCGCTCGCCACTAGCGCCACGGTAACACCCACAAACTGTTGTTGTGTATACACAAGTATACAAGCCACTCAGAACGCCTACAGCGTGCGCGTGGCGGCCGCGGGCGGCGCGCCCGCCAGCACGCGCCTGCGCACGCCGGCCGACGCGCCCGCCGCGCCGCCCAACAACGTCACTGCGCTCGCCACTAGCGCCACGGTAACACCCACAAACTGTTGTTGTGTATACACAAGTATACAAGCCACTCAGAACGCCTACAGCGTGCGCGTGGCGGCCGCGGGCGGCGCGCCCGCCAGCACGCGCCTGCGCACGCCGGCCGACGCGCCCGCCGCGCCGCCCAACAACGTCACTGCGCTCGCCACTAGCGCCACGGTAACACCCACAAACTGTTGTTGTGTATACACAAGTATACAAGCCACTCAGAACGCCTACAGCGTGCGCGTGGCGGCCGCGGGCGGCGCGCCCGCCAGCACGCGCCTGCGCACGCCGGCCGACGCGCCCGCCGCGCCGCCCAACAACGTCACTGCGCTCGCCACTAGCGCCACGGTAACACCCACAAACTGTTGTTGTGTATACACAAGTATACAAGCCACTCAGAACGCCTACAGCGTGCGCGTGGCGGCCGCGGGCGGCGCGCCCGCCAGCACGCGCCTGCGCACGCCGGCCGACGCGCCCGCCGCGCCGCCCAACAACGTCACTGCGCTCGCCACTAGCGCCACGGTAACACCCACAAACTGTTGTTGTGTATACACAAGTATACAAGCCACTCAGAACGCCTACAGCGTGCGCGTGGCGGCCGCGGGCGGCGCGCCCGCCAGCACGCGCCTGCGCACGCCGGCCGACGCGCCCGCCGCGCCGCCCAACAACGTCACTGCGCTCGCCACTAGCGCCACGGTAACACCCACAAACTGTTGTTGTGTATACACAAGTATACAAGCCACTCAGAACGCCTACAGCGTGCGCGTGGCGGCCGCGGGCGGCGCGCCCGCCAGCACGCGCCTGCGCACGCCGGCCGACGCGCCCGCCGCGCCGCCCAACAACGTCACTGCGCTCGCCACTAGCGCCACGGTAACACCCACAAACTGTTGTTGTGTATACACAAGTATACAAGCCACTCAGAACGCCTACAGCGTGCGCGTGGCGGCCGCGGGCGGCGCGCCCGCCAGCACGCGCCTGCGCACGCCGGCCGACGCGCCCGCCGCGCCGCCCAACAACGTCACTGCGCTCGCCACTAGCGCCACGGTAACACCCACAAACTGTTGTTGTGTATACACAAGTATACAAGCCACTCAGAGCCGCGAGAACACATCTAACGATTTAAATCTTTGTATTATGATCAATTTATATTGAAGCGAAAAAGGAAGAAACTTTCATCGTATACTGTTACTCTGCAGGATAGGAGTACGATACGCCCAATTAGCTTTCACACATAAGTTTTTGTTTTCTTTTGGGAGGTCAACTACCGCTGTTAGTGTTTGTTCGACGCCTCACCAGGGCAAGTTCTGGTCGAATGTCCGCGAATCGCGGAGCCCAAACTAACAATCGTGTACATCCACCCTTAACAAACGTCACGTAAGGCCGCAATACTGTCAAGGGTGTGATGGTACATGGAAATATATGGTAAGATAAAGGAACCTACAGAGACCTACAAGCCTAACAGTCCCTATGACCCTAAGCCCTATAAGCCCTACAGCCCTAACCTACCATATACCTAGTATGTGATAAATAAATATATAAATAAGTTCAGGATGTCTGCACCATGCGACCTAAGGTTACAGACGGATAGTAGACAGGAATACCAGGTTCGGGAAGGATAAACTCACTGCCAATCCCGCAGACTCACGGGACTGATCCGAAGATGGCTAAAGGTGTCTTGGCCACAGCGAGGGGTAATGAGACAAGAATATAAAATTCAAATCTGATTTATTTACAAAATGTTCTGCTTATATACTACTTATTCTTAACACACACTATTATACTAATTCTATGTATTCTATGCGTGTAAGATGCAACCAAATCATTATTTTAACTGGGCCGCGCGTGAGCCAGGCCGAGTGCTGAGTCAATGTCCAAAGGTAACATTGAACATCCTGGCGACTCTCAGGAACGGGACTCCATTTGGTACAGCTCGATGGTCTCGTATGGTCTGGCCTGGCCTTGTTCAGTTTGTTGTGACTGACGGGTGGGCACGCTGTGTGGTATGCCGTACCGCTGTTGTGTTTGTTGCGTTTGTGATGTGCAGATCGTTGGTTGCTGCACAGGCGGCACCGTTTTCCTTCTTGCTGCAATGGTGGCTCGAAGTTTATTCAACACCTGTGGACCGAAATAAATTAAAACACATGCTAAACTTATAATAACAAGTGAAGTGGTGATGCTAGCGATGTATGTATGAGACTCTAATTGTTTCCAAATTGTGTTTTGTAGCTCAGTTTGTAAGTTTGTTTCGGATGTAACTAAGTGGTCGAAAACTCCTTTTGACTTGTCTAAAACTAATTCCTCCTTGGATATATCGTTTATATTTGTTGGTAAGATCTGCGTATTAATGGAGAAGTTCATTGTTTTAGCATAAGAAGCTAGTACTGTTACAGTTGTTGTTCTTTTTGCAGCAAGTATGTTGTTAAGTGTTTTAATGACGCAATTCTCGGAGATGTGTAGAACTCCGACATCATGAATAGTAATTTCTTTTCTTTGACCGTCACACACAATCGATATGGCTACGGATTTAGTTGTAATGAAAAGCCAGGTGTTTTGCATGTATAATTGCTTCCATACAACATCCGTCGATATTTTGTAGGTCTTTGACGTGCATTGGGTGTGGGTGTAATTCTCTGTTCTAAAGAGTTGTTCAACTATGCAATTTTTATTTAATTGCATGTTCTTGACAGCTACAGGATAGCAGACAAACCCTGCATCACTATGAAGACAGTCTTTAAATTCTTCTTGATTTAATTCAAAGTAGCGCTCGTTGTTGTAATCGAAACCCATGAATGTCTGCTGAATAGTTAAGCACTCGAATGATCCATCTGTTTTCCTCTCTGGAATTGGCGTTACGTGTATCAGAGTATACTTTGTTATATCGTGTATTGGGAAATAAGCGTACACTCTTATGTGCGTAGTATTTACATTCATCTCAGTGTGTATTATTTGATCCTGAATAATTTTTAAGTTTGGTGGTAGTTTTTGATTGGCCATTTTTATTATGTTGCTGATGTGTTTTGGTGTTAGTATACTATATATAGTTGCTTTTTGTAAATATATTTCAAGTAACCCTTTATAGTAGTCCATAATCTCATTTATAAAATTGTTTGCTAACTCGTAGGTTTGCATTACTTGTATCTTAATATGATTTTTGTCAATCGATTTATACCAAACATTGTGGTTATTCATGAATGATATTGCTTCATTTAGTTTTGCTTGGAACTTCTCTAACTTTTTCTGGATTTGTTCTTCGGTTTGGTTTACACCTGCGATGGTAGATATCATTATCTTTGTTTGATGGTTGGCAGCGTCTATAAGTTTCTGCTGATTGTTATTCAATGTATCTATGTCCCTGTACACTTCATCGTTAACTCCGAACACCGATGTTAGAAGTTGTCCCAAGAACCCTCGTTTCTTCCTATTTTTCTTTATCTCTGTTAGGTATTCTTTTGTTGTCTCAAACTTTGTTTTTTCTTCGTTTAAATGGTGATAAAATTCGTTGCAATGCGTTTCATCCATGATGTATTGAGTGTCCTTGCAGAGTTGTTGAAATTGTGTTGTTATTTTTTCGATCTTTTTATTGTCTATTTCCAAGCTTCCTCTCTCGTAATCCGTTTCAATTCTAAACGTTCCTCGATTAATAGTTGTGGTTCATATATCTTCTACATATAGTCCTGCGTTTAAACTTTTTAATGTGTATGTGGGCGTAGTCGACACAGTGCCGATTAATAGAATAATTATTGTGTGAACTAGTAAACCCTTTATCCAACTTTTCGGTGATCGTATACCTTTTTTGTTTATTGTGGCTGTTGATATGTTACATTGCGTAGGTGTTTGCCTGTCTTTGCTCGTTGTATCAATTTCTATGTTTTCGTTCACAGGGAGCGGGATCAACGTGTGGATTGATCTTTTATGACAAGCGCCTGTTGATTTTTGAAGAGTTACCACTCTAACTACACCATCATCTCCCGGGTGTACTTCTGTGATTTTTGCTAATGGCCATTTACTTGGATTTATATTGTCGTCTTTTATTAGTACTACAGTTCCAATTTTTGCATTTTCATGTGCTTGTTTCCACTTGTATCTTTGCTGAAGTTGGTGTAGATAATCTTTTGTCCAACTGTTCCAAAAAATCTTTTTTCATCTTTTGAATTTGTTTCCATCTGTTTACTAGGTCAGTGTTAATGTTTTCGATCGGGTCTGGTGTTCCTACTGCTTCTCGGCCAATAAGAAAATGGCTTGGAGTTAGTATTGTGTTGTCATTAATATTTTCGGTTTGTGCACACAATGGTCTTGAATTCAAACATGCTTCAATTTGGTGGAGAAAGGTTGTCATTTCCTCGTATGTTAGTGTCGAATCTCCGATTACTCGACGTAAGTGATGTTTCACTGACTTTACGCCAGCTTCCCAGATGCCACCAAAATGTGGTGATGATGGAGGAATAAAGTGCCACTGTGTTCCTATATTTGTTATTGTGTTTTGAAATTGCGGCGATTGCGTGATTTGTAATATTTCTTGATGTAAAAAATTGGCTGCTCCAACGAAGTTTGTTGCATTGTCACTGTACATGTGTAACACGTGACCTCTTCGTGCCATGAATCTGCGTAGCGCTGCGATAAATGTTTCTGTTGTTAAATCTCCCACCAATTCTAGGTGTATTGCTTTTGTTGCTAAACATACAAAAACAGCAATGTATGATTTATAGGACTTGTGACCTCTTCCTTTCATAGTTCTTGTTTGTATTGGTCCCGCATAATCCACTCCCGTATAACTGAATGGGTGGGATTGCGTTACTCGTGCTTTTGGTAGTATTCCCATTTTTTGAGAGTTTGTGTCTGCTTTGTATCGTATGCACCTCACACATTTATTAATTAAACTCTTCACTTTCCTTTTCCCACTAATGATCCAGTATCTTTGTCGTAAATAGGCCAATGTCAATTTGTTGCCACCATGTAATGTTTTTAAATGTGCGTCTTGTATAATTAATGACGTTACATGATGGTTGTATGGTAAAAGTATTGGATGTTTTTGATTGTAAGGCAATTCGGAGTTTTGTAATCTGCCTCCAACTCTTAGTAGTCCATCCTCGTCTATAAATGGATCTAAAGTGGATAATGTTTTGTTTTTCTTCAAGGGTTGTCCACCTTGTATAGTTTTCAAGTCATCTTTGAATTCCTGCTGTTGTATTTTCAGGAGTATTCGTTTTAATGTCACGTTTAGTTCATTACAAGTAAGTAGTTTATTTGTTGTTGGTTTGTTTGTAAATTTGTAGCAATAATACAACACCCTTATCATTTTGTCTAAGCTGGAGAATCTATTCCAGAGATCATTCTTCTCAATCTCAGCTGTAGTTGTATGACATAATTTAGTTTCTTGGTTCGGCTGCGGCATACGTTTCGTGATAGGAATCTGATTGGTTTTTAACCAATGAGGACCGTTCCACCATAAGGAGTATTTAACCATTTTTTCCGGTTCAAGCCCTCTTGAAATGATATCAGCCGGGTTATCTGCAGAAATTACATGGTTCCATTCTGCGTTTGGTAATAATTGTTTGATTTGTGATACCCTATTGGCTACGAACGTTTGCCACCGCTCAGGCTCTCCTCGTACCCATCCTAAGGTGATCATAGAATCCGTCCAACAAGATATCGTGATATTTTTGCAGTTAAGCGCTTCCTTTACTTTTTCCATTAAGCCGGCTAGTAGCAGTGCAGCGCATAACTCAAGTCGAGGTAGAGTAGTTTTTTGCTTCTTTGGTGCCACTTTTGATTTTGCTTGTAATAATGTAACGTAGTAGATGTTATTGATTTTTACACGGCTATATACCACCGCTCCGTACGCTTTTTCAGAAGCGTCGCTGAAACCATATAGCTCAATCTCTGTGCTGTCTGTTATGTAGCACCACCGTGGAACTTTAATTTCTTCTATACTTTTAAGTTGGTTTTGTAATTCAACCCATTTTTTCTGGAGTATGTCATCAACAGGTTGATCCCATCCTATGTCGTTCGTCCAGAGTTCTTGTATAAGCAGCTTCATTTTAATTATAATTGGTGCTAACCAGCCCAGGGGATCGAATATTTTTGCAACTTCTGACATAATAAATCTTTTCGTTGGTTTTTTATTTTCCGTTATAGTTATTTGGAAATAAAAACTGTCTTCTCGTGGTGACCATATTATGCCTAATGACTTCCTGGACTCGTCTAACGGTAGTTTGAGCAGTTGATCGTCTTTGTCTTCCACCGGTATGTTTTCCAGTAGCTCTGAACTATTTGACGACCATTTTCGAAGTTTAAAACCGCCCTTGTTTAACATGGATATTAACTGACTCTGCAATTCCTTAGCTGCACTTTCCTGGGAATCTCCTGATAAAATATCATCTACGTAGAAATCTTGTAATGTAGCTTGACTTGCGATTGGGTAATTGTTTTGTTCGTCTATCGCAAGTTGTTGCAATGTTCGTACCGCAAGGTAGGGGGCACTAGTTGTACCGTAGGTTACCGTTGTAAGCTCATATTCACTTATTGGGTGTTTTGGAGAAAATCTCCATAGTATCCTTTGATGTGTGACGTCTAATTCATTAATTTTTATAAATCGGTACATTTTCATAATATCCGCCATGAAGGCAAACTTATGTTTTCGCCATCGTAGAAGTATAGTGGATAAGTCTTGTTGTAATCGTGGTCCTTTATACATATTGTCATTAAGGCTTATTTTTGTGCTGCTTTTACTGCTCGCATCAAAAACCACGCGTAATTTTGTAGTTAGTGAATCTTCCTTAATTACTGCCTGATGTGGTATGTAGTATTTTCCTGAGTTGTAGTTCGTTGTAGCTACTTTTCTCATATGACCCATAAGTAAGTATTCATTCATGAAGTCAATGTATTGTTGTCGTAATTTTTCATTTTTTGCGAACTGTCGTTCTAGTTGTAGTAGTCGTGCAGCGGCTTTCCTGCGTGATTCACCGTTCAAGTTTAAGTTTAAGTTTGAATCCTTTAAAGGTAGTCGTACCGTGTAAGTTCCGTCTGAGTTTCTTACTGTTGTTTCTTTATAGTAGTTTTCACAGGTCTGGTCATCCTGTGTTAGTTTGTAGTCTTGTGGAATTTCTTCTAATTCCCAAAATTTTGTAAGTTGTCGTACATCTTCGGTGCACGCCACCATACTAAGTATTTTTACCCCATTCTTCGTTTCATTGGGATAAAATCCGGATAAAATCCACCCCAATTCTGTGTTCTGGGCGATAATTCCGTCCCTTAGTCTTTCGAAACCCTGTAGTAATATTCTGCTGTATTCTTGGGCACCTAATATTATATCAATTGGTCCCTTTTTATAATAAGTTGGGTCTGCTATAAGTGCGTTATCCAAGATTTTTTCTTGTAATTGTTGTAAATCGTTCCTTGGTAATGAACTTGTTAGTTTTGGTAGTACTATTAGCGTCACTGGCAGTTTGTAATCGCTGGAGTACCTTGGTTGTAGAGTAATGTTGATTGTGTAGTTTGAAGTTTTTGGTTTTTCATCTCCGATACCCTTTATTTCGGCTTGGATTTTTTGTCGTGGGTAAGACAACAATTGTGCTACTTCTTCAGTGCAAAATGACGCTTCTGATCCCTGATCACATAATACTCTAAGCATCTGCGGCATCCCATCGTACGAGGTAGTCCTTACTATGGCAGTTGCTAGTAAAGTTGTATTTTTAGCGTCATTTTTAGTTGCTGATAAGTTCGATGTCGCTATATTTTGTGACTTCTCTGTACCTGTATTTTTTGATGTGTATTTTTTAGCGTTGTCTTTGTTTTGAAACGGCCTAGATTGATGCAATAACACGTTGTGTCCCTTATGTTGACAAATTTCACATTGTTTATAAACTGCACTCACACATTGTTTCTGATCATCGTGATTTAAGCAACGTTTGCACATTCTTTTTTGCGTGACGGCCTTGTATCGATCGTTGACGCTTAACGCCTTGAAACTAGGGCAGTGATGAATAATATGATCATTCTTTTGACAAAACCAACAGCGCTTATATTTTTCTGTTGTTTGTTTTTCCCGCGATAGTTGTTTTGAGGTATTAGTATATGAAGTAGATCCGTCAAAGGACTTAAGGCAATTAAAACGGTTTTCCATGAATTTCATCATCTCGTCAAAGGATTGTATTTTATTTCGGTTTTGTAGTTGGTCTTCATACTTCGTATTAGTTTCTTCATCCCATTTTCTACTGACTATTCTTATCAATAGAGGGCCCCAAGACGATGTGTTGATGCGTTGATTTTTTAGTGCCTCAAGACATTCATTTGTAGTGTCATGCATATCTCGTAATTGTGCCGCGTTTGCTCGTTGAATTTTAGGTAAATCTAATAATTTGTCAATAAATTTAGTAGAAATCATGCGCTCGTCTTCATATCTCTGCGTCAGCAACTTCCAAGCTGTTTCATAATTTATTTCGCTTATTGTTAGATGACGTATTAATCTTGCTGCGTCGCCTTTTACGTGTGTTTTTAGGTACTGCATTTTTTCTGTTGAAGAAATTGAGTTATCTTCGTGAATTATTTTTCTGAATAAGTCTTGGAATGTTTCCCAAGAGTCATAGTCCCCCGTGAATATGGGAATACTTATTCGTGGTAGTTTTCCCGAGGATTTTGTTGAAATAACTTTTTCATCTGAGATTTGAAAAATTCTTTCTTCCAATAACTCCGTAGTAATGTCGTAATCTTTCTGTGTTTTTTCGAAACAATTATCTCTGAAGTAGCTGTTGTCCAGTGTACTTTCGGCCATTAGTAGTCCGATGTGAGTTTCTTCAATTTCTAGCCATTGTTTTTGTAAAGTTTGTAACAGTGTTTGTAAATGCCATATCGGCTTGTTTTGAGTTACGGATTCCTTAGCCTGAGATATTTTCTTTGTTATCTGCGACATTCGGAATAGTTGTATAAATAGTTTTGGGCTACTGACTCCGTCCTTGTCTTCATCTTCTTCTAACAGTCTCGGTTCATAGACACTTTGCACATGTTGTAGCCTTTCTTCGCATTCTTCAAGGTACTTGATTCCTTCGTCGTAATATTTTTTAATGTTGGCAAAGTAGTTTGTAGTAATATAGTTATGAGTTGATAACACCTCCTGTTCCTGTAGTATTAAGTGGTTTTCTTGAACTCGCTGAAAAACTTGATTTAAAGTTTTCTTTCTTTCGTTGATGTATTTTTCGGTTTTTCTTGTGGGCGAGTCTTTTTTTATGTTTGTCAACAACCTTCTGATCTCGTTGTAATCCGCTTCCTGGCTCCTGATTAGTTCGTTAATTTCCTGTGTCTCCATAGTGTTCTTCTCTCCTCTTCCCTAACGCCCTACCCTACTCTAACTGTTAAGTCCGTACTAGTGGTATCTGCGCTCTTGTTATATCCGTGCGACTTCTCAATCAGCTGGTGAGACCCGCTTGTGAGAGGCCAGTGACCGATCCGCAACGAGAGGCTTTCCGACAGAATACCCTAGTACAATGTACTTCAGATTACTGAACACTGATGCTTTGTTGAGTACACCAGCCCCCAGTTCTCTGAAGTGTCAGTCTGTCAACGTATATCCCTACAATGGGCGCGCGATTCAAATGCTCGAAGGACCAAAATGTACATCCACCCTTAACAGACGTCACGTAAGGCCGCAATACTGTGAAGGGTGTGATGGTACATGGAAACATATGGTAAGATGAAGGAACCTACAGAGACCTACAAGCCTAACAGTCCCTATGACCCTAAGCCCTATAAGCCCTACAGCCCTAACCTACCATATACCTAGTATGTGATAAATAAATATATAAATAAGTTCAGGATGTCTGCACCATGCGACCTAAGGTTACAGACGGATAGTAGACAGGAATACCAGGTTCGGGAAGGATAAACTCACTGCCAATCCCGCAGACTCACGGGACTGATCCGAAGATGGCTAAAGGTGTCTTGGCCACAGCGAGGGGTAATGAGACAAGAATATAAAATTCAAATCTGATTTATTTACAAAATGTTCTGCTTATATACTACTTATTCTTAACACACACTATTATACTAATTCTATGTATTCTATGCGTGTAAGATGCAACCAAATCATTATTTTAACTGGGCCGCGCGTGAGCCAGGCCGAGTGCTGAGTCAATGTCCAAAGGTAACATTGAACAAATCGTCTTGCCTTATTTTCACTTACCTAGTGCTGGTGATGATGTCCTGTCCTTGGTCACGGCGGGTCTGCTGTATGTTTTATGTGTGTCTTTGTTTCTGTAATGAATGGGAAGTTTGATAACCGATCCGATGATGTTCCAATAGGACGCTGCTTCTTACAGCGTGTAACAGCTCGGAATGCACCACAACAATTGTTCAAGACGATCGCAAGCGGCCCCGGGCCTGAACTAAGTCTTTCACACTCCTCACAATGTCTTCACACGAAATATTCAAGTTCACAAAAACACGATGGTGGCCGCTTAACCCTCAAAGTTCAGTTTTTATTCAACAACACAAAATAACCCGATTTTGTCCTCATAATAGGGGTTTTAAATGCCATCAACAATTAATCATATTCAAAATCTTGAATACAAATAGGATTCACTCGGATTTACCAATTATTCTCAACAGACAGTTAAAATACAATCTCTTTGGCGCGGAAGTTCTATTTCTATTCTATTCTATTTTCATCTATGGCAATGGTGCCGATGTCGACAATTCTGCCAATGTCAGATGTGATATGAGAAAACGTGCAGAGAATACAAAAAAAAAAAAAAAAAACCTAATATTCTAAATCCAATACTAAATCATTGACAACACTTTGAATTTAATGTGAAACTTGTTGACGAGTGTTAGTAAGTACACTGAAACAAACAAATAAAAAATATGGTTAATTATATTATCAAATATGTACATAGACAATCACACAAAAATCATCATAAATTGATGTCATTGACACGGATAAAATACATCAAAGCCCCAAAGAGCTTTGGGGAGGAATGTGTTAGAAGGGATGGAAAGTTAATTGGGACAGGGATCTTTAGTTTAGGGAGATGGCTATACAAGTCGTGGGCTGGGTTATTATTGGAGCAGTTAAAAAAGATGTGCTCCAAAGTGCCTTCATCCAACCCACATTCGCAAAGCGATGTATCTCTGACCCGGATTTTGTGAAGGAATACCGGGGAACAACAATGACCTATACGGAGGCGGGAAATAGTTGATGTTACCCTCTTTGATATTTTTTTATAGGGGTAAAACCAAGGCTTGGGTGTAACATTAGGCTGAATTGCGTAATAAAAAGCACCTTTCCGCTTACTTGAATTTTGCCACTGCACCTGCCATGAGGTTAGCAAGCTCTTTTTTGGAAGGCTCAGCAAATCGTAGCCCGGACTTCTAAAATGTTTAAGGTCAACGGCTTGGGACGTAACAGCATCCTTAGCAAGAGCATCCACATATTCATTTCCTTTTATGCCACAATGACTTGGAATCCAAACCAAGTGAACGGTTTTGTGATTCTTGGCACAAGAGAAAAGGGACTTTTTAATTTCGAGTAAAATTGGACTGTGCAGTTTACTCTTGAAAGGACTCTGCTCCAAAGCTTGCAGGCAGCTAAGTGAGTCCGTAAAGATGACACCAAAATTTATACTATGGGCTTCTATGAATAGGCAAGCTTCTAATATGGCCACGCACTCACCCGTAAACACTGATGATTGTATAGGGCATTTAAATTTTAAAACGATTTTGGAGTTTTGGTAGTATACCGCAGCCCCAGTGCAGCTTGAATCTGACAATTTAGAGGCGTCTGTGAAAAATCTTTCGAAATTGAACCATCTCTCACCAACCGCCGCATTGAAAATAGAGTTCGCCGAAGAAGACTTTTTGGATATGCCAATATTGTAAAAAATATCAGGTTTAAAACATATAATTTCATAATTAAAACTGTAAATAGGGAGTTTCGGAAACTGAATAATGGGGGAATCTAAATTTTGATAACAACGGAAGGATTTTAAAAACAAAGGGACTTCTTTATGCTTCCAATAACTGGAACTACGGCATAGGGCATCCAGGTCATCCACTTTTTGTACCAGAGGGTGGGAGGATTTGGTAATGACTCTAGCCCAAAACCTCGATGCTAGATACTGCCTTCTCAAGGCCAACGGAGGTTCTGCGCACTCTACCTGCAATGCGTTAATTGGTGAGGACTTCATACAACCCGATATGATCCGTAGGCACATAGCCTGTATTCTGTCTAACCTTGCCAAAGCACCTTTGTTACAGGGGATTAAAAGGAAAGATCCGTAGTCCAGAACACTCCGGATTAAAGCATTGTATACCAGTTTCATAGTATAGGGGTGAGCACCCCACCAGACCCCGGCAAGAACTTTAAGAACAGGTATAGTTCTCTCACATCTACTAACTAGATAATTTAGATGATGCAAACCACTCAATTTTGAATCTAAAAAAACGCCTAAAAATTTTACTTTAGAAGAAACCGGTACACGATGCCCCTGGATGCTAACTGGAATTTGTGGAATCAACCTCCTGCGAGAAAACACAACCACAGCACTTTTTGGGGCAGACAAAGTCAGGCCGTGGAGATTGAGCCATTGGTTTAGAGAGTCCAGGGATACGCTAAGAGATGTTGCAGCGTCGCTAACTGAGATATTTGTGACATATAAAGCCAAGTCGTCAGCATACTGAAGAATTTGACAGTCGTTATTAAGGCATGTACATATGTCAGCGGTATATAAATTGTACAGTAAAGGACTAAGCACAGATCCTTGTGGTAGGCCCTTCCATGACATTCTGGCGTCAAATTCTTCCCCTGGGACTCTCAAAACCAAAGACCTAGACATAAGTAAACTACAGATGCACTGTACCATTCTTTCCGGTATACTCAGCTGTTGCAATTTCTGCCTGAGAATGGGAAGAAGGACATTGTCATATGCAGAGGAAATGTCTAAAAAGGCAGCGACTACGGATGCATTTTTCGAAAACGATGAGCGTATATCAGATACCAAAACCCCAACACTATCCATGGTACTGAGCCCCTTCCTAAATCCAAATTGAGACCTAGGAAGTAAGTCTCTGGATTCAACTATGAATTCTAGTCGGTTCTTTACTAGATGTTCAAAAATTTTTGCAAGGACTGATGACAGAGCGATTGGTCTGAAGCTGTTTGGATCATCAGCGTGTTTGCCAGGCTTCAAAATGGGTATGATTATTTGAGTTTTCCACTGATCGGGTACCCAGCCATTAGTATAACAAAAATTCAAGATGCCTAAAAAAAAGTTTTTTGCTCTATGACCCGCGTGTGACATAAAAGAATAGACAATACCGTCAACACCGGGGGCAGAGTCATGAACATGTTTTAAAACCAAGTTAAGCTCCTGTATAGAAAATGGTGCATCAAAAGGATCCTCAGAAGAAATGAGAGCCGGCTGATTATGTTCAGCTTCCGATGGTACATATGGAGGAGCCAGTTTGTCAAAGAACTGCTCAGCAGTCTCTCGAGGGATGGGAGAAGAAATTGAAGGGGAGCACCCAGATCTAAACCGGTTGATCTTCTTCCATACAATTGATAAAGGAGTGGATGGGGACAGAGAACCACAAAAGTTAGCCCAACCGGCGCGCTTCTTCCTTCGCAGCAATCTTTTGGATTTAGCAAGGGTCCTGTTGAACGCTATTAGGTTATCGCTGGTCATCGCCCCATTGTACATCCTTTCAGCATCATCCCTTTCCCTTATAGCTGCTGTGCATTCCTGATCCCACCATGGAGGGGAAGGAATCTTCCCACGTGCTGAGTTTTTGACGGGGAAACATGAGTCTGCACTAGCTGTTATGGCCGAAATGAGGTCATTATACCGGTTTGACACTTGGAGGGGACTAGGACAATCAAAATCATGTGAATCTAAATTTGGAAGTGAATTAATTTTGTCCTCCAATAATGAGGAATACTTTTCCCAATCAGGATTAGATAAATTATACCTCAAGAGTGGAGGGCTCGATTTTTCTAAGTATGTTTTATCAGCCAAAGATATTACAATTGGATAGTGGTCACTTCCATGTGACAAACTGGTACACTCCCAATGACATGACGCTGCGATATCCAGTGTGCAAAATGTGAGGTCAACACAACTCTTGTGCTGTCCAGGAAGAGACCTACGAGTTGGGCAACCGTTGTTTAGAATACACAGGTTAAGGTCATCTAAGATTTCAACCAAACCTTCCCCAAAAGAGTCGCAACGTTCAGAGCCCCACCTAAAGTGATGGCAGTTGAAGTCCCCCATTACAAGTACAGGGCCTTCTATGCTTTCCAGGGTACCCTTTATGATTGGGAGGAAACTTTGGTGAGGATGAGCAATATAAACAGATAAAAGGGTTATACCCTCCACCCTACCGGCAACAATGCTAATATCGTCTCCTATAGAAGGCAACGATACAGCCACAAGTGGAACACGGTTGTTCATGCAGAGAGCCGACCCGCCATAGCCATCAGATCGGTCGCATCTGAGAATATTAAAGGAAGGTAAACGGAAACTAAGACTTGGAACTAGCCAAGTCTCAGCAAGGGAACAAGCTAAGGGTTTGTATTTGTTCAGAAGGAATGTGAGCTCGTGCTTCTTATGCCACACGCTTCTCACATTCCATTGAAGGAACACAAATCGAGGCATTATTGTGGGAAGAAAGAGAGTTTATGAGTGAAATGGCAACGTTGGACGGTAATTGAGTTTTATTGGATGAAGACATTAAAGTTAGTAAGAGTTTACTAAGAAGTTCAATTATTGAAGATAAGTTCTCAGGAGATTCTGCAAGTTGGCTATTGAGAGCACAGCCATTAGGCTGAGAAGACTGAGGAGTGGTAGTGAGCTGCTGATGAGCTGTTTTATCATAGGAAGGAGAATGGGGAGCTTGGGTCTTTGGCTTAAGAAAAACAGTTTTGCGGTATGACTGGCTTTGTGATTTAGCAATGTCTGCATAGCTACGAGTGGAAATAGGAACAGTTTTACTTGCCTCAGAATATGAAATCACTTTCTCAGCCATGATCGTTTTAATAGTCCTCTGCCTGCTGTACTCCGGACAGGACCTGCTGTTCGCAAAGTGACTTCCAGAGCACAACACGCAGAAAGCCTCGCTCTCAGCAACGCTGCAACCATCACCGGGGTGATCATTGCCACACTTGCTGCAGCGGGGTTTGGACCGACAGAGGGATTCTACATGACCAAATCGGCAACACTTGCGGCATTGAATGGTGGGGTACACATACTGTTCTACAGTAAGAGATGTGTAGAAACAGAAAATCCGGTTTGGTAAGACTTGGCCATCAAATGTGATGACACAAGTTTCTGTGGGCCTGTATTCAGTTAAACCGTCTCTGTTAACTTTCCTGTTCAACCGCCTAACTTTTATAATTGGTCCACAACCTACTGGAACTTTTAAATATGTTAAGACTTCCTCTTCTGAGAAGTCAGTAGGGATACCACTTACAACCCCCATACGGGTTATATTAAAGGACGGAATTGTAGCTTCATACAGATTTGTGCCCAACATATTATTTGAAAGGAAGGCGTTGGCGTCCTGAGGGGATGCAAACTCCACTGATACACGGTTTCGACCAACACGCTTGACTGCCACAATGTTACATATATTCTGGTTTGCCAAAAATCGCCCAAATGTAACTGGGTGTAAAGTAGTACCAGAGTTAGCTTGGGCTTCCTGACGGGAAACGTGGACGATGAAAGGTCCTTTGTCAATTGCCGAGTACCTAACACGGCCTACGTGAGTTCTTGGTTGTTTGGTAGGGCGATTAGATACCTCCTCATCATTACCGGGGCGTTTTCGGATGTTAGTCTGGGAATTCTGGGAGGGAAGAGTTTGGGAATTCTGGGAGGGAAGGAACTGGGACTCCAGGTTACAGACCACATCTGCAAACTGACTTAATGGGTTGAGGGTGGGACTTGGAATGGATGTGGAGAAGCCAGATAGGGGGGTAACAGGTGTATCATCAGGAGGGTCTGGGGGTTTATTTTTATCCATATTCATATTGAATAAGGATAATCGTGACGTAAGTTAAAAATAAATAAATAAAAAGGAGAAAACAAACACTAGACAAACCTGCTAGCAGGTAAACACGAGACAAAACACACAAACAATCACAATAACAAGTCACAATAAACACAATATCACGGAAAAACAGCAAAAATTCTAACGCACGTGTTACCCAAAAGCACACTGTGGCGAGAATCCGGCGCGGAAGTTCAATAGTGCCGCAAAAACTCCTGACAAAAGACCGGTGACATGACAGTGACAGCGCCCAAGACGTCACAAACTGCGTTCGGAAACGAGTGTGGTACGAAACAGTGGTGTTACTTGAAGTATGACTTGAGAAAAACTGTTTTATCGCTACCTGTTAAGTTTGTAAAGTTTATCCAAAAAAAAACAATTTTTAAATTGATATTTCAAGTGACTACAATACAATAAATGCAGATGGACTGCCCCCCTGACCCCACATAAAAATCAACAAATTAATTTATTCTTTATTTTATCGTATTTAGATATCGATACCCATCGCGTCTGCGGAGTTTAGCTAGCCAATTTAAAATAACCCTGTATATGCCTCCGTTAAAACATAAACGATGTTGCAATGATTTACCTATATTTCGGTTCTCCCCAGTCAATCCTAGTCCGCTGGGAAGCCCCTCCATCCCGCACACACCGCGGGCCCCTGACGGGCTACAAGGTGCGGTACCGCGCAGCCCCGGCGGCCCCGTCCCCGGGCCCCGCGCCCGCGCCCGGCCCCGCGCCCACACAGCGCAGGAAGGCTGACTCGCTGACCACGCCGGCTGATCAGAAGAGGGCAGAGTTGAGGGGGCTTGATACTGCGACTACTTACCAGGTCAGTGTGATTCGTTGTTGAAAATCTGACTGCATACATCCTACTTCATGCCTACTATCCTAGTAATATTATAAACGCGAAAGTCTGTGATGATGGATGGATGGATGTTTGCTACTTTTTCTTCTAGAATTACACGTTTCTCATTTATCCACTCCCCAGATCCGCGTGTGCGCCATCAACGCGAACGGCTCGGGCCCCTTCAGCGAGTGGGTGACGGCCAGCACGCAGCGCCAGGAGCTGGACGAGAGCAGGGTGCCGCCCGCGCCGCCGCCGCTCACCAGTACGTAAACATAGCAATACTCTATACCGTGCCTACGAACGAACTCTATGTGAGCAGTTTGTTATAATTAAGATTGCTGCCATTGTCGCCTGAGATCACTAGCAGTGCCACGAAGAGATGATTTATACAAGCAAACAAGTGCTTCCGCGATCTGAACCGTTCTCATACAAATGCGCGTGCCTTGCCTGGTGGGCAACTACCCGACGATTAATGTCGGGACGTCTAGTTGTGTGCTAACTCTGCTTGTGCGATGCAGGATTATGCGTGACATCAGTGTGATGCGTAGTTCACATGTGGCGTTGTAGATGTTGCTAGAGCCCCTATGAAATTATACGTTTAAAAATAATGTCATACGAATTGTATACAGGATAGGTTTAATTTCATTATTGGTTGGTTTTTATTTAGAATTGTTCTTGTAATGTCGTGTTGTTTTGTATGCAGCCCGCGCAGGCCGCGACTGGATCTCGGTGTGGTGGGGCGAGGACGACGGCGGCGTGGTGGTGCGCGGCTACGTGCTGGGCTGGGGGCTGGGCGTGGCCGACGACGCCGCGCGCGAGCTGCCCGCGCACCTGCACTCGCACGTCGTGCGCGCGCTGGGTACGTGCGGACTAGTGCCTCCGTGACTACTTGATCAAATGTTAACGTCGACTCGAAATCTAGTTACTGAACACAACTCGCCCCCGTGACAACGTTACCTCAAAACTGGACACTGTCAAATCACACGAGCAAAAACTCGGTCCTACGACAATTTGACTCTGATAACTCCATCCTGAGGACATCGCCATCGAGGTAGACCACGGCGCAGGTGATGTGACGATCTGGTAACGTTTGCAGGGCCAACATGGCCGAAGGTCGCACAAGACAGGAGGTTTGGTAGGAAGGGGAGACCTTTGCCCAGCAGTGGGACACAATGTAGGCTAAAAAAAGACTCTACCCTGAAAACTTGCCCTCATGGTAACTCGACCCATGGGAAACTCGCCCTCACGATCGTGTCGACTTGGCCCATTTGATAACTTACTCCCATAATGACTTTAACCCTAATTGCAAGGAACGCTTATGTTTTTTTTTTCTTCAGTTTATTATTGCGTTATCTCAATGTACTGACGCCAGCACATCAAGCTACTATAATCTGTCACGTTTCTTTATTTGATTGTCAACTTTATCGCTAACATATTAAGGTTCAAGGTTGATAGGGAAATTTGACAGTTTCGGGGATATATTAATATTCTGTTCTCCTATTTCCCTTTCAGAATCGAACTCCGAATACGTGATCTCCTTACGCGCATCCAACTCCCGCGGCCTCGGCCCCGCGGTGTACGCCACCGTGCGCACCAAGCCGCCCGCCGACGACGAGGACGAGCCCGACGACGAGGACGAGGACGAGGCGGACGAGGACGAGCCGCCGCCGCTCATACCGCCTGTGGGGGTGAAGGTATGTAGCTATACTGCGTTCACTTTTTAGTTTCCTAACGTGTAAACAAATATATGTATTTAGAAAAACTACTTCAATATACTTCAGTTTGTGCTCCAACTTCAAAAAAAAATTAAAACTTTTCATTAGTACTAGTCATTAAACTTCCAACTTAATGTATACTTTTAATAAAGGTATTATTATCTTAAATGGAAATAATGCTTATTTTAATATGTCAGTTTTCAGTTCAGTTATAAAATATCGATGTTTAATCGTCCACCCCTTATATTGTAAAGTTGCATTTGTTTTTTTCAAATTCCTTTGTACTTGTGTGCAGGTCATAATGCTGAGCGGCACTACTGCAGTCGTGTACTGGACAGATCCCACGCTGCCGAAAGGACAAGTGAGTACCTCATAGCATTATTAGATGTTATTATACGTAAAATCAAGTATGTACGGCCACCAAAGGTTCGTCGGATATACTTAGTTGAAGTTAAGTAAGAAACCGATGGGTGTTTCCGAATAAAATTTAATTTAATAATAGAAAAAAAAACAGTTCTTTTATCAAATTAAATATCATTAGAAAAAATCAATCGGTTTCTTACTAAACTTTAACTATTTCCGACGACCCTGGTTACTTATCTCTTTGGGTGACAGTACGAATTGCACCAATTTCATACATTCTCGCGTCCATATCTAGCTGGTGATACAGCCATGGTGTTTTGTTGTATTACAGACAGCGACAGACGGCCGTCGCTACGTGGTGCGCTGGTCGTCGGCCGGCGGGCGCGTGCGCACATTCAACGCGACCGACCTCAACTGTATGTTGGACGAACTCAAGCCTTTCACACAGTATGAGTTCGCTGTTAAGCTGATTAAAGGTAATAATAAATAATAATAATAATAAAAACTTTAGTGCTCAAAAAATTACAGAGTTTTTACATTGGCCCCAAACTAGGCAAGCCTGTATCTTGGGCACCAATATGGAGGGTTTACCATTTAAACATTTATTTTAAAAACATGTTCGAATCAATAAAGTATAATATGTTTGCTTTAAATTACAACAAAAAACTAAATAAAATCTAAGAATCAAAATGAAAGAAAAGATAACAATCAAATCGAGAATGAAAAGAAAATAATAATAATAAAACCAGAGAGAAAAATAAAATGAGTCTGAGAGTGTGTGATCATAAGGTAGGATTAAGGTTTATATTGTAGCGGTAGATACAGGTTAACGATGATTGACAATTGGTTGTTTCTTTTGTGTATTTTATCCGATATCTTTGCCAAATTTCCATTTACATAAACTAACAAACAATTACACATTATGTACAGGTGAACTTTTCAAGTGGGCGTGGATGGCTAGATCCGAAACTATGAGAAATAGCGAAAAGTACTCAAAAGAGTCTCGTGCTCGATTTTGATGAAAACTAAAACTGCATCATTGGATTTTTGAAAAATCAATATTTCTAGCTAGGAATCGAACCAAATCGAGAAGTTTGCGTAGAGAAAAACTTGAAATTATTCTATGTGATAGAAGTTTTCGTAAAGATTACAGGAAAAATAAAACGATGTCTTTAGCACATAGTACACTTTTTCAGATATCATCAACAAAAATTACATTAGTTCCACTATCGGTCAAGAGATGGTGCTGACCTACAACTGCAATATTCTACACCGCAGTGTTAAAATTCTCTGACGAATATACAAAATATTTATATATGAAAGAAGAAAGAAAGAAGAAAGAAAAATACATTTATTTAGCACATACCAAAAGACACACAATACATCAGATAGCAACTATGACTAACTGCGCCCCGCGGTTCCACCCGCCTAAGTTTCGATCCCGTCTGAATATCTGGATAAAAAGTATCCTATGTGTTAATCCTGGTTATAAACTATTTGTGTGCCAAATTTCATACACACCCGTTGAGTAGTTTTCGCGTGAAAGAGTAACAAACATCCATCTATCCATCCATACAAACTAGCGCATTTATAATAT
Organism: Apamea crenata; assembly: GCA_949629185.1. Lineage (NCBI taxonomy): Eukaryota > Metazoa > Arthropoda > Insecta > Lepidoptera > Noctuidae > Apamea > Apamea crenata. The sequence continues at coordinate 9,829,449 of OX451379.1, read as the reverse complement.
TAGTAGGATGGTATGGACTTGCTCTCGACCGGTTTTTGTTTTATTGTGTCAAGCAATCATCATCTGCCTAGCCTTTTCGCAACTATTTTGGGGTCGGCTTCCAGTCTAACCGGATGGAGCTTGAATGTGTCAAGCAATATGTTTCTAAATTTTCCAACGGATAAAACAAATAGATCCAAGTTAGAGAAAAAGTTATTGAAATTGCCTGTGAGGCGACGTAGAAGTGCCCGCAAGCCTGCTTTCGTACGACTAGCATTGCGACGAAAACAGCTCGTCCGCGTACCTCACGTCCCTGAATGGTTCTAGGCACAACATAGCAAAAATAAATTAAATAAATTATTATTATTATTATAGCATAACTTAGTCCAAATATCCACGCTAATACGAGTTGTAACACAGATCGTGTAGAAATATAGTTTCTAGAAAGGTTCATTTATACTTCAAAGAGAGTAAGTCGTATTTTTTCAGTGAGAAGAAGTTGTATTTACCACCCGTTCCTATAGCGATATAGGGCCGGGTGGTAAATACAACTTCTAGAACAGCTTATAATCTATCTCGCGAGATTGTGAACTGTCGGACGTCGGTAAATTGTGAACAATATAACGTATTAATTTTCGATAGTTTATAAATCTATCTATGCATAGATCGAACATGCACCGACCGAGAGGGTTCATCTGTCCGATTTTATCATCCGTAAAATTGAGTAACACGTATCGATATCGTTGATAAAATTACAAATAACAGAGGTCCGAGAATTGACTCCTGAGGCACCCCTGAGGACAACCTCAGGGGTGCCTCAGGGGTGCCTCAGGTGTCAATTCTCGGACCTCATGATTCCACCACCATAACCACAAGGTTATGGTGGTGGAATGGAATCCATTGATAACTACTTTTTGTGTTCTATTTGACACATAAGATGTGAACCAACGTAACAAATCCCCGCGGATACCGTTAAAGTCCAGCTTCTTCTAAAGCAATTTAACCTTGTCAAAGGCTTTTTGAAAGTCAGTGTATATAGTGTCCACATGTACACGAAAGTCCATAATATTAAACAAATAGTCAGTGAAAGCTATCATATTCGTTGTTGAAGACCTTTTTGTTTTACGAACCCGTGCTGTTGTTGAATAAAGAAAACTTCTATTTGCGTCACAATTTTTTCTAAATAAGTACGTTTAACGCTTAACGCACTTAATGATTTCTGGTTCAAGTGGGCCTTATTTCTCAACTTATTAACGACTTGTTCCACTCCGTAGGCGGGCGCGAGTCCGCGTGGTCCATGCTGGTGTCGAACACCACGCTGGAGGCCCCCCCCGCGTCCCCCCCGCGCGAGCTGCGCCCCTCCCCCGCGCCGCCCCCGGCGTCGCCCGCTCGCGCCGTGGACCTCAGCTGGCAGCCGCCCGCCAAGCCTAATGGAGTAGTTACTGGTATGTATAGTGTAGCACACGACCCGCCCGCGTCCCCGCCGCGCCAGTAACGAGTAACGATCATTGTCCAAAACAATATTCGGGAAAACGTTCTTCATGCTTATTTGTACACAGCTGCTGCTTGCTGCTGCTGCTGCTTTGCTTTGTGCTTGTTAGTCACAGTATCTGATATGTTGCAATGTCACTAAATGTAGTCACATTTAACCAATATCACCCACAGCTGGTATCTCTGTGTTTATTTCAAAACCCTACTTCCAACTGATTACATAACTCTCCACCGCCAGGCTACGTAATAATGTACGCGATATCCCGGTCCGGCGGCGCGTCAGGTTCCTCTGGCAACGAGGAGTGGACGGCTGTGGCAGCCATAGGAGAACGGACACGCGCCCGCGTGGAGAGGCTGCGCGCACGGACCACGTACCTGTTCAAGTTACAGGCGAGGAACAGCAAGGGGCTGGGCCCCTTCTGTGCGCCCGTCACGTACACCACCGCTATGGGTGGGTACTAGTACATACTGACCTTACTACTGTCGTGCTATTCAGTCAAAATCTTGAATCTTTCCGATTCGGTGAAAATTTAGTTGAAGTGAGCTTGAAGTGAGTTACCACCAGTATGAATCCCTAGCATTAGAATAGGACGACTGTTCTTAGCATAAACTGTGGCGGCATCTACAGCACCACATGCGAACTACGCAACATACTGACATCTCGCAAAATCCTGCATCGCGCAAGCAGAGTTTACCGCGCAACTTGCATATATACGACATCATGACATCAATCAAACTCAAACTCAAATCATTTATTTCAATTAAACCATTTACAGGCACTTTTGAATTGTCAAAATTAAGTAGTCGGTCAGTTAGTCAGAAAGTTGAAGCTCGTCGCCCATTCCAAAAACGTAGACCTCTATGGAGAAGAACGGGCAAGAAACTCCACGGACACTTTTCGTTGTCTCAATCGTTGAACAGTGGCCCACCAGACACAACACGCGTGAGTGATGATGAGTGAGCTTTACACCCTGTTCCTCATACCTCAGAGTTTTAGGTGTTAAAGGTTTAGGCCATGTGTATATTACGCTACGTGTGGGGCATAGGTACTGCACACCTCGGCCTACGCCTTTGGGGACTACTGACGGTAAAATATGAGTTACATACTGACTGCGCCTTATTGTTCTTGTATCGAATGTCATGTCACTGACAGCTGTCAGTGTCAGATTCATTAACAGTTATTTTGCATATCCTCATGTTGATAGCCCCTTACGGTTCCCGTACGCCCTGCAGATGTGATGTGATATTGTGATGCTGGTCCAGATTCAGGTGAAGGCGGCGGGCTCGCCAGCGCGACGTCGGCGTGGCTGTGGGCCAGCGCGGGCGGCGCCTGCGCCGTGCTGGCGCTGGCGGCCGCGCTGGCGCTGTCGCTGTGCTGTCGCCGCTCCACGCCGCCGCTGTCTCCCGACACCAGGTACCTTAACAGAATTACTTACGTCGTCTGATTTTATCTACTTATAGTTTTTTTTCCTAACTTTATATTTTTTTTCTTAACAGCACATACCAGAAATCATCAGCCTCTGCGGGCATCAAACCACCGGACCTGTGGATCCACCACGACCAGATGGAGCTCAAACACATGGACAAGTCGCTGCACAGCTCCGCTAGTAAGAGTACGCTCTCTAAAAAAAAAATTAACAAATAATGTTCAAGATTTACTTATGTTGTCTACACAGTCAATACTTTTTTTTTCGTTCCGGTGAAATCTGCTTTGAACTGCTTTATTTATATTGGATTTTTCATTTGCTTCTATCAACTGGATATCTATGGTAACAGTTTGACGTTGATGGCGCCTTTATAACCGTAGTCTTAGGCCTGCTTCAACGATCGACAGAAATAGAGTAACGTTTTAAAGGGGATTGAAGATTTTTATATGAACGCCATTTTTGTTTTCAAAATTTAGACCACGCATGAAACCTATACCTATAAATCGATAGCTGACATCAATACAAACAGAAAAAATAATAAGACCAAACCCTGTAAAGTATTACACTCACTTGAAGACACTATATTTGAAGTAATCACTTGAACATTCAAAGTGATTATTTCAAAGCAACATAATGAAGAATATGGCTTTACAAAAGGTCGTTCGACTACAGATGCGGGTGTTACTTTGCTAAAACACATATGTAACGCCTAAGAGAAGTCGCTAAATGCTATTGGAGTTTTCTGTGATCTCTACAAAGCCTTTGATTGCGTGCACCACGACACGCTTTTGCGTAAACTACGTCATTACTGTGTCCAAAACGAAGTTCTTATCATAAATAATTCTTATTTACATAATAGATTCCAATGTGTAGATTTTAATGGTGTGAAATCTCCCCGGCTACCAGTTCAGTTAGGTGTATCGCAAGGCTCAATACTTGGTCCATTCTTTCTGGGTTCATTCTGGGTTCTTCTATTGTCTGGGTTCATCTTATCAATGATTTCATTATATTTAAAGGGCATCTGTAACGTTGTACTGTTTGCAGATCATGCCTCTCTTATTTTTAAAGTAGACAGGAACACACACAAGGATTTTGACGGCGTAAACAGTGCACTCTCAATAGTTACGGGTTGGTTCGAAGTCCTTTAGTGATATGTGATGCAAGCGGGCCTTAAGGCTGATTTTCGTAATTCAGGGGTTGCCACTAACATACCATATCCATAAGTGAACATGCACTAATCTCGCACATAATGTCCGCAGTATCAGCGGGCAGCGTGGAGGGCGGCGCGCTGATGTCGTCCACCCTGACGCTGGGCCGCGCGCCGCCCGCGGAGTACGAGCCGGCCCGCCACGCGCCGCCGCCGCCCGCCTCGCTCGACCGCAGGCACCACGTGCCTACCTATGTCGGTGAGTCGATAAATACGAGCATATCGGTAAAAGACAACACTGTCTGTATACTCCAAAGTCGGTAAGTGACTACAAATAATCACCTTACCATATCTGTAAGTGACCCCCAAAGGCATTCTAGTAAAGTACCTTGTGTCTGCCTGTAATATCTAGGTCCCCACACCTCACCCATTTTTTTTTAGTTTATCATTTGCATTATCATATCATTGCTACAAGTGAACTCGGAACACCCCTTTGTCTAGCTACGCATCTATGGAAAATACGTTGTGTATACAATGTACGATTCTCTCTCTGTGACATTGAAACTGCACTAATGCCCCTGCTGACTCTCGTGGGAACCTGTTTACCTTTGTGTAATAACTTTTGTCGGAACACTGGTACTCATAACACAAGTTAGATCTTACTTTGAGTAGCAGAGTTCAAAATACGCTAGTTTTTAAATTTTCTGGTAACACAGTTCTTAGCGTATCATAGTTACTACTAGTGTTATTGTTCACTTTTTTTGCGAAATATTTTTTTTTTTTTTTTTACGATCAAAGATCGGACCTGTTAAGCAAATCTTTCCGACAAATTCCTTCCGCCCTTTCAAAAGTATATAGCGGGCGTCATTGTTATTTAAAATGCCGACTGCCCCGGTGGTCTCGTGGTTGCAAGCGCGACTACCGAGCGTGGGGTCCTGGGTTCGATTCCCGGGTCGGGCCAGTTGTTATTAGTTTTTCCATTGGGAATTTCTTAGTAATAGCCCGGAGTTTGGAAGTTGGTGAGGGTGTAAAGTTGACTCATCCACCATAGAAAAGGGAGGACCCACCGAGCAGACGGATGTCGTATATGGTGGGCAACTGCCCGAACATTGATGTAAGGACGTTGTATATATGCTGCGTGACGTCAGTATGATGCGTAGTTGGCATGTGGCGATGTAGATGCCGCCACACACGTTATTCCTTTACAAAATGCTTGGAAGACGTTACATTCGTCCGACGGCGTCGTATTTTCCGTAGATGCGTCTTTAACTTACCCCTCGTTCACACCGGCGTTGAACGATACGATATTTTACTGTACAATGTTGGCATCAAATGGTAGTTTAAAGTCTAACTCAGATTTGAGCGCTCCTTCATTACTTTCGTACATTTACCATGAACTAACGCCAACTACAGCGGGGTAATTGCGTAACACAATAAGTAGCAATGGCTTTCATTTTGACAGTTCAACAACATTCATTGCGTTATGTACGTTGTTGAGCAGTATTTTTTTCGAACATCTGAAGCAATGGATTAGAAATACCCTTCAAAATGATTCAGATTGTGATAGATAGTGTACGCAATTCGGTAGCAGGATGTTGACGTGTGATTCCAACATTTGATTGTAAAACATTGAACAGTAGAACGCTTTTTTCTTATAATTTGCGCTTACACTTGCCCCCTTCCCCCGGGTACCCGGCCCCGCTACCCGTAGAGTCGCGCTCGGTGTCGGCGGCGGGTAGCGACGACACGGCCGTGCTGCGCGCGTCGCCCGCGGACCTGTGCCGCCGCTGCGAGCGGTGCGACGCCTGCGATTATATGCCTAAACGTGAGGAGCCTTTTGTTTTATTTTTGCTTCTTTTTCGTGCTAAATGGTGGTTGATTGATGAAATGAAATATTATATTCTGTTCTTCTTCTTTTCATGTCGAAGTACCCTTCTTTTTTTTTGTTTTTTCATGGTTTGGGCCCAGTAGGTGGCCAGTAGTATAGCTAGATTCTGCACTTAAATAAATAGGATATCGGAATAACTTTTACAAGTCACATTAAAAAAAAATTAAGCTTGTTGGAGTCGACATTTCCCATCTCTATTCCGACCCCCTGAGAAGCAAGTCCAGACATAATCGTGGTCATGGCCATGCACGACCATGTAGATTAGTGTCTGAATCGGTCTTGTGAGGGACCGTGACTTACGATTTGTACGTCGGGGGTTCGCACCCAAGCAGGCATTTTACTTTGTGGAAATTATTTCATCACCACTGCTCTCAAAACGTTGAAGAAAAACATGGTGAGGAAACCGGCATATCCTAGAACCAAAAATTCGAAGACATGTGACATCTACCAACCCGTACTGGGCCCGCGTGGTGGATTACGGCCCACTCTCTCTCACAGACAGAAGGCTGGTGTCCCAGCAGTGGGAGCATTATAGGCTGATTATTGTTAGCTACAGCTCAGATTTTTTTTCATTTCTGAGCGTGAAGCTGTGCAGCGGCGCCGGCGCAGCGTGGTGCGCGCGGCGCTGCAGTGCAATGTCTTTAATTTTAATGTGGGTTCGCAATAAAACTAAACACCTAGACACAAACATATTTATTTCCTTTTACCAATATCTGTAAAAACACTCAAACATCACCGAAACAAATAATTTCTGTACTTACTTGCTAAGATTTAGATTTTAAATTGCAACGACTTGTTACGCTGATGCTGAAGCTCTCTGAACGTGTTCACTGCTTGGCGTCTCGAGCAAGAAGGCCGGCTGTCAGTGGTCTCCCGTAAATAATGACAGCGAATGTCATCATGAACGAATAATTGATTGAGCGACATACGAATATTAGTTGATTTAATAAGTAGGGTTACCAGATACAAGCTAACAGCAGGGTTACCAGTAATCTCTATGCTCAATGTCATCAATCAACCGCAATCTAGCCTACCTTCATTAGATATTTCATACTTATTATAGTTTTTACTTCTACTCCACCTTTGAAATTTTACTGACGCTGCACATCCATTTTATTGGCATCGGAGCGTACGACGCATAGGAACGACTTACTTGATTTGTATTGATACCGTGGTCGGCAAACTCGCGTCCGACCTCAGTATCACTTCAGTACGCACTGACGTAAAAATCGCGACGAGATTTTTTCGCGCACTGGATTTTCAACTCTCCGTGTTGAGCCGAAAATTGAGAATCCAGCAGAGCGTATCCCAGCGCGTCAACAAAATACAGTGTTGGATTTTCAACTCTCGGCGCTAAGCAGTCGGTTAAAAATTCAGAGTCCGAGAAAAATCGTGGCGGACACGCACGCTAACACGCTCCTGTGCGACTTGGGCAAAACGAAAGGAAAAATTGCGACGCTCCATACGCTCCAATGTCGATAAAGTGGACCCGCATCCTGTTTACATACTTTTTCCCCTTGACTAGACCTTCAGAAAGTCCCTCAGATATGTATGCTGACATAGCATATTATTCTCCCCAGCGATGACCGGCATGGGTGTGGGCGTGGGCGTGGGCGGCGTGAGCTGCGCCAGCACGTGCGAGCGACGTGCGCACGCGCGCATGCCGCACCCCGACCAGGTACGAGTACGTACTCATCCACATGTTATTACTACTCATTATTTATGCACATGCCCCGTTTACTGAGTGAATAATGTCCGATTTCTCTAACAATGTTGTCTCTTAAATGAATACCCAAATAAAATATAAAAATTATATATTTTTGTTAAAAATAACAAAACTATAATTTTGTTGAGAATAAATATTTAAATCCAAAAAAATATTTTTGCAGTCGATAAATTCAATACTGTGTATGCGTAATATACAGGTTTAAATTAGCAAGCGAAACTCCGCAGACAGACAGTCCAGGTATCGATATTAAAATATAATTTTTTTTTTGGTCAGGACCGCCGCCGCTGGTATTCTAGTCACTTGAATTATTATGAGTTGAGAAAATCAGTTTTTTTTTGTAATTTATTGTGTCTCGATAGCGATGCTCATTATGTCTATGAAATTTACAAAAAAAAAAGGATTTATTACACTAATATTGCACTACGAACGGTCGTTGAACCAAAAAAAAAGTATATACATATTTTTTTTTATTTATCTTGTTTAAATATTGATACCCACCACGTCTGCAGTTTCGCTAGCTGATTTAATGTGACCCTGTATTCATTTCAACTACGAAATCCTTCATCTTTCATACCGTGTCAGACTGGTTTTTTTCCCTGTTGTTGTGAACTGACCTCCCCCCGCACAGAGCACGCCGCTGCTGGCCGGCGTGGCCCCGCTGGGCTCGCCGCAGTCGTCGCTGGCCTCGCTGGCGCCGCTGCACCCGCCGCCCGCGCCCTGTACGTACCGCACACTTTACGTTACTTATTTATTTATGTACAGTAACACCAACAGAAATAAAAGAAACAATAATCATTGTATTAGAAATACAGAGTAGCATTATGCTGAGCGCTGGCCATTTTGCGTGGATGTGACGCATATTTTCCCCCAACTTGTTCTTTTTTGTGTTTTCTCTGCGTCATGTTTGCCGCAAATAAACGTATTTTCATTCTTTTTCATTCTTTCAGAGTCAATTTTATAGTAGAGATGAAACGGACATTCCTTAACTATCCGGTATCTGGCCTTTATTTTACGATGTGGCCGGATAGTTAATATCCGTCGGATACAGTCTTTGCTTGGCAGAATATCCGAGACCTCATACGCCACAGACGGCACCTTTACGAATATTCTTCTTATGATATAATATCCGACTATCTTAACATATACGATGGTCGAATATCTCGGCGCTAAGCAGTGCGTTGAAAATACAATGCGCGAAAAAAATCGCCGCGGGAAAAAATCGACCGTGTGTACCTGGGCTTGTTATTGAAATTCTACCAAGGGCTTTATTTTTGGTGTCTCCTTTAGCCCTAATACCTCATTGTTGTAGTGGTCTTAGGCGCGACTGCTGAGAAGTTGCCCTGGGTTTGATTCCATGGTACTTGATTTTGCCGTTGGTCCTGCGCCTGACCTCTCTCCGGTTGTGTCGGATTACCGTCCCATCGGACTATGAGAGTGAGGGAAGAGGGAGTGCACCTGTGTCTGCGCGCACACGCCTGCACTATAATTTCTCCCGAGCCGAAGTCTAACCTCCGTTGATTGGCCGCCGTGGTCGAAATACGGTCTGAAGGACTTTATTTATTTACGTGATTTAGCAGTAGGTATTTGTATTGTTATGTAATGTTTGTGTACAGGTGGGTCGGGCTCGTGCCCGCTGGGCGCGGCGTGCGGCGCGGCGGGCGGGGGCCCCGTGGTGGGGCCGGGCGGGGGCCCCGTGGTGGGGCCGGGCGGGGACATCTACGCGTGCGCGGCCCGGGAGCGGGGGCACTACGTGGCCTATGAGCCGCTGGGGCACTATACACAGTGAGTAGTTGGTTTATAGAATTAATTGCAATTCATTGTTTTACTCTCATAGCACAAGTCTTTAGGAAATAATGACAAACACATAGATCTAAACAACAAAAAAACAAACTTATTAAAACACCTGAAATGAGTATTAGAATTTATTCTTAAACTAAATAAACTATGTAATTGTGAGCCAATGATTCTTTATTTCATTTTCAGAAATGCAGTTATACATTTTTCTAATTTATTTTTGTATAGTCGGCCTCGTCATTGGTTTACCACCCTAAGTTTATCACACGTCGTAAAACGACAAGGTCTATGTGTCTTTGCGATGGTTAATCTTTATTCGCGATTTATTTGCCAAAAATTTAAACAAGGATTTAAAGTTATTTAACCATAAACTCATATTGTTTATGGATAAATAACTTTAAATCCTACACAGTAAAGTTCAGTTTACGCTACAACTTCAAACATTTTTGTAACTTTTTCATTAGTGCTAGTCACTCAGGTAGGTTACCCTTAACTATAGTAATGAGTGCTACTGTATCCGTAGCCGCGACTCGCTGAGCAGTGAGGCGGGCGCGGGCCCGGGCGCGGCTCACGGGCTGGGCGGGCCCGGCGCGGCTCACGGGCTGGGCGGGCCCAGCGCGGGCGGCTCGCTGCAACGCCGCGCGCACCACGCTGCGCCCGCGCCGCTGCACAGCTTCACGCTCAGCGACAACGCCAGTGATCACTCCACGCCCACGCATTCGCACTCTAGAGGTATGACTACTATTTACTTCCTCGCAATTTGTGTTAAATAACGCACCTAATCTGCGTTCGCGGTATAGTTGACAAACATGTAAACAAATATGAGTTTTATATGGAAAAATACTTAAATTCCTACACAATAAAGTTCAATTTACGCTACAACTTCAAATATTTTTATAACTTTTTCAATAGTGCTAGTCACTCTGAAATCAACCTAATTGCCTCTAAAATAAAGTTGTAAACTTCCAATGTTTCCAATGATGTTGTTATTTCAAGTTTGTTTAGCTGGAAATAACATCAATTGGAAACATAGATTTGAATAGACCCTAAACGTAGATATTTACATTCATATTATAATTCTTATGTCTTTGTATAGCTTAAACATATATTTTTTTAAATATAATTATATTTAAGTAATTATATTCAAGCTTTAATATACTCCACGGAAAATAAGTCATTTTGCTAAGCAATTCGTTTCCCCGACTCTAAGCCCAACTATGTTCGTATACTTATGTTGCTATTCTCTTCACTCGCAGGTAGCGTGAGAGAGACGTCTCCTTACAAGAAGAGCGCAAGTTCGTCACCCGGACACATACCCAACAGATTGCAGCTAGGTGAGCATACTTGACGGCACTTTGACGGCACGGTTGGCGCAGTGGTTAAGCGATTGACTGCTGCGCTGCGTGTCGCGGGTTCGATTCCCGCACGGAACAAATATTTGTATGACCTACATGTATTTGTTCCGAGTCTGGGTGTTTTTCTATCTATAATATGTATGTACTTACAAAAAAAAAAAAATGTATATAAGTAGTTTATCAGCCATCTTGTTACCATAACACAAGCATTAGGTTGCTTAGCTTGGGACAAATGGTGCTGTGTGAAATGTCCAGGGATATTATTATTATTATTATACTATACAGAGAGTACTGGTGGCCCAGTGGTACCGGCCGCGCTTTAAGAGCTGTAGATTATAGCCCACTCCCCTTTACTAAGAGGAGACCTTTGTCCCAGCAGTGGGAACATTATAAGCTGATTATGATGACCTACCCGAGATAAAAAATGTGGTTTCGATAAATATACATTCTACCGTTTCTAGGAGGCGTAGTCTCCCACTGCGCCGAAGAGCTCGAGCCCCTCACGCCCTCCCGCAGCACGGAGCGGCTGCACCGCGAGATGCAGAACCTGGAGGGGCTCATGAAGGACCTGTCCGCCATCACCCAGCAGCAGTTCCACTGCTAGCGACGCCCCCGGGCCCACCCGGCCTGCTGCCGCTGTCTGCCGGCCGGCATCGACGAGTGCGACCAGCTGGCCGGCGAAGCCACATGCACCTGCCGGTATTGAGGACCTGGGCACTCGTGCCCGTCGTTATTAAAGACCTAAGTGCATCGGTGAGGACTTCAGTCTCAGCGATGACGGTGTTGAGGACCTGGAGACAGTACCTGTCGGTATTGAGGAGTCGGGGACTTGTACCTGCCGATATGGACCGGTAAAGACTTGCCACGTACCTACAGGTGTTGAGGACCTAAAGACTTGATGGCATTTAGGAGCTAAGTGACTTTTGTCGTCTTTTTGAGTTGTCGGGGTCGATATTAAGTACCTGAGTGACTAAATTGCCCTATGCAACGTAATTTCTACGCAACAACAACTCACATTTTTACATTTAAAGCACAGTCATTGAAACAAATTGCTTAGCAAATTAGGTATGAAATGAAACAAAAATCATGTGTTCAAAAGCACAAAAAACCAGCCGTATGAATTGGCTATAGCGTGGCAATTTTACATATTGTATCAAGGGCCTTATTCTATATGACACAAGGAACAAAACCGCGCGACACGAGCGCGGAATCGTTAAGTGATCATAGTGAAATAGGGCCCTGTCTGTTGAGCAATACATTTCTATGACTGTAGACTTTAGCGACTCGACGACGCGTCGTAAAGACCTCGACACACAGTTGTTTGTGCGTTTCAGTGGATATTATTACCTCGACATGGTTCATAATGCTGAGTGTTTCACAAATCTAGCCCTAACGTTACATAGAAATAACGTCGAGTTTTAAATAAATTGTTTCTGATTGAACATTATTGTGACTTAAATGATTGGACTATAATAATAATGATAGAATATGACGCAAACGAATTGATTGGACAAAGTCAAGGAGTTTTATTATAATAAGAAGTGATAAAGAAATGTCGTATTTATGTTCATTGCTGGGTTTTAAAGAGGAGTCGATAGGTTGATGGTAGAAACTTGGTAATGTAATGAAAAATATTTTGCACAATAACAAGTTTTTTAAGATACAGATCAGTATGAATTGTTTGGATTTCTTCGTATTGTCGCGGGCATAATGCCTTACATTTGCGCGGGGTCAGGTGCGTAGTACTCGCAACTGGAGTGCGTGTATGACCAGATGTATGAAAGTAAACGAAGCAAAATCAGTATGAAAGGATCGTAGCAGGTGGCGTTCTGGAGTTTCTGCCTACCTCCATGGGAAGAAGGCGTCAGTTCATGTATGTATTTACGCAAGATTCTGAAGCGATTCTCTTAGAATGTTGATAGAAATTTTATAGTGTTGTGAACAGTGTTTTTGATGCCATACTATAATGAAAGAGGCCTTTTCTTTAGGTTGTAATCCATGTAGCGCCACATACGAACTACGGGTCATACTGACGTCACGCAAAATCCTGCATCTCACAAGCAGAGTTTACCGCGCAACTAGCCTAGATACATAACAGCCCGACATGATTTATCGGACCTCTAAATCGTTATTTCAGAAAATCGCTTTTTAATTTCGTGTATTAAGAGCAGTGGCGGCCCAGTGGTAACGGCCGCGAGACTGTCGTGGGTTCGAACCCAGACAGGCGTTTTACTTTGTGTAAATAATTTCATCACCACTGCTCTCAAAACGGTGAAGGAAAACATCGTGAGGAAACCGGCATGTTCTAGAACCAAAAATACGAAGAAATGTGACATCTACCAACCCGCAGTGGGCCCGTGTGATGGATTACGCCTTTGTCCCAGCAGTGGGAACATTATAGGCTGATTATGCTATGTAAGGTATTTATGCCTGTGACTGTACATTAGATAATTATCATTGCGCTTTTAAAAGATTATATCAAATGATGAGAAAACAAACAACGCAATGAACTTCGAAATCAATTTCGAAGTAATTTTTTTGAAGAAAAAATATTAAAAATGTTTTAAAGACAAATGTGACTTTTTAGCAACTTTATTATTTTAAATTATTTTTATTTTTGTAGACCTTGAACAAAATAAATACACAAAATATACTTTAATTAAACAAATATGTACTAATTAATTATACATTTGTATTAGTTTAGTCAATTTTGTATAAGAAAACTTTATTATATGATACGTTTACTTCGTCCCTGTGCCATCTGACTAATTAATTTTAATTAATATAAGTTTAATTACATTAAAAACTAATGATTTTGACACGAATTTGTCAGCACTGCCTTTTCTTGTAACTTAATATAATTTTTTATTGATTTTTCTGACAAAATAAAAATAATATATCTAATGTGAAATTTTGACATTCAATTTTGCGTGACATTATACAGGATGGTTTAATAATCTGAACTGTCGTACAAAACCAACCTGTATATTAAAATATCACAATATTTTGTTGTTTAAATTGTCAGAAAATTCGATATAATTGGATTATATGTACATTGTGATCTTATGTACTAGTATATTATGTATATAAACTTAGTTTTAGTTTAGCGCATATTTTTTAGTATAAGTATAGAGTTTTCTAATTATTTTGACTGACATTATTGCTAAAGGTGGTCGCTTACTGCAGCGTAACATATTCCTTTTATCGTGATTTGACGTACTATCGGTTAAGACTGACATGGCTGTTGGAAACACGAAAATAGTCTTGAGTATATTCATGAACGCGCGTCAATCATTCAGATTTGTATCCTATGACAATGGCATAAGAGTCACATTCGCGTAGCACGACTACACTCTGTATACAGGCTATAAATGACGTCATAACCAAAATGGAATATAAAAAAATGAAATAATTTTGGTTGTACTAGGATGGTGATACGTAAGGTGGGACGCCCTCAGGCTCGGTGGAGCGACGATCTTCACACGGTGGCTGGTAGCAGCTGGATGAGAGTTGCCGAGAATCTAGCTGAATGGTGTGCAATAGGAGAGGCATGTCCAGCAATGGACTGCTGTAGGCTCATGAAGACGATGATGATGAAGTATCAAAAAGTTTCCATGGTAAAAAAAATTCCATGGTAAAAAAAGTTTACATGGTAAAAAAAGCCATTTGGAATGTATGCTACTCTGCAGTCAGCAACAAACCAATTATTTACAAATGGCTACATCTTACAGTGATTACAGATTTGCTTGATTTTATCAATTTACATCTAGAGCAGTGTTGGCCCAGTGGAGAGCACTGCTGCTTTGAACCCAAACAGGCACTTTGTGTAAATTATTTCATCACCACTGCTCACAAAACGGTGAAGGAAAACATCGTGAGGAAACCGGCATGTCCTAGAACCAAGAATTCGAAGACATGTGACATCTACCAACCCGCACTGGGCTTGCGTGATGGATTTAGCCACTCCCTCTCACCGAGAGGAGGCCTGTGTCCCAGCAGTGGGAACATTATAAGCTGATTATGATGATGAACAAACTCAATCAAACCTGTCTTCACAAGAACTCGCTCAAGACGACTATATTCCTTAAGACTCGGCCTACTTCGCTCAACTATCAACTAGCTTACTAGTTACTATACTTGAGTTCGGAATCTTAGTTGAGCCATTCAATTTTCTACTTTAGTTTTATGTAGTCAAAGTTGATTTTTGAATGGCCAGTATTTTGTAAAAATGGTTCTGTAATTTTGGTTGCAATGGAATTTGAACTTCTTCGTGTATGACATTGAGTTTGTTGTTCCGAAACTTAATTATCTCAGATTCTGAATTCAAATATAGTAACAAGCTCTTGAAATCAGAACCAAAGATATTTACATTCCATTGCCATTCATCTTTCGACTTTATTATTATTTTGTCGAAGTTGATTATTGAATGACCATTACTGTGTAAAAAAATGGTTCTGACATAGTTACAATAGAATTTGAACTTTGTCACGTTAATCTTAAGATTCAGAATTCAAGTGTAGACTCGACTACTGACTCGCCTAAGCTGATGAGATATAATTTTGTACGTAAATACTATGTAAGTTAGGCTCGCTGTATATGTTCATGTAAAGAGCTAGTCAGTAACGATACACATAAGTACTGTAAGTAGATAGGTTGTCCAGGCGGTTGGTGACGTCACCAAATACACTTCGTTAATATCTAAACTAATATTATAAAGAGAAAGATTTGATTTTTTTGTATACGCTTTCATGCTTAACGGATTTGGATGAAATTTGGCATATGGGTAGACCATGATCTGGATTAAGATATAGGATACTTTTGATCCCGGTATTCCTACGGGATCGAGACTTATGCTCGTAAAACCGCGGGGAGCAGCTAGTTATTAATAACATCATAATTATTATATGCTGCATTCTGGGGTTTCGTGGCTTTTTTTTAAGTTTAAATTAAATATGTCCGACTTATTTGTGAAATCGACATATTTGTGAAATATCTGAAGTATAACTTATGTAAATAAATCAGGGAAATTTATTGTTAGCCAACATAAAATTTCCGTATAGTCTAATCACAACTGTCAGTCGGCCATGACTCGACAACTTGACGTAGTGTGTCAACTTAATACCTTGGGAATGTAATTTGTGGAGATAAAATAAACATCGTCCGAGAAGAATTTTTCAAATTCGACTGGTAGTTCCGGAGATTACCCCCTACATACAAACAAACAAATTTTACCTCTTTATAAAATTAGTATAGAATTAAAGATATAGGTGACGTCACCCGCCCGTTCTAGACTCGTCTAAAACAATGTTTTTTCATAATTTTTCTCTAGGTATAGAATAAATTTATACCCCTTTACTACACAGTCGCTCTTGCATACTTGAAGTAAATTATTGTAAAAATCTTTTGATACTATCTAAGTATATATTTGTAAATTTGACTTTTCGTACACGACACGTATTTTGATAATATTAGGCTGTTGTCAAACTGGCGTGAAAGCTCGTAATTGGGGGGTAACTCTCGTATTTTTAAAATTAGTTCAGAAAGGTCAGTTTCTAAACTCTGTCTTAATGTGTAAAAATGACATGAGATTTGCGTATCGAATTTTAACGTTTTTAAATACGAAATTGCTCTTTTAAAGTGATCGCGTCAGTGTGTCGACGGCTTAGCACTCACGTTTGTTCAAAGCATCGTCAAATTGATGTTAGTGGCTTCAGATCAATAGAAATACTGTATTATATTGTGAAAGATAACTATCTATGGTCAAGTAAACTAATGTATTTTAAAATACACAGATTTTTTAATCGCTCGGCGAATTTTGCCCTTACGCATTAGGGGCGAAATTCGGCGAGGGGAAATCCGCTCAAAATTAATTTGAAAAAGTTTGTGCAAATATCTTTAAGGGCTAATCCACTAGTTACATAGCTAATTTTACTAACTTGTAAAAAAAATATGTTTTAGTAATAATATGATTAATCCCCAAGATATTCAAGATCATTTATTTATTTATTTGTTAAATGCACAATGTACACAACCATAGTTACAAGCTAGGCTTAAACTAGTGATGTACATGACCCTGTTAGGACGCAGCAAGATAAGTTAAAACTAGTAAACATTATAAGTACCTATGGAATTTTCTACTGATCTGAAGTCACAAAGAAATTTTGTAAAAAATTTGTAATTTGGCTCGTATCGTGGCGTTGACTCGCGTTTTCTTATAATTATACCTATCTGTAAATAGTCCTGTACCGATTTGTAAGTATATTACGATACATAAATATAAGTTCCCATAGGGCCTTGCTTCAGACGTCATCAGTCCTGTATTGCGTTGTGGGATTTCGAACTCTATGGCTTGAGTTATAGAGTGTATATTAGTTTGGCGGTGAAGTTAGGCCCTACCACTGTAAGGAATTGCACTCGAATTGATTATGTAGACTTGAGGTGTGGTCACAGTGAGAGCGGGGAGCGGGGGAGAGAGTTTTGAAGGACAACGAAAAGAATTATGATGGACAACGTAAAAGAGGGGTTTTTGTGTAAAATACTATGAATACTTGCAAGTTTTATCGATATTAAGTCAATTTTACTTCACATCACTAAGTCATGTACAGTCAAGGGCACAAATATGTATGCACCTGGCAAAATTCAAAAGCAAAGCCTAATCCCCGGTCCCGGCTCTCAGTGTGACGGTACCGAACTTCCTCAAATAGTTATATTATTATGTACTTCCGAACTACTAAGACTTCCATCAATACCACGTACACGCCAAACATTGGAACCAACGCAACCAATATTGGCAGTAAGAATCACACGTATAGTGTTGGTCATTGGTTCAATATTTTTGAAAATAGTCCGACATTGGTGATACTGTTTGTCCAACTGCAAATGCGTGTGTCCAACATCAGCCCCAACGCAACCATCATTGGCAGTAAGAATCAAACGATAGTGTTGGTCATTGGTTCAATATTTTTGACATTGGTCCCAATGTTTGGTGTGTGCGTTGAGTGCTATCATAATTATATTTAAGTGAAACTAATTAGACTGATTTATTGATTTTACCGTTTGTTTTAGAGTTATTTGTTTTGTGCGGGCTTTGTTAACGGTAGCTAACTTTAAGAATGACGCTAGCTGTCGTATGATGTTATATAAACTATACAGGCTGGCAGGGACGTGCAACCTATTACCATGGATTCAGTACATGATTCTAGAATCGTCCATTGAAATTTTAAAAGGCTATTATAGCACCATTTTCAGAATAATGTTTGAATTGTAAGTCTGTACTCTTTTTTTATTTTATTTTCATATAACTTAATTTCAGTTTATAACCCAGCGAAACCACGCCTATCTTAGTTTTATGTTTTTCCTTATAGGAGTGAATAATTGTATTCTTTTTGAGTGAAATAAATTATCTTAAACCGTAAACCGTAAATTTTTCGTCTGTTATATAAAAAAAAATCGACTGTTCCATACATTTTGACCTCGTAGGTATTGCCTTTTTGGAGGAACCAGCAGTTTTTTTTTAATCGCCATAATAGTTCAGAATCATGTACTTAATTCATAGTAACAGCTCGCGCGTCGATGTTCCTGCCACCCTGTATGAGACATCTGTACGGGTAATCGGTAGCTAGCAAAAACGCTCGTACGTGCGATCTTTGTTGTACGTAAACACGAATTATGATGATGAATTTTAAGATCTAGAAAAATCTTAAAGTAAACAAATCTACGCTATCGTTAACAATTCAATCCAAGGGTGTAAGTTCCATCACTTTTACTATACACATGGGTTTATACTTATGGTATTGATAAACATTTAAAACGTTCATTATTTGATGAACTACATAATAGTACATTACGTCAAGCGTGAGTTAACTTACTTCTTAACGTCTGACTTAAGATTATTGCATTGAAATTAGTAAACCGTGCATTAATAGACGAGTCACACGTATCGTATTTTATAGCTCGTGTGACCTAAACCCGCACTTTAGTCACACTATTCTGTGCAAAAATGGACTACTTAAGTCACAGAAAAGCGTGACTTAGGTGCGGGTTTAGGTCACACAGTGCCATAAAGTGACTTACACACTTGGAGCCCGCGAGTGTCGACAGCTTAGTTCCCACCTGCAAGAGACTGGATTTTATTTTATTCTAAATTTTTACCATAATTCCACATCTATGTACTACATACTATAAGAAAACGGACACATTGAGGTACTCATCAAGGCTACACATCAAGCTATACATAACCAGTATAAGCTGACTTCTGATTGTACGAAAAACCTACACAATGCGAGCTCAGTGAAAACTGGAAATGTATAGCTTGTAGAAATAATTCGGTTTTGTATAGCGTTGCCTCTGTCACTTTTACCTGTGTGGCAGTCTCTTTCCTAAAGCTCAATGTGTTTGCGCAGGTACTGTGGGAAACTTATTCAAGTGCAGTCATGTCACCAAGATAAGTGTACACTTAAAAAGGTGGATACTTATCTCCGTCCTTGACTGTACATTGACTGATTAAGAGATAAATTGCTCTAAAAATTGACGCCCGGTTCTTCTTCGTAGTAAAATCAGGGAAATTAATTGTTTTGCAAATTGACCACTGGTTACCCAATTAAATGGTCCAGAATATATTCGACTCGCAACAAATTTTTTGATGGTGACGTGGTGTGTCAAAATGCTTAAAAAATAATTTCCCTGACCGTACATAGATGTGGTATACTTATGTATATGATGTATTAAGCTAAGCCTCCACTGATGTACTGCGGTGACTTCGTATCGTATCGAGTGCGACTATTCTGTACAATTACTATATACTTGTATTATTTATTGATCTGAGTCTTTTATTTGAACCCTACTGCCTACTGCTGGATAAAGGCAGCTCCTAAAAAAGTGCCTACTCAAAATCAAAATATTTTATTTCATATAAACTCACCTGGGCACTTATGAAACGTCAGAAGCTGGTTCCAATTGGTCGTTTCTTATGGAGAAGAGCCGATAAGAAACTCTACGGTTACTCTTTTAAAAATAATTCGCTTTTACAATGTTTTCAAATTACAGTAGGTATGGGTGGACAGCGTAGCCCTGTCAACAAGTACCAGCACCCTAATTGCGTAAAACACGATCAATCTCAATCTGAATCATTTTGAAGGATATTGCTAATCCATTGCTTCATATGTTCAAAAAATGTGTCATGTGTCTGCTCAACAACGTAACTAACGCAATGAATGTTGTTGAACTGTCAAAATGAAACCGATTCCGATTGATCGTGTGTTACGCAATTAGGGTGCAGGTACTTAACAAAATAGAAAATCGAATTCTACAATCTACAAGACGTACAACGTTCTCACATTCACAAAATATATAAAAGAATCTGTGTATAGTACATTATGATATAAGTGCGGTAAGTTGAAAATTACAGCCGAGGCGATATTGCGACTCGCACATCACGAGCGAGTCGAGAACCAGGTGAAGTGCACGCGATTTTAAATCCGCGCGATGCTGGACGCAATGTATTGGTGACGAGTACCTCGCCAACGCGCGAAACGTTTCGCAGCGAATTCGCCCTTTCTGGACCAGGTCTAATAGAGTGGTTACTACTGAAGTAAAGCCCCTCCTAATAAAGTACAAGCTAACCCAAGTTAAACTGATAGTCGTTTCGTCATCCACAAATCTTTGATGCATTTGAACGGTACTAATATGAGCGCATGGTGCCCCAGATTCAATGGCTCAATCTCAGAATACCAGATTCTCAAAATACCAGATTCGCATTAAAACAGATTTCCCACCCTTAACCTTTTTCACCCTTAACATGGTAATTAAAATTTTGGTACATTTCATAAACTTACCCACCCACAGACCTTTAATAAACAAGTACACTGGACTAAATATACTATGTATACGAAATGACAGTTGTTTTTGTGCCGATTCAAAGCCCCGGGGGCTCGAGCAGCTCGGGAACTAAATTGACACATTGTTGCAAGTGGTCGCCGTGATGTTTTGGTACGTCTCTGATGATTTAGGTCTAAATCGTGGAATATAATTTTTTTGTGTATTTTATGTTTGCTACGAGATATTTAGAACATTTTTATCACGAGAGTATGCGCATTTAGTAAAACTCGTTATCATAAAATAATGTTAGTTCCACGGACGCTCACGTTGCTATCAGCGCCAAAATGGCGAAAATCAAATGTCTTCGTGTTGTTATCTATAGTATGAAGTCCAGCGTACTTGTATAATATAGGTCAGTGAACTTACCTAATTGAAAATATAGAAATCATATTTATTTAGGCATTGTCTGTAGGTTCGGCAGGCCGAACGTCAGTAGTAACAAAACCAGTATAAGTTGACCTCTTATTCTGTTGAAACTCCGTCCTACACTAGGCCAGCTCAAGGTGTAACTACTGACGTGCGGCCTATTGTACAAAATAAGATTTCTAATTACAAACTAAATAATAATATGTACGTAAAATACGCGCGTTGAAGAAGATTGGCAGCATTACTACGTTGTATGACAATGCTGATTCTTTGGCCAAAAAATAGGCCAGCCCTCTGGTCACGTGAAGAGTCGGCCAACAACCGCTTGCCGATATTTCGAAAAACCAAGTGGGCATTCGGGCCCTAGTGATTCAACGGCAAACGGCTCGAACATATAACTCCCAATAAGGTTGGAATATTTACGCCGTTTGAGGTTTCCCGAACCCGCAGCAGCCGTCCCAGTGAAGCCCGCAGTGCTAGAAAGATGGGATAGGGCAAGGTTGTCGACACACGTTACATCCCACACCAAAGGCCTACCTGACTTCGAGGACGAACAAAATAGTCAATTATAGTTCAAGACGTTCCGAAATTCCGACGCATTCTGTCCAACGACATCAGAATAGTTCATCATCTCCCTACGCTTGTTCCTTATTACTTTTCTTCTTCCATTCTCCCCTGACAACCGTCACGCTATCATTCACTCCAAAATAACTTATCTAAACTTCCCTGTTCACACGCTTCTCATACCGATGCATGCTCACAACGTGTCACCAAATGTGTTCACTTACGGTCTGAGATTATGTAAAACTATGTACAACAGGATAGCGACACGTCTTGTCTTTGTGCAGTAAATGGTTATTTGTCGCGAGTCGCGCCGACTAATCGCGTTTGTTAGTGTTTGAGTTGAGACGGTAATAGCGGGTTATACTGAGACACGAAACAGTTTTACGATGAGGAAAGATTCAACCACAATCCTAAGACACAATCAACCTCAACTTGAATAATTTTGAAGGATATCTATCGCTAATCCATTGCTTCATATGTTCGAAAAATGTGTCTGTTCTACAACGTAAAAAACGCAGTGAATGTGGTTGAACTGTCAAAATGTAAGCCATTGCTACTGTTCGTGTGTTACGGAATTACCCCGTAGTTCTTTGTCACTTACAACCAAGGTCATCTGAAACCTTGAACACGATTAGTTCTATATCTAGAGCAGCATCCTACGCCCCTTCCTTACGTTCGGAGAATTGGTCTTTCAGAGCATGTTCCGTGAACAATGAAGTCTTACAAGATGGGTAATTAAAGTAGACAGCTACCTATTTTAAGTGTTCAAATTAAGCTTTTTTTTATGAAAGTGTTTGTGGGAAGTGAACTTTATAAAGGACAAAGCTTCTTAGAAGGTATGCTTTGATAGTTTTTATTAGAATTCCAGGGTTGCGGTATTTATTTTTTAAATGTCGCAGTATAATAAAATTATGTTGGTATTTGTATTTACTGTGCGTGTCCCAAATAAAATATTTTTCTTTGTTTGATTTGAATACCTAATTAAAATCATTCACTGTTAGACAACGTACAGCTTACGCCCCTTTGGGTATATGTGTTATGCCTATACCACTGGGTCTAGAAGCGTGAAATGTTGCACAAGCGTTTCTTTTACAACGACGGTGAGCCGACAAAAGGAGGAGGAAGGATTTTTTAAATTCATCCCCTAGACGGGTTCAACAGACACTGTCGCCGATTACCTTGTTCATAAACTAAACTAAATTTAAGTCCAGTGCATCTTTTTCTTTCTATTTCATTAAGAAAAGGACAGAAGATAAATTATATTACTTTAATCCTGTCAAATTAATTTGTGCAGCGCAGGATGAAAGGTGAGACAATGCTCACCTTTCATCCTGCGCTGCACAAGTGAAATAAAAATACTATAGGTACCAACTTATTTAATTGTCCGTAAATTCAAATCATCATTGTATGAAGTGGCTATAACACTTCTGATAATTGGTAAGTTATATATTACTATTAATATTTTGAATGTGACAAAATACAAAAGTGACCAACATTTTCGTGAAGTGTTTGTACAAATTAAATTCGTTGTTGTAAGCTCAAGTGTCCTCCAACACAATGTAGTATTAAGAGTGACACTTGACTTGGCCACAGAGCGTGGCTATCACTGACTAGCCACTGGCAGTGACGCTAATTAGATATTAATAACTGCATGTAATCAGTAGCTGGGAGGGACACAAATGTATAGTGACCTTATTGGTGGTGTCCTTCAGAAAGGTCAGAGGGGCAATTCTCGTAATTTTAAGAACGTTCACAGTCTAATGTCAGTCTCAACAATCTGTCAAAAGTAGGTACCTCTAATTTCCATACAATTTTGACAAGTTTTTGACATTGATCGTCGTTTTTAATTACGGGAATTGGCTTTCTGAAGGCCAATTTTATTCTCGTAATTTAAAACGTTCAAAACCTAGTCGCAGTCTCATCTCAGCGACAAACAAATGTCAAAAACTTGTGAAAATGTAGGGAAATTAGAGGTACTTTTGACAGATTGAGACTGAGATCAGACTGTGAACGTTCTTAAAATTACGAGAATTGCCCCTCTGGTGCATAGCACTGGCAACCGGCACGATATGACCAGCCGAATCTATTCTGTAAAAACCTCACAGTGAAAACTTACTGACACTAGGTACTTATTGACAGCTCACGTCAAGCTCACTTCATCTAAGTTTTCACCGTGAATAGATTGGCTGTTCATGAAGTGAAATTATTGTTGCATACATTGTAAAACAACCAATCAATCTGCCTGCCTTTTCTCAACTATGTTGGGATCAGCTTCTAGTCCAATCGGATGCAGCTGAACTGAATACCAGTATTTTACATGGAGCGACTAGAGCTATCAGACCTCCACAACCCAGTTGCTGGGTAACACGATACCCCGTGATAAGACTTGTTGTCAGACTTTTGGGCTTCTGACGACCCGTAACGACTGTCTGATCTGCGAACGACAGCCGGCACCCGTTGGTCCCGGCTCAGACAGTCGTACCTCGGAAAACACGATAATCCGTTGCTTATCGTGTTTTCCGAGGTACGCAGGGGTCTCGATAATTATGTAATGGATGGTCACCCATCCACGAACTGACCGCGGCAAGCGTAGCTAAACCTTCGATCGACCTGCGAGGTTGTTATTATTTAGCCCCGAGCCCCCGTTGCATACCCTATGGAAACGCACGCACGGTCCGTACAGTTATTAAATGAATCATAATAACGAATGCATGGTAAAAGTGGAATAAGTAGTTCTTTGTGTTTGTCTTTGTACACTCGAGTTCGTTAATATCTGAGCATGTTAATGAATCAGAATCATTTATGTTCCGAAGAGTAGTCAGATATTTTTGACTGCAGTAACGTAACATACTTATGAACAGTTTATATGAAAACATTTTATTGATGTCTAAGTTTGTATAGAACTATATGATCATTTTAACGCTTACAATATTTTGAAACATTGTCACTGCCATATTAGTAAACTCGACTGTACGTAATAAATGGTCGACAAATTGTTTGCTTTTGACGGACAACTAACAAATATACATAGAAACGGGTGTACTATGCCAAATCGAATGCCAAATAATCGAATATCAATTGATCGACCACTATAAATCGAACGTCTAAATACTCGAACGCTCATAATATCGAATGGTTATTAAATCGAACATTCAATACATCGCACACTCAATACATCGAGTGTTCAAAATATCGAGTGTTTGTTTGATCGAGCGTTCAACGCATCGCATATTCATTATATCGAAAGATCAATATAATTTTTAAGAATACACGAAAAACACAAAATTTACTAATAAATCACATTTTAATCTTTAATTATATAGATACTTACATTTTAAATTTTTGTGTGAATTGCATTTGCACGGAGAAACTCTAATAAATCTATGTTGTTTTTATTATTTAATATTTTTTTTAATAATTAATTTTAGTAATAATTAATTTCGAGATGGCAGTCATTAATGGTGTAAAACAAGAATTTACTCATAGCACGCTCATGGCCTATGTTTCCACCTTCACTGTGGTCTGTGTTTCAAAATAATACACTGGGTTTTCCTAGAACTCAAAACAACATTGAAGGATGGCACAGAAGATGGAACACGTTGCTTGATAAGCACAAACGGGGTCTTTATGCTACCATTGAATTTTTAGTTAAGGAGCAAGCTATACAAATAGGACAATTGAAAAGGCAAACGCGGGATTGGCAAGAAAAAGTGGCAAAAGGGATGATAATGCGATTGAAAAAATAAAAATTAATAAAAACAACATAGATTTATTAGAGTTTCTCCGTGCAAATGCAATTCACACAAAATTTTAAAATGTAAGTATCTATATAATTAAAGATTAAAATGTGATTTATTAGTAAATTTTGTGTTTTTCGTGTATTCTTAAAAATTATATTGATCTTTCGATATAATGAATATGCGATGCGTTGAACGCTCGATCAAACAAACATTCGATATTTTGAACACTCGATGTATTGAGTGTGCGATGTATTGAATGTTCGATTTAATAACCATTCGATATTATGAGCGTTCGAGTATTTAGACGTTCGATTTATAGTGGTCGATCAATTGATTTTCGATTATTTGGCATTCGATTTGGCATAGTACACCCCATAGAAACAGTGCAAGTTAAATAAAAGCTTGTAAAAAGGCATTAGTAACTAAATTAAATTACAGCTAATGGTGTATTATTCTTGTTACTTGTGTACTCAATATTCTATTGACATCATTGGGATAAAATAAACGCACGGTAAATTAAAAAAAATCGTTTCTTTGCGAAAGTTGTTTGTTATGATAAACAAAAAAGATTTTTTACTACCTTCAGTTGTGCATAAACACTTATCTAAACACTATGCGACGTTACAACTAAGGGAATGAGTGTTTTCGATGAACTCTGGAACCCAAAGTAAGATTTAACTTGTGTAGGGTGCCAGCGTCCTCACCTATAATTTGAACATATTATATCAGTAGTTGTAGAACGATGAGTATAATCATGTGTTTAAGTATCGGTAACTAATTACCAGTCACCCTGTATTTTTTTTAAAATTAATAACAGTTCAGTATTATCGAGCGTGTCTTTCTATATTATAATTCTGTCAGTATACTAGGTAGGTACTATTCGCATCAATTCTACGCGATCAAAAAAAACCTACTAAATCAAATTGTAATACTTTCCCCTCTGATATTATTTTATGTAAATTTGAACAATAATAACACAAAGTTGTTCGTTTTATTCGCTCCGACCCACGCACGGTTGTATCTAATGTTTATGTAGAAGAAAAATGGCGGGTGGAAAATACCACAGAGTTTAAAAAGTCTATCGGCAAAGTTAAAATAGGTTAATTATTCACTTTTTAGACGCTGTTTTTTTTTTGTTTTTACAATCACCGAAAGAGATAAATAACCAGGGTCGTCGGATATAGTTGCAGTTTAGTAAGAAACCATTTTTTCGAATTAAGTTTAATTTGATAAATAACTGTTTGTTTTCTATTAAATAAATTAAATTTTATTCGAAAACATCCAGCGGTGTCTTACAAAACTTCAACTAGGTATATCCGACTGCTCTGGATACTTATCTCCGTTGGTGACTGTACCTGTGTGACATACTATTTGCTATCTACTATATTAACAGACTAACTGTGCCCCGCGGTTTCATCCACATAAGTTTCGCTCCCGTGGGAATGTCGGGATAAAAAGTATTTATATCCTAATCCAGGTTATGGTCTACTCATGTGCCAAATTTCATCCAAATCCGTTATACCGTTTTGCTGTGTGCCAAATTTCATCCAAATTCGTTCAGCCGTTTTAGCTGTGTGCCAAATTTCATCTAAATCCGTTCAGTAGTTTTTGCGTGAAAGAGTAACAAACATCCATTCATCCTCAGAGACTTTCGCGTTTAATAACATTAGTAGGATTCTTAGGGTAGGTACGCTCTATTGATATAATATCAGCGTTTGTAAAGTTTGTGACGTATAACGAAATAAGTGTTGTAACGGTTTACAAAGATTGTTTAAAACAAAAAAATTCAAATCTACTTATTTTCTACACTTGGCCATTGGTATTGAGGCTAAGATTTTAATGGCTTAATTAAGCAAAATAGACGATTGTTTTGGTACATATCTGATTCGTGTAACGGTTAGGCCCAGAAACGGGTTTCTCCTTTAGATATGAAATGAACACGCCTTTTCCAGTATAAATATTTCTGTAGGTATTTATGTTCTTGCACATACAAACTTGGTATAATTATATTGAAATATTAAAACTTTTTTAAAGGGTGAATGGTGGCAGGAACCCTCAAATTGTTAAAAGTTTTAATTCTTTGTGAAAAATCTCGGATAGTCAAGTTACAAGATTGTGATATTTTAATACCCTTAGGGTCAGTTCAGACCGAGACGCGACGCGACGCGACGCTGCGCGCTCACTTTAAAAGAGTGACTCAAAATATACTTTATTTTCTACACGAAAAGGTACACATTGCATTGTGAGAGTTCAGAATACGTTGCGCCGTGCAGCGCTGCGCCTTGTGATGCCTCGCGGCGCAGCTAGACGCCGCGCGGCGGAGCTAGACGCCGCGCGGCGCAGTGGGACGTTTCTACATTCGCTGCGTCGTCGTGTTGCCAACGATTTTACGATGCGCCTCGCGACGTTGCGATGCGTCACGCGGCGGCGCGCAGCGCAGCGCGAAATCACTGGCCTCTTCCAGTATCGTCGCGTCGCGTCGCGTCTCGGTGTAAACTGACCCTTACTGCCTCGTTGGTATAGTGGTCGCCAGCTTGACTGGTGAGCGTAAAATCCCATGTTTGATTCCCGGACTGTAAAAAGAGTGATTGTGTTTTTTTTTAAAAAAGACATCAATTTTATTATCTTTTAAAAGGTAGGTTGTGTGGTGTTACACGAATGGAGGATTGAATAGGAAGTCTGAAAGTGTCACCGGTGACTGAAAAGTCATGTGCTAGGAGGTCATTGTACTCATCATTATGAACAACTTTTACTATGGGACCAAACCTGGAAGCGCGAAAAAAAAAATCAGCTGTTCCCTACATTTATGTTCGTATAACTCGTCAAAATGTAGGGAACACCAGGTTTTTGTTTCGCGATTTCGGGGTTGGTTGGACCCGCGCGGCTGTTATTACTTAGCCACAAGCCCCCCTAGAATATCGTTCGTCAATCTATCATACAGATAAGACAAGTACCTATGATATGAGTACTGCTTGTTTGATTTACATTAAAACGGTTAAAAGGTTTAAACGCTTGTAGATATTGTAAAGTGTACATTGTTACCTGTAAGCTCATTTAATATACTCAGTAGGTAGGTACATAGTACTCTGGTTCAACAGCCATCGGCCATCACGTATGGGTACTGAAACGGTTTACCAACAGTCGATAGGCCCATGAACCGTTGGTCAACATTATCTTTAAGCCATTAACTTTTCATCCAAAGGACTTTTCACCCACGAACATTTCGTCAACATAACTCTACGTCAGTGAATGCTTAACCAACAGAATGTTTTGATCAATAACTTTTCACCCAATGAACAATTGACCCATGTCAAATAGAACTTAGGATGCAAGAGCGAGCGAAGCGAGCTCGAGACTTGGGGCACCCCAACTCGAACAGGTTAGGTTCGAAGGGGATAATGGCGGTTCAAGTGAGCGGGCAAAACGAGCGAAGGGCACCCCGAGGTTAGGTTTGGTTAGGTTACTTTCCCCCCCGGTGGGTTCCCGCATTGTCGAGGCGGGGGGGCTCAGTAGCCGTGGTGGATTGGGCCACGGTGAAGCTAAGAGGAACCCGAGGAGCGGCCGCTCGTCTAGGCTGTGCGGAAAAGCCGACGACGCGCGACGTAGTGGCCGGCGGGTAGGCTGCGGTGCCGCTTGGGCGACATCGCAGCCTACCTGAGGCGGGCCGCGATGTCCCCCGTGTGGGAGACATTGCGGCTGAGGATTAGAGGCCGCGGCGGGAGGGGAGTGTCGGTGATACGTTGCCGCTCCCCCTACCTTCCGCGGCCTTGACGGGGCCGCCACCGTTCGATGGCGGACGCGGTGGGGCCGCAGGGGAAGAGGAGTGTCGGTGTGTCGTTGCCGCTCTCCCTATCCTCTGCGGCCGTAGCCCCCCATCTTGGGGGGCATGCGGGGCCCGCCGTTCAGGCGGGCGTGGGGGCCAGCAGGCAACGGGTGCGGGGGCACCGTTGCCTGCATTGCACAGGCCTCCACCAGTGTTGGACGGGAATGGCTAGGTGCTCCCGGCCATTCCCGTAGCCCCCCAATGTGGGGGGCATGCGGGGCCCGCCATATCATCTAGGCGGGCATGCGCCGGGAGGGCTATGGAGGTAAAGGCTATGCCTATTCCCGTGGCCTTCCCATCACGGCGAATGAGGGAACACCGCTGAGTTTTTGTGGGTATACTGTCATTCCGACAGGGAGTCCCACATACCCCGTCTCGTCCCCCGCGAGGCGGGCATGCATAAAGCATTTCTCAGCGACAAAAAAAAAAAAAAAAATGGTTAGGTTACTTTAAACCCTTTTCACAGAAATAGGGGCTCCGTCGACTTTCACCTTTCCCGGTGTCTGTTGGCCTTGTTCTTTGGGTGAAAAGTTATTGGTCATAACGCTCTGGTGGTTAAGCATTCACTGACGTAGAGTTATGTTGGCAAACGTTCGTGGGTGAAAATTCCTTTGGATGAAAAGTTAATGGTTTAAAGATAATGTTGACCAACGGTTCATGGGCCAATCGACTGTTGGTAAACCGTTACAGTTTCTCACGTATGGGTATATTTTAATAGCAAAATAACAGAACAAAAAGGTTTTACTAAATCTATGTACTAATAATAAAGCTGAAACAAAAACAAAAGGAAGCCCAATGAGTCATGATTTCGTTGAACAGCTGCGACACACTATCAACGCATACTGACCAGCCGAGACCTCGCATAGCAACAACATGTTTGTACACTCCGACCTACTTACCTGCGAAAACGTTTACCTATGTAGAGATTGGTCGAAAAAACACTGCAGCCGACATATGAAGGCCCGTGTCCCGTATTGGAAAGATGTGAGAAATATTACAAGCTCTAACTACCAGGAAGGGGAGTGGTATATATACAATGTCGCCCATGCGCATGTGTCCGCCCGTAATATTCTGAATATTTATGAAAATATGTCGAAAATAAACTTCAAAAGGGGGGGTCTATCTATAACATTTTTCAATTTTTAATTTTTTAAGTAGAGTTTGTAGAATTGCTTTCTATTTTTTGACACATCTCCGATGTTTATGGGTCGATTTAGATTCTGTTTATTATTTCCAAAAGCTTATGAGGTATTTTAACAGGTTAATTAACATTTTTACAAAAAATTATCGACTACGAAAAAAAAGACGGAATCGAAGTCATTTTTTCGGTAAAAAATTGGTGGTGGTGTATTTATTTAAAAAAACTAGTGTAAGTCCATAAATTATCCCCATAGGACGACTTTTTTAATCATTATTTGTAATCTACTACATAACAGCTAAAAATTCAGTCTTTTTTTTCGTAGTCGATATTTTTTTGTAAAAATGTTAATTAACCTGTTAAAATACCTCATAAGCTTTTGGAAATAATAAACAGAATCTAAATCGACCCATAAACATCGGAGATGTGTCAAAAAATAGAAAGCAATTCTACAAACTCTACTTAAAAAATTAAAAATTGAATAACATGAAAAATGTTATAGATAGACCCCCCCCCTTTTGAAGTTTATTTTCGACATATTTTCATGAATATTCAGAACATTACGGGCGGTCACATGCGCATGGGCGACATTGTATATTTCATTTTTTCTCAGGATAACAAAGATCCCATTGGGTTAGTAACAATAACCTTAACCTATGTTAGTACATCCATTGGGTTAGTAACAATAGTCTTAACCTATGTTATAGTACTTAACTAATAACAACGACAATGTACAGCCGATCGATTCTATTATTCAGTAGCAGGCAGGGTTTATACAATTAAACACGAACTATAATTCACACTCAAGTCTGTATTTTTGGCAGTGCAACGTCCTTATTACAAGTTCACAATTTTATCGTTAGAAAATGATTTGCCTCCCTTTTTTGACACATTCCCGCCATAAAACAAATCAACTGTCAGTTGACTACTCAAATATGTTATGAATACTAAATTATTGTTATAAAAATCAAATAAATGACTTATTATGGGAAAATTAATAGAAATAATATTATTTAGATATTATTAAGAAGATTGAAAGTAATTTAGGAATAATTAAGCAACTACTACGTCATAACCGTCGAGTATCTATTTGGTACTTGTTAACACTCGGCCATCCTGCATAGGCCGTGCCCCACGGCCCTCTTTGCTTTCTTCAGCGGCTTGCCCGAAGTCCTGAAATAGAAATAATGTTCAGCAGTAACTTTAGTTAATGACCTTGGTTTATGTTCTTTCATTTTCCACTTCTTATCACACAGCCTTAAGATTTGTTTTCATTTGTCCAAATAATATATATAGTTTCTTTTTATAGAATAAAGGTCAGATCTCGTATAATAGAAGTATTGCACAGCTATTTCAAATGAAGTCTTGGCCACATAGTTAAGATATGGACTTGGTCACAAAGCCGTCCTTATTATGGACTTGATCACAAAGCCGTCCGCGTCCCTATTATGGACTTGATCACAAAGCTGTCCCTGTTATGGACTTGATCACAAAGCCGTCCTTATTGATCACAAAGCGGTCCTTATCATGAACTTGTACAAACAGCTTAATCACACAGCGCAATTGCCTATTGTCTCTATTATTATGGACTTGATGGACTTGATCACAAAGCTGTCCCTGTTATGGACTTGATCACAAAGCCGTCCTTATTGATCACAAAGCGGTCCTTATCATGAACTTGTACAAACAGCTTAATCACACAGCGCAATTGCCTATTGTCTCTATTATTATGGACTTGATCACATAGCCATCCCTTTAAATATTAACTAGATCACACAGCAGTCTTTACTATTAGATTTTAGGTAACGTAGCCATAAGAATATACTGATGGACTTGGTCACACAGCTGTCCATACCTACATAGTATTAGTATCATATTAAAGCAGCACATGAAGTGACTTTTTTTTCTCTATTGGTGTAATTGCTTTAGGGCGTTCCAGTGTGAGGATAAATCAATAAATAAAGTTATATACAAATACGTGGATTTGTTGCCAATAATTATTATCACACAGTGAAATTATGAAATGATTATTAGTAGTAGGTAAAATTCAGAGAAATAACTATTCACCACATAGTTTTTTTGTTTAGGAATCTTTTCTCGCACTTTTGGTTCATTAAACTTAGAAGATAATACAATACAATTCAAATAATGAAGAGTCACACATCTGTAACGATCAGTATATTGTGTTAACTAACTTTCAAGAAGATCAATCAAGTCGTCTCTGTCTACTTCTCGGTCACTGCCTGAACTTTCGTCCTCAGATATAGTTGGTTTGTATGGCCGAAGAGTTTCTCCACGAACTACTGCACTAAACTTTTTGTAGCCTTTCATACCCTTTATACTCGAGATTGTATATCGGTCCAACGATTGTTCGGCCTTAGATATTTTGTAGGGACCTGTGTATCGCCCAATAAGTTTTCTAGTAACCCCAGTGGTTGCATCTCTAGCTACACCACCTTTCCAAAGAACTAGCTGACCTAAGGTGTACTTAATACATTTCCTATGTTTTTTGTCGAATCGCGTTTTCATGGAAGTCATATTTCTATCGATATGGAGCTTAGCAGTTTCCCTATTGGCCTGCAGTTGGTTTTGTTGAGTTTCAGAAGTAGAGGGTGAGTCAGACGGGAAGGATGGATACCTAGAATTAGTATGACCGAACATAAGGTTAAATGGCGAAAAGCCAGTAGTAGCATTGGGTGTATTATTGATTCCCCATACTATATCATCTAGCTTATTATCCCATGTACATTCGCTTTCGGACATAGTGTTAAGCCCATTTAATAATGTACGATTTACTCGTTCGACCTGCCCGTTGGAGCGAGGACTGGCTATAGCATTTAATATATGTTTGAATTGATTTTCCTCCGAAAATTCTTTGAAGTATCTACTCGTAAAAGCTTTTCCTCGGTCTGTTATTATTCTAACTGGATAGCCAAACTGCATAATAATTTCTTTTAATATTCGAATGGTTTCTATTGAACTACAATTTTTAGCTGGTCGGGCAAATACAAATTTAGTAAAAGCGTCGATAACCACTAAGATATAAATGTTTCCTTTACGAGTTTTGGCAAAAGGACCTAAATGGTCAGCGTGCAAAGTATGCATAGGTATGGCTGGCTTGTTAATTGGATATAATTCACCCTCTAACCTACCATAGTTGCCCTTATTAAACGCACATTGTAAACAAGAGTTTATATATTTTCGTATAAATCTAGTCATGCCTTCGAACCAAAATTGAGCCTTAATAGAATTTTCACATTTTTCAAAACCGGGGTGACCTATCTGATCATGAAGTTTTTGTAGTAAACCGTATTTAGCTAACTTAGGGATGACAAACCGCTCTCCAGCAACAGTTTTCCTATAGAGTATATTATCTTTTATCATATAATTTGCAGATAAATTTGAATCGGAGTTATCACGAAGTCTAGAAATAATGTTTTGTATATTATCATCTTGTATCTGTAGAGTTATTAACCAATCGGAATGTTCAATCATAAGTATTGCATTAGTCGCGGGATTCCTACTTAACGCATCTACGTGTCTCATGCGTTCCCCTGGCCTATATTCAATCTCAAGATCAAATTCTTGTATTGTGAGCCACCAACGAGCTATTCGCGGTATTAAATCTCGTTTTACAAGAGTTGTTCTTAAAGCTGAGCAGTCTGTAATGACTTTCACTTTAATCCCCGTTAAATATATTCGAAATCGCTTAAGTGATTCAACGACCGCGAGCGTTTCAAGCTCGTAACTATGGTAGTGCTTTTCTTCATTACTCGTCACCCTACTAAAATAAGCAATTGGTTTTAAACTATTATCTGTTTGATATTGCATAAGGATCCCACCCAAGCCTATTTTGCTGGCATCTGTGTGCAATTCAGTCTTTGCATCAGAGTTGTAAATAGCTAAAACTGGCCTTACAATCAGACGCTGCTTGAGGCTTTGAAATGCATTTTCTTGATCAGAACTCCAATGCCACTTGACATCCTTTTTCGTGAGTTCTGTTAAGGGGCGAGCAATTTGAGCAAAATTTTGAATAAATTTTCTAAAATATGACGTCAATCCGATGAATTGCCTAATCTCATGTACATTCCGCGGCCTATTATATTCTGCGACACATTTTATTTTCGCTTGGCCTGGTTGTATTGTCCCAGCTGAAATCTCATGGCCTAAGTATGTAGCGGTACGTTTAAGGAAAGAACATTTACGTAAATTTAGTTTTAAATTTGCCTGGGTCAATAATTGTAATACTTTTTCTAAAAGCACAAACCCTTCCTGAATTGATTCCGTAGGTAACATGACGTCATCAAGGTACAGGGCAATGTTTTGATCGACTCTACCTAGCGTCATTTGAATTAAACGAGAGAATACTGCTGGGGCATTGGCCAGACCAAAGGGCATTTTTAAAAATTCATACTGGCCTGATGGAGTAACGAATGCAGTCTTCGGTATTGAGTCTTCATGAAGGCTGACTTGATAATACCCTTGGGCAAGGTCAAGGGTGGTGAAATAGAACTTGCCTGATAACTTACTAACCTGGTCTTCGATATGCGGTAAGGGATACCTATCTTTCACAGTATTAGCATTTAATGCCCTATAATCAACACAAAGCCTGTAATCGCCACCCTTCTTCTTAACCAGTACCACTGGACTTGCGTAATCAGACATTGACTCTCTAATGATACCTGCTTCTAATAAATCTTTAACTTTTCCATTAACAATTTCATTTTCTTTATGCGACAATCTATAGGGCTTGCAACAAACAGGCTGGTTATTCATTGTACGAATATGCATCCTTATAAGATCAGTACAACCTAAATCTTTAGTACTTCTGGCAAATGAGTGTGCATACTTATTTAGAAGCTCTAGTAATTGTTTGCTTTCATTATCACTAAGGTGGCCCTTATCAACATCTGTCAAACTAATTTGTATATTATCCGTGTCTGGATTATCTATAGCTAATACTCTAGACTCACAACTAAATGCTGGTATTGTTACCAACTCCGCTCTAGCTATCAACCTACGAGATTCCCAAACGACATCAGCATGACCTAGGTTTACAACTTTTAAATAAGAATGGTTTGAATTAATAATAGCTGAAGGTATTAAATACGTTAAATTACCTAGCTGCATCCATACTGTGTGCGTTAAAAATGTGTGCTCTTTTCCAATGTTTTGTCTGCAGTCAACATAAACTTCTATAAATAACTGATTTTGCTTTGGTATTATAACATTATGCTTTATATAAACTGGAAATTTTTCAATAAAGTCCGCTGCATGTAATTTTATATCCGTAAATATATCCGGTATAATTTCACTTGGAACAAAACGTACAGAAGAAGCAGAAGTAACTAAACTAACATTCTTACTATTAATCATTGTTTGTCCAATTAATAGCTCAATATCCGATGCAATATAATGAACTATTTCAACTATTCCATCTAATTTTACATTATCTATCAAAACACTTAGGCAACATGAACCGAGTGAGTTTACACATGCTCCTCCAAAACCTTTCATGACAGTTGCACTAGGCTCCATTTTAATTTGCAAGTTTTCAGCTTGTGCGAGACAAAGCATGTTGATTTTACTGCCAGTATCTATGTAAGCTCG
The DNA here is from genome assembly GCA_949629185.1 of Apamea crenata. Classification (NCBI taxonomy): domain Eukaryota; kingdom Metazoa; phylum Arthropoda; class Insecta; order Lepidoptera; family Noctuidae; genus Apamea; species Apamea crenata. The sequence continues at coordinate 9,793,522 of OX451379.1, read as the reverse complement.
GAGCTGCTGTCCATTTACCATCACAGTTCTTTTGTAAATATCAACATAAATATCATAGGTAATATGTAGCACTTGACTAACCCTTTGTGGTTGCTGTCTCGAACTCCCAGCGCCAAACCAGCAATCCGCCGTCGTGTGCCCGCTGCGCCGGCAGGTCTCGCAGCGCTGCCGCTGTCTGCAGTCCCGCGCTTCGTGGCCCGGCCGCCGACACGTGTAGCATATCTTCGGCTGGAGCTGATGACCCGATGTCGAGGTTGGCATGGTGTTGCTTGCTCCTCTTCTCCACGTACTCGTCGATTTCCGCACAGTATATGTCTCCACTCGTTTGAAATTTTCCAGTGAAGATAGGTAGCCATAATATAGTTGTTCAGGAGTTGCACAACTATATGCTTTGGCATTAGCTCTCAATTCAGAAGGTAGTCCACGTATTATGCAGGAAATAGCATCTTCGCCGTTTATGTTGCATTTCTTCAGTAGGGATAATTTTTCGTGATAATACTTCGTCATCGACTCTTTATCTTCTTTTGTCCTTGCCAGCATACGTTCCAATTTGTCCGCGTAGTCGGTCGATCGAGGAAAAGCGACCTGAAGCATTTCCTTCCAGCCATCCCATGTCAAATTGTAGTTTTCAAGGTCGTCATACCATTCTCGAGCAGCGCCACGCAACCGCAGTTGCATGATAAATGTTCGATCGGTGTCGTCCCAGCCATAGACATCGCCTAGTTGGTCTATTTTGTGGAGCCAACCTTTAACGTTGCTGCTGTTGTCTTCGGGTCGAAATTTAGGAATAACTTCGGCATCACTGGGAGCAACATGTCGTTTTTTGTGCGACTTAGTCTTATGAAGGTCTTCCGAGAAAAAATTTTCACTATTTTCTTCTTCCGAACTGGTTGACTCACTGCACTTTCGTTTGTGTTTCCCCAAACCGTGAAAATATGGTCCTGACATTTTATCCCGATCCCACTTCTGAAATATTATTCAGTAGCAGGCAGGGTTTATACAATTAAACACGAACTATAATTCACACTCAAGTCTGTATTTTTGGCAGTGCAACGTCCTTATTACAAGTTCACAATTTTATCGTTAGAAAATGATTTGCCTCCCTTTTTTGACACATTCCCGCCATAAAACAAATCAACTGTCAGTTGACTACTCAAATATGTTATGAATACTAAATTATTGTTATAAAAATCAAATAAATGACTTATTATGGGAAAATTAATAGAAATAATATTATTTAGATATTATTAAGAAGATTGAAAGTAATTTAGGAATAATTAAGCAACTACTACGTCATAACCGTCGAGTATCTATTTGGTACTTGTTAACAATTCTGTAAAAATCGCACCGTGAAAAGTTAGGTGAAGTGAGCTTAGAGTGAGCTGTCAAAGGTGTCAATCCCTAGCATTAGTTGGAATGACAGCTCACTCCACGCTCACTTCACCTAAGTTTTCACGGTGAGATGCTTACAGAATCGCACTGCTGGTGACAAGTGACCTCATCAACGGGCTGTCATATCTCCCGGCTATAGCGCGTAGAATGCTGTTGGGGCTGGTACGGAGTCTGTTTAGCAGCGAGGCCGCTTTCTTACGTAAGTAGTACAGCATTGAAGCAGTCGGTACGTGCCTCAGCGAACATAGATGACGCGCTACAGAACCGAGGCAGACGCAACAGCACTCTAAATGCGTTGTTATACTGAATCCGCAGAGCATTTTAGGCCTTTTGGGTGTAGCTGAACCACAGGCTCCCCGAGCACAGCGACATGCAATATGCTTTAAACAGCGTTATTTTGATCGCCGCTGCACATCGGAAGAACCGGCGGGCCAGCCTATTAGCCCGAACCGACAATGCTCTGCGCTCCCTCTCCATATCCGCGTCGTCTTTCAAATCGTCCGTCACCAAGTGGCCCACAGGTATTTACGGGTGTAAATACCTGGGCCACTTGGTGACGGACGATTTGTGTGTGCAACTCCACAAGTAGAAGAAGAAGACGAAATATCAAGAAGACGAATTACGTTATTGCGACGCACGCGGATTCGAAAAACTGTTTGAATGGAACGCTAGTACGAAAGTCTTGGTATCGTGGAGTCTATTGCCGGCTCTTCTCCATAGGAAACGACCATTTGGAACCGTGCACCTAGCTTCTGACGTTTCATAAGTGCCCATATGTTGGTTTAATGTGAAATAGAATACCTATTTTGATTTTGATTTTTAATTGATCGAAATCCACTCCTTCTCCCAGGACATCTTGGGAATTGTTTAAATTTTTCGAATATTCTAATGTCGACGAATTACGAATATTTAAAGCTTTATTTAAATTAAACCTTTTTATCATTCGTTCTTTACGCCAAATCGTTCACTACCCCAACACTATCCGTCTTATTACAAAACGAAACCTAACTTTAGTTCTAGCATAGACTATTGAGCCAGTACTTGTATTTCGAACTTTATTTCTATTTAGGCAAAGTTCTTAATACTAAAACGACAACTTAGCACCGAACTAAGCTGTCATTTTTGTATAAAGAACTGCATTTCTATAACAGTTGGGTTCTTATTTCAATAACTGGGTCAGTGGTTTAAACGAAAAAAGAAAAACCTTGTTTTGTAATAAGGGAGTTTTAGACAGTTTAGTTTTAGTTTTTTAACATTTTTTTACTTTGAACTGTCAAGTTACTGAATACAATTATAAGTCGAAGTATAGGTTTAACATCACGCTAGGACTTTTCAGAACCGAGCAAAAAGAAAAAAAAATAAGAAAAATCACTAACCGAAAACGAAGTAATTGCGCGGGCAGACGATGCGATGCGACGCAAATTGGGGGGAAAGAAATTTCACGCGAACGAAGTCGCGGACAGAAGCTAGTTCTTAATAATATTGGAAATTTATTGTATCTTGTATCAAATTATCGCAGACTGAAACTCTCGCCTCGTACAATAGCCGACAAATTATATTTGTTCCTCTCTGTTTGTTTCAATCTAATGTTACGAGTATGAACGATAACGCGTCTCCTGTGAGATATTAAAAATATAATATGTTTGAATATGTTTACAATATCTATTGCAAAAAGCTTCAGTACTTACCTTTTTTTATTAAAGGGATGATTAGCTATTAACCTCACGGGTCCGTCGATCTGGTTAAGCTACGCTTGCCGCGGTTGGTCCTTGGATGGGAGACTTTTTTTACATACCAAGCCCTCTCCATGCCTCGGAAAGCACGTTAAGTTGTTGGTCCAATGCAATCTTACGAAGGGATATCGTATTATCCAGTAACTGTGTTGTGGAGGTCAGATAGGCAGTCGTTCCATGTACTCGTAAAATACTGGTATTCAGCTGCATCTGGTTAGACTGGAAGCTGACCCCAACATAGTTGGGAAAAGGCAGGCAGATGATGACTGTCACTGTTATGAGTGAAAGACACGACGCTCTATACCCTCCACAACACTGTTACTAGGTAATACGATACCCCTTGGTGAGACAGGTTGTCAAACTTTCGGGCTTCTGACGACCCGTAACGACTGTCATAGATCCACGAATTATCAGCAATTAACAGTCGTCATCACTTGCCCATCTTTGTTAGGATCGGCTCCCAGTCTAACCGGATGCAGCTGAGTATCAGTATTATACCTTGGCGACAGTCTCTTCCTAAAAATTTTTTTTTTTCTGACTTTTCTACTGCCCCCCTGAACGCTCACGAGGGGGCGGAGGGGGCATTATGGCCCATGATGAGAGCCTAAATGATCACTTCTGTCTACGCCTTCGAGGGATACAAGCGTGATGTTACGGCGTGTTATACAAAATGTAATGCATATTAATAACATTATCTAGGGCAGCAACTAGAGTTCGATGCCACAGAGTAAAATAATATAAATAATAATGTAGTGATGTCCACCAGTCCGCTAATGAAATGTCACAGCGTATTAGTACTGACGGGCGATGCTCAGTGGAACAAGCATCGCAGAACAACAAAGTTTTTGTTCATAACAGGAAAGATATTAGAATTGTGAATATCTTAAAATACTGGCCAAGTGTGAGTCGGAATCGCGCAGTCAGTGTTTCGTGCTCTATTATAACATGCTAACATTTAAAATAATAATATATTCATGTGAAAAAATAAGCAAAAGAATCATAGGGCATCAAAAACTTCATCGCGCATCGCTGTCATCAGAAATAGTGCCCAAAAGGCTGGCAGCATTGCCAAGTTGTATGGCGATGATAATTCTTTGGCCAAGAAACAGGTTAGCCCTCCTGTCACGAGAGAGTTTCTTGCCCGTTCTTCTCCATAGAGATCTACGTTTTGGAATGGGCAACTAGCTTCAACTTTCTGACTAACTGACCGACTATTTAATTTTGACAATTCAAAAGTGACTCTAAATGGTTTAATTGAAATAAATGATTTGAGTTTGAATTTCAGTCGACTAACCGCACTCTCGCTTCGTACTCTTAATTTACAATACGACGATTTTGTTCGGTTAAAGTTTTTTTTTAAGAAAAAGTCCTAATAAAAACCCGTGGCACACTGTTGTTCTATTGAGTTTACCGCCAGGAATATCTAAGTAACAGCCCGGAATCTGGATTCGTGCCTGTGGATGGCAATAGCATAATCAGCCTGTAATGTGCCCACTGCTCGGACTCAGGCCATCTGCGAGAGAGAGTGGAGTCCACCACGCGGGCCCAGTGCGGGTTGGTAGATGTCACATGTCTTCATCAAAAATGAGGTGGTTGACGCGGTCGTTGGTGCAATAATATACTAAAATACATATACACAGATATACAGTGTGGCGATTAGGTTATCACTAGGAAGGGAAACCTTAGGAAAACTTAGGAAACCACGTATTTTAAACATATACAATTAAAATAGTTGATAACAATTCATTCTAGCCGTGGGAACTCTTTTTTTCGTTTGTTTATTTAACATCATTAAGCTTTGGTAACAATATCATAAAGTTTGTGTTGAAATGTTGATACCATTGTCCCGCGCGTGTCTAGAACCTTACTATAGAGGGCAGTATATTTTGTGCCAATTTTTTAGCTATTTATTTTGTTGGAAAAATTCAGTTTTCTATTTTTAGTAAATTTGTTTTTTTTTAATTATTTTAACAGACTGCTTACCGCTGTACTATTTAATGTGATAACCTAATCGCCACTTTGTATACATATCCTAAATAGATACATACGTACTAATTATATAAGCAACTAAAACAAATGAAGACTATAGATAATTACAGTTCCGAGAACAAGATCACAATGGCAAGAAATTACTATAGGGTGACCAACGAGCCGACAGACCAACTGTTGGGAAGTGGTCAGTCAGCGCAGTCTTTATACATATAGACATGCAATACCAGAGCCATCGCAAATGCGTTCCAGTCCCAAAGCATACATCGGCCCCCTTATGTACCCTTCAAACTGCAATACAGTACCTAATGCTTGGCGGCAAAAACCGGTGCGGCGGCAGTAAATAGGTACTCCCACGGACGACCTCCTTAACAACGAGCTCCACTATTGTGTGGAATATTTCTATTAGTAGTGTTTTCACAACCTTGTCCCAGCGTGTTATGTAGCCCGGGAATAATTTAAGCAAAATGACATACATATATTATGTATGTAGATACAATTTGCCTTCCCGGAGACACACTATTTAGATTTAATTACAATTGTGATGTGACAGATTTGCGAGTACGTATTCCGCTTAGATAATGTTGGATTGAGAAACGTAACCCCCCGTCCCGTAACCTACGTCCCGGCTTGGTAACGTTTGTGGTTGAGTTTTTTAACGGCTTTGTACCAAAATGGTAAAAAGGAACTCTTATACTCAGTGCAATTTCGTTGGTCTGTACATCATAGCTGCTGGTTATTACAAGAACTATATTAATACTGTCGATCAAAGTTAAAGATTGATTATTTTTTAAGAATTATTTATCGTATGGCCCCAATTATTTACAATAAATGACCAAGTGGTTGGAACAACTGTTTAAGAGTAGACTACGTACATTTTTAATAGATAAAGCGTACAGTGTGGCTGAGTTTTTATCAGAGTTTTTATCAGTGCCTGAACTGCTCTGTGTTTATGGATCTGGCTTTTAGTTAAACTTAAGTGGATGTTAATGATGAGAATGTTGCATCCCGAATGGTGAAAAATGACTGATCTTTATTTTTTTTTCTTTTTTTTTTCTTTTAAAAAACGTTGTCCCACACTAGGAATTTCTCGTGTATCGTGGATGCGTTTACATACATATAAACTCACATCCACAAACAGCCAGACCCAGAACAACTAATTGTAGGTCATACAAATATTTGTTCCGTGCGGGAATCGAACCCGCGACACGCAGCGCAGCAGTCAATCACTTAACCACTGCGCCAACCATGCCGTAATGTACATACATTACATACATTACACCTATTATGTATTACCCATATTTGCGAAAAAGTGAGACAAGGCAGGTAGACCCCTGGTGTGGTCTTATATGACTGATCATACATAACACACCAACATCTCTCTGCGCTAATCAGACAAGTCACTCGCCCACGTGGCACAGAGCTGTGCCAGGGGCACCTGCGACTGTGCGCGTCACACACATCGCTCACTGTAACAGATCGACGAGAGGAGTCCGGTTGACATCACACTGTGTCGTACTTGTAATCTTATTAACACATACTTGCTTCACGATAGTACATGACATTCCATGTTGTAGGGGAAGAGCCTATTTGCCATCATAATCAGCATATAACGTTCCCACTGCCGGGACACAGGCCTCCTCTCGGTGAGAGGAATGGTCCGTAATCTACGCGGGCCCAGTGCGGATTGGTAGATGTCACATGTCTTCGAATTTTTGGTTCTAGGACAAAAAAAAATCTGTTCTAGGATGTTGAAGCAGGTCTGCGCACTGGTTAAAAAAATTCGATAGGTATTAACGTTATAATTTGTGTATCAATCAAACTGTTTATCCAAACACTGTGTATTGTGTTCGCTGTCCGTTTGTCTTCCATCTTCTGTCAACAGTGACCATGACGAAGGGGACAAGGGAGCAGGGGGGGCGGTGACTATCAAAACAAGAGGATAATAATAATTGTTTTAGCGCACAATGCTAGGCTCGGGGCGCTTGCCCGCCGGCCGCGCGTCACACCGAACGAGAATCTTGCGAAGATTGATGATCATTTAATTATGTGTGGCTTATCAATTTGTAAAATTTAAACGGTGAAGGAACACATCGTGAGGGTTTTCTCTCATGTTACCGTGGCCCCTGGCACAAGCAACTGAAGGAACACGGGTGGGTTTTAGTCTTTAAAAGTCTGACATGCCCTCCCGCTCCGCCCAGAGCGGGAGAAGTTGTATTACGATTTCCCAACAAAAAAAAAACAATGGGTTTCCTCTCATGGGCCGATTGCCCATCTGACCTCCAATATCCAGTCACTTGTTGAGCTGACAAATTAAAGCCATTGCATCTGTTAGTGTTTACGCTATTTTTAACCAGCTGGGATCCGAACCAAGAACTCCAAGTTCAGCGCTCGCACTCGCACTTACGGACGGCTCACCAGCCAGGCTATATTTTCGTTGAGATTACGCGTCGGTGTGAGCCTGTTGATCTGTCAGTACTCACGAATCAAAATAGTGAGTTCTTTGTGTATATTATTTGCCCAGACTCTCTGTTTGTCGACAACTCGACGAATAGCCCCGAGTCGAGAGAGACTTCAAGGAATAATCGACTAGGTACAAATAAAGACTATGGCCTGTTACTAACAAAAAAAAATCTGTGTGGGTTTGTACAAACATTTTTGCACGTCAATCATATTTTAAAAACTAGATGAGGTCGGCGTTTATCTGACCACTCTGAGAAGAAAGGCCGAAACAAACTTAGGGTCACAGTCTCTTTTAAAGTCCAGACATATTCTTGATCAGATAATGTGAAGACCATAATATGTAGATTGATGTCTGAAATTGTCCTCAAAAGATTGAGGAAAGAATCATTGTGTGGTTCTTTCCTCAATCTTTTGAGGACAATTTTTTGAGGAGTGGACCTGTCCAGTCTGTGTACGCATTTGTCAGACTGTTAAAGATCTACGAATGACAGCCAGGACCAACGGCTTAACGTGCTTTCCGAGGCACGGAGTGGTCTCGATGTGCAATGTATGATCACCTATCCACGAACCGACCGCTGCAACCTGGAATCGCCTCTGTGGCTTTTATTATTTAGCCACTTTAGCATCACTGTGTAAAATTGTAAAGCAATTCATATCAAATTGAATGCTGTATAATGCCGATTCATTTCAAATTAGTTATTCCTACGGATTCTTATGTCCAGACGGTTCCTTCAGTAAGTCCTAATAAATTAAACATCTTTCAATTACTCAGATTTTCAATATGAAGCAGCGAAATGTATCGGTTTCATAAATCGGCAAGCGATACCCCGTCAAAGGACAAATTGCACTGAAATGAAATACATTCAGACATACTTAGACACATACCAAGTTCGAAACCCGGACATAAGGGGAATGTGCCAGGTAGCTTGCGAAATTCATATTTTATTACGTTTTTTTTGCAATTTGCAAGTCAGTGTCAGGTTGTATGTTGATCGAAATATGATTCGCGAGCGTAACAAGTATGTGTTCACAGAATTCTATTTTCAGAATCATATTTTAATCAACATTCAACCTGACTCATACCTGCAAATTGCAAAAAACGTAGGAAAATTGGAATTTCGCGGACTATCTTCCCCTTAATTTAAAATGTGTCCATTCGCTAAGACTACTTAACATCCGTACTCATTCGTTCAATCATTCTTTTCATTTGCGTTAGCCTCATTCAATTGATATTAATATTTTTCCTAGTACTCCCACTTGTGGAGACATTATTAGTTACTAGTAAGAATATTACAGTAAATTAATATTCTTCGAACATCCATTAAAGGTACCTATCGTTTATAAATAAAATTGGAAGGAGTTTTATTGGATCAATAGAGTTAGAAGAGTAAGAACGCAGAAGGCTAACTTGAAAGTTGTCTTCTTGTAAAAATAGTGTTCTTAGCAGAAATAAGACATCCAATTTCTTCTCATTATATGTATAATATAACGCCTGTATTTTCCGTATTTTTAAAGGGTGAGCAGAGGTGAAACAGTACAACCTCATTTAATTTTTAAGTTCCATAACTTAATGTGTACGGACTCGGCTGCTATTGACAAAGTCTTGACAGCGAGTCTACTTGCTACGGTAGGTTCGCGGATGGGTGACCATCCATTACCTATCGAGATCCCTCCGTGCCTCGGAAAGCACATTAAGCCGTTGGTCCCTGCTGTCATTCGTGGATCTTTGACAGTTGTTTCGGGTCGTCAGAAGCCAGAAAGTCTGACAACCAGTCTTACCAAGGGGTATCGTATTACCCAGTAACTGGGTTGTGGAAGTCTGATAGGGAGTCGCTCCATGTAAAGAACTGGTACTCTGCTGTATCTGGTTAGAATGGAAGCCGACCCCAACATAATTGGAAAAGAGGCTAGAATGAGTGGGTTTCTCGGTTCGGGGCTCAAAACCAGGAGCTTAGACTCAGCAGTCACGTCTGCCACCAATAGACCATCGAACCAGTTCTGTTTGTTAGTGGTCCCTCTAATAAAACTGTCGTATGCCCACCGGTGCAGGCCGGGCGCTGTGGGCTGACAGCGCGGTCCTAGGGCTTCGGGCCTCGCCGCCTCGCAGCAGATACTTACGATGAAATAAAAATAGAATCGCAGTTTTTCAAGGTCAGTTCTGAACAAATCGTAGGTTCCAACCCAGACAAACTGTTTTTTTTTAAGTGAAAACTTCTTTAGCAGCGCTGTGCACTTTTTTTGTGATGGGTAAAAAATGTTAAGCTCGCGTCAGGACACGTGACCTGATCGAAAATTCGTAAGACGGAGGGAGAGTAGACCGCATTCCAAAATATCAAAAATGCACAACGTTAATATTCAAGTTTTCACTTCTGCGGGCACTCCTGGAGTGCAACCCGGTTTTTTTTGTTTGTCCTATACTGTCCCATTGCTGGGCAAAGGCCTTTCCCCAAGTCCTTCCGGGAACTCCTTTCACCACCTCGAACCAGCCCTCGCGGTACGCGTCCAGGTCATCTCGCCATCGCTTTCTGGGCCGACCTCGGCGGCGCTGTCCATCTTCAGGCATCCATTGTGTGGAAACTTTTGCTCAGCGGACATCCTGCATGCGGCTGATGTGACCCGCCCAATCTCAAAAATATTTTTTTAAATCCCTTTGGTATTTCCAGAGATTAGCGCGTTCAAACAGACAAACAAATTATTGCGCATTGTCAAACCCCTCCGTCAAGGCTCATGCACCTTTATCCGATAAGAACACTTCCTCTAAACTTCATGGTTTGTTATAATTCCGCATTTCAACTGAACTTTTATAACAGTTCACTTGAGTCTCTTGTCTATTCAAATGCTAATAACGTCTCAGGGAGATGGATTAGAAATCATTGTCATAATAGAATCCTTAAAATTTTCCTTATTAGCAACATGAAAGTTACCAATCTACCAAAACGTCATATCTTAGTAGGTACTTACTAAACCAAATACGAGGAGCATCTGCTTAAGTGCGTCGTAAATACATGTTAAGTTTATGTAAATGATGTTTATAACACTTAAGCAGTACTTAAATGGTTCATACATCATGAATTGACGTTATGAGTACAGCAGATTTGTAGGATTATTAATGTTATCAACCAGTCAAACATATGTCAATAAATTATATCTTTTATTTGTACTAAAGTATACTAAAAATGCATATAAATAACTATGCTAAAAAGAATATAACCTATGAAGAAGCACAATTTTATAATAATTTACCATCGTACATAAAAAATGTAAGCTCAGTGGTTTTAAAACAATCAAATTACATAATTGAAAACACTCACTAAAAATGCTACTTACCCAGAGTTACCCTGTCCATTTGGTAAACCGTGTTTTGACAGATGGAACTAGTGATTCCAGCAACACACAATACATTGATTGATACACGTACGGTATTATAATGTCTGTAAGAAGCCATAAATAAGATAATTCAATAAGATAAGGCAGTTTATATATATTTATTTTATTATACGCATTTTAAAGTAAACTTTTACATAATCTGGAATATGTACGTTCTAAGACAGCAAGCAGCAGTCAAAAAACGGTTAACCTGATGGACAGAGTATTGAGAATAAAAACGTTGATCGTGTAACCCAACCAATTTAAGAACAATAGTTATTTGTTATACAAGAGTGCAAAGTTGCTTTTTAACCGCGTGTTCAATTTTGATGACCGAGCAAGCGAAGGATTCTAAAATTGAATCACGAGCGCAGCGAGTGATTCAAAATTAGAATCCTGAGCGTTAGCGAGGGAATCAAAAGAGCACGAGGTGAAAAATCTTTGCACTCGAGTGCAACACGTAACTTTTCATTCCACCTCAGCGAGGAAATGACTAAATGCAAAAAAAAAAAACGTTTACAATCACAAGATAGGTACACTTTTATTTCAGTTTAGGTATTAACAAAGCGCGTACAAAGCAAATTGAAAAAAGAACAACAAGAAGGTTCCGAGTCTGAGTTTTTAACAAATTAAAAAAAAGTTGTATGATATATTCGGCACCATAGAGGTAGCAGTAAATAGGTTTAATGTTTTTTTTAATTCACAAACTTAGTGCACACGATGTTCTAAATTCAATTTACTTTATCCTCTAGAGAATAAATTGGCTTTTCCACTCAGATATTGAAGATTAAAAATACTCTTTCCGAGATGGTGGGATGAAAAATATTTTTATGCATATTTTATTGTATCGGTGACCGTTACGTATAATAAGTTAATTAAGTACATAATGTTATCTTATATTTCGTCTTTTTGAGAAAAAAGTATTTGAAACTCCGATGAAAATCCAAATTAAAATATTTTTTTATAAGTGTAAAAAAATGTACCAGGTTTTTTGTATGAGAATAAAGATCACAATGAGTTTGACAGACTTGTGGCAGCAACTCAACAGCAACCTTAATTATTGTATGAGAATAAAGATCATAATTATTTTGACAGACTTGTCCATGGCAGCAACTTAACAGCAAGTAGCAACCTTATTTGTATGACAGTAAAGAACACTGTGATTTGGACAGTGATGCAAAATCAGAGGTAGAATAAAGAATAAATGTGAACGGACTGCATGAGCGCCTGAAGTCAAAATAATCGTACGCTCACAACAAATATCTTTTCATTTATATCCTCCTAGTACTTTTGAAACCTCTCCCTACACTAACCGGCGGGGTATTGCGTAATATATGTGTATGGCTTTCATTTTGACAGTTCAACAACATTCATTGGATTATTTACGTTGTTGAGCACACAATTTTTTCGGACATATAAAGTAATGGATTAGCAATATACTTCAAAATCATTCAGATTGTGATTGATAGTGTATAACGCAATTAGGGTGCGGGACCTTCATCCTTTTTGTGGAGTGGGTTCATTATTGGATCATGAGATCTGTATAACTATGTAATGTACTCATATTTAACAAAAAATAAATATCCTTTTAATATTATAAACGTGAAAGTTTGTATGGATGGATGTTTGTTACTCTTTCACGCAAAAACTACTGAACGGATTTGGATGAAATTTGGCACACAGATGGTTTATAACCAGGATTAACATATAGGATACTTTTTATTGCGATGTTCCCACGGGATCGAAACTTATGCGGGTGAAACCGCGGGGCGCAGCTAGTATCTTAAATATCTGTGGGCGCTAGGGCGTAGCATAAGAGATGAGATCAAGCCTACGCTACGCTAAAATGAAACCGATTCCGATTGATCGTGTGTTACGCAATTAGGGTGCAGTTTCCTGTGGCAACTTATGATGATGGTTTTATACTGTCGGGATTTAGAATGTAAACTTAGGCTATCCGCACACGCACAATAATGTTGTCAATAAAATGCATATTGTCAATAATATTGTGTGTCGTATTTCGTTCATCATCGTCATCGTCTACCTAGCCTTTTCCCAACTATGTTGGATCGGCTTCCAGTTTAAACAGAATGCAGCTGAATACCAGTATTTTATATGGAGCGACTGCCTATCTGACCTCCACAACCCAGTTATTGGGTAATACGATACCCCTTGGTAAGACTAGTTGTCAGACTTTCGGGCTGCTGACGACCCGTAACGACTGTCAAAGATCTGTGAATGACAGCCGGGACCAACGGCTTAACGTGCTTTCTGAAACACGGAGGGGTCTTGGTATGTAAAGATGGTCACCCATCCACTGGCTTGTATTTCTTAGCCACAAAAAATCATAACCCTGTTACCTAAAACCTGATTATTTTTTTAAGTTTTCGGTTTTTTCAATTACATCTTGTGCCTATAAGAATAAAGGTCATGTCATGTTAAAAATAATAGCCAATCATCAAGATGGCACCCGCGAGGCGCCGAGCATTAAACAGTTACATCACATACAGTATATCGCCTTTCTGCGATGTAATTTTAATAAATAATCAGCCTATAATGTTACCACGGCTGGGGCACAGCGGGGTAATTGCGTAACTCATTTAATTTAATTTAATTTCATCGAAATTATTTAGTTAATTAGACTTAAGATATTAGTTATTATTTTTCTCCTTTAATTCTGATCACGTCATTTCATTATTTATTTTAGTCTTCTCATTATTTAAGTACCAGTTTTCTTACCTTATGTGCAATTAATTTATTATGATTTTGTATGGTTGTATTGTTTCAGTGCAATGTGACTAAATGTATTACTTTTTACTTTGTTTTGTAATCTAATCATAATATTATGTAAAAATTTTATGTTTTGCTAATATTCTAATAGTTTAATATTTTAATGAATTATTTTTAACCTTTTAATGTGAATGTTGTGCATGCCTATAAGTGATGTATTTACACAGAATTGAAGACTCGTGATTACCTATTGTTACTACCCTTGTAAATATATCGTTGGTGTGCCTTGCTTAATAAATAAATAAATAAACTCACTATCAGTAGCTTATATGGGTTTCATTTTGACAGTTCAACAACATTCATTGCGTTATTTTCGTTGTTGAGCAGACACATTTTTCGAACATATTCGTAGCAATGGTTTAGCATATTAGATTCAGATTGAGATTGATAGTGTGTTACGCAATTAGAGTGCTAGCTTCCTCTCTTCGAGGGGTAGTGGGCTGCCGTAATCTACCACGCGTACCCAGTGCGGGTTGGTAGATGTCACATGTTTATATTATGGGGTTCTAGGACATGCCGGTTTCCTCGCGACGTTTTCCTTCACCGTTTTGAGAGCAGTGGTGATTTATTTATTTATTTTATTTTTGTTAGGTTCACCAACTATTCATTACGCTAATACAACCACATAATAGTGATGAAATTATTTACACAAAGTGTCTGGGTGTAAAATAACAGGACAAAATTTGGAACACCATGCTGCGTTACAAAACGGTGAAACAGTAACAAACATCCATCCATCCATACAAACTTTCACGTTATTAGTAGGATGAACACCAGCACCAACTGCGTAACACACTTCCAATCACAATCTAAATTATTTTGAAGAATATTGCTAATCCATTGCTTCGTATGTCCGATTTTGTCTGCTCAACAACGAAAATAACGCAATGAATGTTGTTGAACTGTCAGAATGAAAGCTATTCCTACTGTTAGTGTGTTACAAAATTACCCCGCCGGTTACTGTAAGGAGAGGACACAAAAGTACTCAATCAACTCTGCCTATCGCAGTCCACTGCTGGACATAGGCCTCTCCCAGGCTGCGCCACAACACCCTGTCCTCCGCCTTCCGCATCCAGTCTGTCCCAGCCACCTTCTTTAGGTCGTCCGTCCATCTACCTGGGGGGCGTCCCACACTACGCTTGCCAATACGAAAACCGTTACAAAAGTACTAGGAGGATATTTATATGTAATTGATAAGATGTTTGTTGTCAGCGTACGTCTCTATATTGACTCTTACGCTCACTCTTCAACTCCTCAACTCACCTATCATCATCATCATCTATACACCGCACCTCCACATACTACACACCACTCTTCAGTCATCTCCATCTTCTATCTGTTTATAAATATATCTTTAATTGTTTTCTACCTCCCTTTCTTTCATTTCATTCTACCCTTGGCTTTATTAATTAAGGTTTTCTTGTCGCTACACGACATTTTGGATAACCTCTATAAATAGTGTGAATTTGTGAAATATTCATCTGGGTACTGTAGGAAGAGGATACAAAAGTACTAGGAGGACATAAATGAAAACAGGTTTGTTGTGAGCGTACGTTTATATTGACTGATCGTGCTCGAGTAGACAGCGCCGGCCTAATATAGCTTACAACTAGCTGTTACATTATATTAATTTATTATTATTTCTAAATACATTAGCTGCGGCGACTTGCACACACAATATTATAAGAAATGGTTTGAATAGATCTCCTGCACATTTCTGCAAACCTGGTACATTTTTTTTTACACTTATAAAAAAAAGTTTTTTTTTTGGTTTTTTATCGGAGTTTTAAATACTCTTTTCTCAAAAAGACAAAATATAAGATAACATTATGTGCTTATTTAACTTATTTATAAGTAACGGTCACCGATACAATAAAATATGCTTAAAAATATTTTGTTCTTAAATTGGTTGGGTTACACGATCGACGTTTTTATTCTCAATACTCTGTCCGGTTAACCGTTTTTTGAAGGCTGTACATATTCCAGATTACGTAAAAGTTAACTTTAAAATAAATGTATAAACTGCCTTATCTTATTGAAATATCTTATTTATGGCTTCTTACAGACATTATACTCGTAATACCGTACGTGTATCAATCAATGTATTGTGTGTTGCTGGAATCACTAGTTCCATCTGTCAAAACACGATTTACCTAATGGACAGGGTAACTCTGGGTAAGTAGCATTGTTAGTGAGTGTTTTCATTTATGTAATTTGATTGTTTTAAAACCACTGAAGGAGCTTACATTTGTTATATACGCTTATATATATATTTTTTTGTAAATTATTATAAAATTATATGCTTCTTCATAGGTTATATTCTTTTTAGCATAGTTATTATTTATGCATTTTATAACGTATACTTTAGCACAAATAAAAGATATAATTTATTTTATTTACTACAAATGTATCTGACTGGTTGATAACAGTAATAATCCTACAAATCTGCTGGTACTCATAACGTCAATTCATGATGTATGAACCATCTAAGTACTGCTTAAGTGTTATAAACATCATTTACATAAACTTAACATGTGTTTACGACGCACTTAAACAGATGCTTCTCATATTTGGTTTAGTAAGTACCTACTAAGATATGACATCTTGGTAAGTAGGTATGGTAACTTTCATGTTGCTAATAAGGAACATTTTATGAAGGCTTCTATTGTGACAATGATTTCTAATCCATCGCCCCCGTAAATCATTAGCATTTGAATAGACTCGACTCGAGACTCGAGTCACTGTTTCAAAAGTTCAGTTGAAATGTGAGATTATAACAGGCTATGAAGTTTAGAGGAAGTGTTCTTATCGGATAAAGGTGCATGAGCGTTGACGGAGTGGTTTGAGAATGAGTAATAATTTATTTGTCTGTTTGAATGCGCTAATCTCTGGAAATACCAAAGGGATTTAAAAAAATATTTTTGTATTTGATAGCCAAATTTGTGAGGAAGGCCAAATTTGTGGGGCTATTTAACATCACGCTAGGATCCTCAGGATCCGAGCAAAAAAATAAGAATCTGAAATAACGCCAACGCCACGCTATTAGCAAAAGGCAAAAACAAAGGTTTTTGCTAATAGCGCGGGAAGGCGGTGCAATGCGATGGAGTGGATCAGGGGAACAATAAATTCCACGCGGACGAAGTCACGGGCAGAAGCTAGCTATATATATTTTACTTTGATTAGTAATGCTGAGTTTGGCTCGTCTTGTTTGAAGAGTCCCTTCCAACCATCAGAGACTCAGTGTGACGGTATGAAGCATATGCAAGTTAGGGTGCGAGGGTGTGTAAGAGTATAGAGTGTGGGTGTGATGATGTGTAAGAGATTTAACCTACTGTTCTGTGTACACCTAGTTATGTGTGCATGCTTTGTCTCCTCTAATTGAAGGAGCACACTTAAAATTACCTTTTGTATTATTGTGTTTTATATTGTATCTGTTTATCTTTTGTTTTAAATCCCAAATAAATAAATTAGGTACTGCACACTTATTCTCTTTTGTGTTTTATGGTTTAGTGATTGTATTTATTTTGCATGCGTGGTGTAGAATATCGCAAAGTGGGTGTGTGCAAATTTTGATGATTGTTTGCAAGTTAAACAATTACTCTCGTAATTGTTTGTTTGTTTTAATATGTGTGTACAAGTCGCAGTGGCAGTGTCAGCGACGCGCCCCCAGCCGTAGCGCGTCACAGACTCCACTTACTAGAAGTTGTTATACTTGCAGCGTCTAGTCATTCAACATTTGTCTCTTAAACGCACAAATACGCATTAAAAAGTTCCTCAAGATGGATGCTGTGGGAGTTTGCGTGTGTTCAAAAACAAATACAAGAACACTAGTTTCTGAAGTATGTAATAAGTGTTAATACTAAGTAAATAAAAATATAAATACAAATATAACTAGTATGTATAGGTACAATGGTGTACAGTTTGCGCACTCCGTGGAACCGCGCCCGCACCAGCATTTAATATGTGGGTGTGTTGGTGTGTCTACAGTGTAATGTACTAAGAAATTTCAGTACCTAACTGCGTAGTGGATAACGTCTTTTAATATCATAATAATTACAATACAAAGTTTACAGTACATAAATGTATTTAACACTATGTTGCATTGGTGTTTTAGAAACGGTTTTAAGTTAATAATTATTGTGCATCTACAACTCTTTTGTTATTTGTGCATTGTAAATATTTTTTTGGTCGGGCTGTGCTTTGTTTCCCTGTGATATCGGTCGCAACGTGGATGTGGTCAGACGGTTGTATTTTTCATATCGGTCGTGTCGGACGCGGCTGTCGGTCGCGGTGGCCTGGTCGTCTGTTGGAGGATTATTCCTCCTCCCTGGTCTCTTCTGCACTCCTTCTAAACAAACACATAGTCGTTATATTGATAAAAGTTTGTGTAAATAAGGAGACAAGAGACAGAGAGAAAGAGGACACTTATAGCAAAAAATCTATGTACTAAATACCCATGTTTGCAAACCAATAAATGATTTTATTTGATTTGGCCTGAGTGTGGGCTACAAGAGTAAGGGAATAACAAAGAACCAATGGATGGACTGTGATCTTTAATTCACTAAAAGCTTTAACGATATCGTTATGACTAACTAGCTGCGGCGAACGGTTTCACCCGCATAAGTCTTGATTCGGGAGAGTGTTAGAAGATGATGATTATACCAGGAACACACGACTCACTTGCGGTATGCTGGCGGCTTATGTCTGCAGCGGTACAACGGGAACACGCCGGTGAACTCGCACAGCAGTGCACCCCCTGCGCCCCGCAGCGCCGCACCCTCGCCTCCACCCGAGCCCAATACACCCTCTGACCTCTTGCCGTACCGCGTACTCATGAAGAACCTGCACACGTAATAATGTCATCATCGTAACATAATGTTGGAATCAGGAAGTCGTACAAACAAACTCCCTTACATATTCTAGTCAGTTGGTGAGAGGCACAAATACATTAAATTGGAATCGCAACATATTCGCCAAAAATGTAAACAAATATGAGTTTATGGTAAATTACTTTAATTCCTACACAATAACGTTCAGTTTACGCTACAACTTCAAACATTTTTTTTCCTTTTTCAATAGAGCTAGTCACTCTGAAATCAACTTAATTACCATTAACATAAAGTTGATATTTGTTTAACTTGAAATAACGTCAATAAAATATAAATAAAATTTAAATTTATGTCATGGTATAAGAGAGCTGCGGTGGCCCAGTGGTAACGGTGCTGACTTACGAGTTGTAGGTCGTAGGTTCGAACTCAGCTAGGCAAGCACTTTGCGCTTTACTTACATTTTTTCATCACCACTGCTCTAAAAACAGTGAAGAAAAACATCGTGAGGAAACCGGCCTGTCCTAGAGCCAAAAATTTGAAGACATGTGATATCTGCCAACCCGCACTGGGCCCGCGTGGTAGATCACTGCCCACTCCCTCTCGGAGAGGGGGGCCTGTCTCCCAGCAGTGGGAACATTATAGGTTGATTATGCACGGTATACTCTTAAGAGTGTATTTGTGCCTCATAACAACTGTTATGTGCTGAGGCTGACGCAGATTTGGGTGCGCCGCACTTCATAGCCAAAAACCTTCTACATCACTTTCGTATTTTTGTATGAACCATCGCACACTAGAAGACAATTGAACTAGAGGAGGGGTTGCTTTTTGTATTGAAATACTGACGCGTGTTGAATGTGTTAAAGAGTCGGATGTTGATAGTTGTAATAATTGTATATGTGTGTATGTGCGTATGTTCGTTCGTGTACGAGTTACGTGTTAGCACAACGATACAGATACCCCACACACCCCCAGTATAGTAGGGGTGTGTGGTATTTGTGTGTTACCTGTCATTGCGTGGCGCTAGGTGGCGGGCGGGGGACGAGCTGCGTCCGTAACGCGTCGCCATCAGGAACGGCATCGGAGACACTACGCAATATCACACAATATTAGTACCTAATCTAACATTATATCAGAGAAATGCTTAAAAAATAAATGGTTCAGTGACATGAGCATACAATACTAGAAGCTAGTAACAAATATGAACCAATGTACTTACTCTCAGCTCGCTTGTCGTGCTCAGCAAGGACGAGCGCGAGCAGCAGCGCGCACGCGCACACACTCGCTCGCGCGCGCACACACATGGCACACTCTAGCACACGGGTACCTGCAACAATGGACACAGAATGTTAACGTCATCAAATGACACATGAAACACCGAGACACCCGAGACACCTGCGGCAATAGACGCAGTATGATAACATCAGCAGAAAAATAACGTTAGCAGAAAACCCCCGACCAACTGCACCAGCAACGTAGCACCACTACGACGTAACACCACTATGACGTAGTAGCACTACGAAGTAGCACGACGACGTAGCACCACTTCGACGTCTCACCAACCCAACGTGGCACCACTTTAACGTAGCATCACCTCGACGTAGCACTACTGCGACGTAGCACCACCCTACGTAGCACCACTTCATCGTAGCATCACCCCGGCGTAGCACGACTACGACGTACCACTACGCTGACGTAGCACCACCCCGACGTAGCGCCATGCCGTCGTAGCACCAGTACGACGTAGCACCATCACGACGTAGCACCACTACGATGTAGTATCATCCTGACGTAGCACCACTACGACGTAGCACGATGCCAACGTAGCACCACTACAACGTAGCGCCATCCCGTCGTAGCTCCACTCCGTCGTAGCACCACGACGACGTGGCGCTACGGTAACGTAGCATCCGTTTCATCTTGTTTTTGGGTGTGATTGAATACGCGAAAAATAGATTAATTTGCCGAAAGAACGCTTGACTTTTAAGGGTCCCGTCGATAAAACCTTCCAACGTTTAACGATTCGCAGACACAATCTATTTACTACCCATCAACATAAATAAATATATGTGTACATAACGATGATGAGAATGGTGAGATTATGAACGGAAATTGTAAAAGTATTAAGAGAACAGACTCATGAGGAACAATATTTACAGTCAGAGAACATATTGCTATAATTCGCTCTTCAGTGATTTTTTTTTTGTAACATAACATCCCACCTTTAATCTCCGAAGGGTTAGGCAGACGTGCCACACACACACCTCACTACCCTATATTCAAATTTTATTGTTTTAAATTAACGTTATTTCAAGTTAAACAAATATCAACTTTATTTTAATGGAAATTAAGTTGATTTCAGAGTGACAGCACTATTGAAAAAGTTATAAAAAATGTTTGAAATTGTGGTCTAAACTGAACTTTATTGTGTAGGAATTAAAGTTATTTTTCCATAAACTCATGTTTTTTTTTACATTTTTGGCGAATATGTCGCGATATTAGATTACCCTATGTAATAGGGGGCAAATCTATTATCAACACCGAACACAAATCCAGACTCCGAGTTGTTACTGAGAAGTTCGTAATGGAAAAACTCAATAACATTTTGCATGACTTGGGATTCGAACCCAGGACCCCATGCTCAGCAGTAGCGCTTGCGACCACTGGACCGTCGAGGCAGTTTTTCTTCAATCAATCAACTCAGCCTATCGCAGTCCACTGCTGGACATAGGCCTCTCCCAGGCTGCGCCACTACACCCTGTCCGCCGCCTTCCGCATCCAGTCTGTCCCAGTTTTTTAGTCTAGTAATAATCATGAAATATTTGATTGATTAAAATATTTGAATAAATATTTGATTCTGTAAATAAATTGTCACATCCGAAGAGCCAAGTCAATTCTTTACAACCAAATAAAATGCGTAACCAACCTACGCATTCAACAGCCATACGGACTATGTCATTAAAGCGACTGAATATATGTGACCTCCACAACCCAGTTTTATCAGCACTATTCCCCTTGGTAAGGACGTACGGACTTACGGGCTTCAAATCAAATCAAAATCGTTTATTTGCATAAAATATGGCAGGTGTACAAAAGATGATAAGTATATAAAATTGTAGTGCCAGGACACATTCCGGCATGTAATGATAAAATATGACGACCCTTAACGACTGTCAAAGATCCACGAATGTTAGTCGGGACCAACAGCTTAACGTGCTTTCCGAGGTATGGAGGAGTCTCGGTATGTATAGATGGTCACCCATTCACGGAACGACGGTGGCAAGTATTGCTTAACCTTGACAATCGACCCGTGCGGCTATTATTACTTAACCACGAGTCCTTCGCTCCCTTACTCAACCACTATAATATCATGGTAATTCACGATACGTGTGATAATTCAACAACTACCTCCCACTAACTATTGTAAACTAAATCTTAGAGTATTTCAAAGTTAGCGGCGGCAGGCGAGCACGGGGTGAGGCGCGGGGGCCGCTGAGGGGGGGGAGGTAGCAATAATGTTGCCAAAATATATGAATATTAAAACATTTAGTTCTCTGCCCTTTCTACCTGGAATACATTTCACAAACAAAAAGTTTTTGTTTTCATATAAAATAATTATTATGGGGTGAATTTATTATTGCGTTGTACGGAATAAATAACTTGTATTGAAGGATGGTTTGATTTCTGGCGGTTTAATTTTAGCCGTAGAAAAATAAAATGTATTGTATTCGTGATAATTATAAATTATTAAAAGCGGGTGGTTTCCCGTCCACTTGACACACGCGTATATGTCAAAAATGGCGCTAAGTATCGTCAAACCAATTTAATTTGTTATGATTGCTAGAACCATCTCTCTCGAACGGACACTACACAACTTCCACAGCTCGGTCCTGAATGCCAATTCTCGTACTTAAAATAGTTCAAAATCTAATCGCAATCTCATCTCAGCGACAATCAATGTCATACCTTGTCAAAAATGTAGGGAAATTAAAGACTTTTGGACAGATTGAGACTGAGATCAGACTGTGAACGTTCTTAAAATTACGAGAATTGCGTATCTGCTCTAAGATACCATCTATATCGAAATGCTATTGCAATGTTGCTCAGTAATATTGTCGTGTCGAGCGGAACCGATAATATCCTGCGGCGTTGCGCTGTTTTTTCGCCGGAAGCATGTTTTTTCTCAACCGTCCGGCGTCGCCCACAGTCGTCAGTCGTCAGTATCCGGAGCGTGTCCGGCGACGCTGGGCAGAGGTAAGCTCTCGTACTCACGGGCGTTTTTTTTCCTGTGACGATTTTTTATGGTGTACTGGATTTTCCACTCTTCGTGTTGAGCCGAGCATTAAGAACCAAACGTGTCAAAAAAAATAACTTTTGAATTTTTTATTGTACTTTTGTGTGTTGAGCTATTTCTTTTGTGTGTACTAAATAAATGAAATGAATCATTTACTCTGCAAATAGGATATCGGAATCGCTTTTACACGTCATATTATATTTAAAAAAAACTGGATGAGGTCAGCGCCTATCTGACTACTCTGAGAAGAAAGACCGAAACAACCCCAGAGGTCACAGTCTCTTTTAAATTATTTATCGGTCTATCTTCTACTCTAGACGCAAAGCAGTGCGTTAAAAATCCGCCGCGGGAAAAAGACGCCCGTTAGTACTAGGACTAAAGCGTATTTATAACGGAGGAATACGAGGGTAGTTCTTCTGACTGTTTGATTAGTTTGCTGACGCCCACGTATCGAGGACGGTGACTAAATAAGTTACATAACGTCCTATATTAGTGCTGTGTTCGTTTGGGTAATGAATAACAGTACTCGCTTCTCAGAAGGTAATTAAAACACATTGAGTTTTAGAAAAAGACTTTGAGTAACAGAGCAGACGCTTGATGATGGCTTGTGGCTAAGTAATAACTAACAACCTGTCTCACAAAAGGGGTATTGCATTACCCAGTAAGTGGGTTGTGGAGGT
The DNA here is from genome assembly GCA_949629185.1 of Apamea crenata. Taxonomy (NCBI): domain Eukaryota; kingdom Metazoa; phylum Arthropoda; class Insecta; order Lepidoptera; family Noctuidae; genus Apamea; species Apamea crenata. Next base: position 9,769,989 of record OX451379.1, on the reverse strand, counting down.
CAGATAAGCAGTCACTCCATGTAAAATACCACCACTGTATTCAGCAGCATCCGGTTAGACTGAGGCCGAGTTTAACATAGTTGGGAAAAGGCAGGCAGATGATGGTCTTAAATATGACAACACTTTGCTGATATACAAACTACATAAGGGCTTGATGATGATGACGAAATAAAAATTCTTAATGTCTTATGCTAATTACAGGGGGCTTACCACCAGCTCTTATAGTAGGGCAGAAGTTGAACTGCACTGCTTTTTTGTTATTTATTTATTTTAAAACCCATACACTATCATCACCGGCTTACCTAATACAATAGTGTAGACTAGCTATAATAGCTTACAATTAGACTTAAAATTATATATTATTATTATTAACCCAGAGTAATTTTACAAAACGCGGCCCGTGTGAATTCACTCAGAGTACAGTTCAAGCAGTCAATCTGTTGTGACACCGTATTGAGGGAACGCAGCGCGCGCGTTAGCGGCGCGTGCTGCAGAAGGTTGGTGCGAGCGGGCGGCACCCACAGCAGCGGCGGCCGCCTCTGCCGCCCCACGTGCCCATCAAGTACACACAACCCAACTGTGTATAGAGTATAGAACTCCTGGGTTGTGTATTTTACCACGCATAATCTTAAATAGTGTTCTATGAGTAAGTACAAAAAAGCAGTGCAGTTCAACTTCTGCCCTGCTATAAGAGCTGGTGGTAAGGCCTCAGCTTATTTGTTGATTATGGATAACAGATATATTTTAATAAGCAAAATAAATTATTACACAATACTTAAGAATTATACTACATTAATAATAATGAAAAATGTTTAAGCGAGTAGAGAAATAAGCAATATTAAATTTAATTATAAATGAATAGATAGACCAGCATACAAAATATTAATATAAGACGTGAATGAGATGAAATATAAATACATAGGTATAAAATAATTAATAGGATATAAAATAATTCTAACTTGATAACAAAAATAATAATAAAGCGCTCTTCCTCTCTCTACCTATTTAAAAATTTGCTGTGCCCGACAGGGTCCATAATTGTTTCTATTATTTTCTTTTATTTACCACCTGTAATAAATTGTACATTATGGATTGCAATAAACGATTTGATTTGATTTGATTTGATTTTTGGTTCTATGACATGCCGGTTTCTCACGGTGTTTTCCTTAACCGTTTTGAGAGCAGTGATGATGAAATAAAAAAAATAACTTACACAAAGCACCTGTCTTCGTTCGAACCTACGACCTACAGCTCGTAAGCCACGGCCGTTACCACTGAGCCACCGCTATACCGCTGGGCGCTGGGTTGGGCCGCGCATAGTGACGTGCAATGAGAGTGTATATGTATAGAGTAATTACTCCCATGATTGCTAATTAGTAGCGAACGACTTAATAAGCTCGACTCGAGAGGGACGCGCTGTCACTCACAACACAATTGATTCGGCCGATATGATTAGTTAGCGTAAGTTGTTATACATATATCCATCCATTGCATAATTTATATCTTCTACATCTATACTTATAATAAAGCTGAAGAGTTTGTTTGTTTGTTTGAACGTGTTAATCTCAGGAACTATCGGTCGGATTTGAAAAATATTTTTGTCTTTGATAGACCAATTCTTGAGGAAGGCTATAAGCTATTTAACATTACACTAGGATCCTTTGAAGCCAAGCAAGAAGAAACAAACTCAGAAAGAACGTTAAGCGAAAACGAAGTAATAACGCGGGCAGGTGATGTGATGCGATGCGACGGAGTGGGTCGGTGGAACAAGAAAATTTACGCGAACGAAGTCGCGAGCAGATGTTAAATACGTTTGTTTCCCCAAAATGGTTAAGCAAAGGTGGCATCACCCAGGTTTCGTAAGTTATATTATTATTATTATTTATTTGTTTAAAAAAACGTTGCCCCACACTAGGAATTACTCCTGACTTTGTTAAAGTCCCATTTAATAGGGGCCAGCCTATTGCCATTAACTAGGCTCTAATCCGCTGCACCCGGTTAGACTGGAAGCCGAAGCCCAACGTAGTTCGGAAAAGGCTAGGCAGATGATGATAACAGGTCACCATGATTTTATAAGCGTTTTCTATGAAAATTGACAAGACATCTGCATGTGAACAAGATTAATTAATATCTAACATAGACAACTCAGTACTCTGCTCTAAAGATTACGTTAGTAAGTTCTAACTGACTTGATTTTAATTTAATTTAAATTTAATTTGGATTTAATTTTGATTTGACCGATTTAATTTATTTACATAATATTGTTGACTGTTTAATTTATAACCCTATTTCTACTCATCCATATTTGTATGTCTTGATGGCACAACATAGCGCACTATCTATATTATGTTTAAGATCCTCAAATGTTTACCTATGTTTCACAAATAAATTATTTTGGTTTGATTTGATTTGATCTAATGTGTTAGAGGTTGAAACACACCCGGGCCTTGCGGTCCGAGTGCTCATCGGGCTGTGTCTTTAATTTCTGTAATTGGTTTTAAACCGTTTTAATTGCAGAAATAGATAAATAAATAAATCGAGTATTGGACATCGCCAAGCGGTTGGTCGACTCTTTACGACCATCGGGCTGGCCAATTTTTAGCGCAAAGAATCAGCATTGCCATCCAACGTGGTAATACTGCCAGCATTTTAGGGATTTATCCCATTGACACCGATGCGGATGAATTTTTCAATCCCCAGTGAGCTCCTCCATTTTATTTTTTATTATATACGAGTACTTGTACATACTAATTATATATATTTTAGTATTAGCTTGTATATTGTAATTAAGGATTTCTGTTTGTATTTAAATAAAGCAATATTCCATTCTATTCTAAAATCTAGTGAGTTCAATCGTCCTTCAATGTTTTAACATTATTTTCTTAAAACTCTGTGTTCATCACGATCAAGTTACGCATGGCTATATGTTTCTTATCTGTGTAACTGAATGTTATTAGAGGCTGTAGCTTTCTCCTGAAGCCTTTACAAACATTCAGTTACACTTTTCACTCGTCATTCCCCTATTTTAATACACATGCCCCTTCACCCCTCTTTACCCCGTGACCCTCTCGATCCCCCATAGCCTGCCCACGGGCCACGCACTTAAATAAAATAAAGTACGTATAAAAGTTGAGTAAAATTTGATTACACTATAACCCGATACGACGGAGACACTTTTAAATTAAAACATTCCCTTTATTAGCCAATTGTATCGAAAGACGGTCTTAACCAGGAATACTTCAACTCTACCTATGTTTGTGCGAACTAAATAAAATGTCTAGTTTTTTTACGATCGGAATTATAAAGCTAAGTTCTCTCACTATTGAATTGAGATAATTTAGAGACAATGATTCTAAAGGCATTTTAAGTAATATAACATATTAATATTTCGTTTACACTGTATAGTACGTATGTACTTAGTAATATTTCTGTATTTCTCGTAGTTTCGTAGCCGTTGTTCGTAGCAAACAAAAGACATCAACGCGTTGCCCGACTGTTGTGTTTTTAAAATATAATAATAATTTACTTAAAAATAATTTTCTGTTATGTTATTGTGAACAAAAGAAAAGGAGTATGTAAGGACCTTAGGAATTGGCACTCTATAGTTTTTGACTACCCCCATGGGTAGAAGGCTTGAGTTTATGTTAGTTAATAAGTAAAAACGTAAATAAAAAAATTATTAAGAACATAATAAATGCCCATTGAGAGCACTGGTGGCCCAGTGGAAACGGCCTCGATTTACGAGTTGTAGGTCGAAGGTTCGAACCCTGACAGGCGAGTTACTTTGTATAAATTATTTCATCACCACTGCTCTCAAAACGGTGAAAGAAAACATCATGAGGAAACCGACATGTCCTAGAACCAATATTTCAAAGACATGTGACGTGTAGATTACGGTCCACTCCCTACCACAGAGAGGAGGCTTGTGTCCCAGCAGTGGGCATGCTATAGGCTGATTATGCTTATGCTAAATGCCCATTACACATAATATACTTTTAATGCATAGAGTTTGTAATTCGTACGAGCTGTGCCTAATTGCATTTGAATATGCATTTCTTTAAAATGATACTTCCTTTGAAAATAAATATAGCAAAAATGGCTGTTTATATTATTTTTTATTTTCAACTAGCCGCGTGCCCGCGGCTTCTCTTACGTGGCTGTGGTTTCTATTGGTATTATAAGTTAATTGGAACGTGAATTAATTGTATATTTGTAATAACCTCTACAGCATCGGTTGATTTTGTTAATTAAAAGTAATATGATACCTTCTAGGGTACTAACCCACTGTAAGAGAATTTGCACGTCTATTTAATAGGACCGCATTTACCTACCGGTCCTTGTTGAATATATGGTTTTAAAAATTATTATTTTATAAATATTAGCTTTAAAAATAAAAAATAAAATTACGTGGAATTTTTCGATTCAAACGTTACACATTAAAACACTAGTCTTTAGTTCTAACTAATAAATGCAACTTGTCAGAACATTACCTGTAAATCCTTCAGCTGCACGTAACAAGCACGTTTCCGCGCGGTGAGTCGCGGACTGTGGCAGGCTCCGCCGCGCCGCCCTATATATGCACCGCCCGCTCAATGCCACCTGCCGCCCGCCCTACGCAAGCCTTGCATCCGCCACTTCGCAGAAAGAAACCAATAGATGCTAAATACCGGATTTTTTGGGGTTCCGTAAAACTGGAATAAGGAACCTCTAAGGTTTTTTATGTTATTGGATAGCATGGGACATAATGTTATGGAACCGAACTCTATTGCGTAACACACTTTCAATCTCAATCTGAATCATTTTGAAGGATACTGCTAATCCATTGCTTCATATGTTCGAAGAATTTGTCAGCTCAACCTCTTTTTGGGCCTGAACCAAGAATCAAACGTGGCACTACCTAAGCAGTCGCTCATTCTCTTGACATGTCTATTAAAAACATTGCCCTCGTTCAGGGTATTCGGGTAAATACATGTTATCATGCTGTATAACATCCAAAATTAAGCTTTTCATCATATTTCGGACAACAGTGTTTACATTGATCTCGTTCGAGGAATTTTTACAACCATACCTATTTCTGTCGCTGGTATTACTGTTATTTTAAAGGCATTTATTCAAATTAGGCTGAGAATCAGCAGTTTTCGAAAGTCAAAATTACATATAAGACAGTCCCCCAAAACGCCCGCCCTTCATCACTTCCGAGAGAATAAACTCCCCAGCAGCACAGCTGTCTCTTCAATTAGAAAAAAAACTTGCTTCTATATTGTCTCTTGCTTGTCATTCGGTATCCGGAACCCGGAAAAAGAGTTCATTCCCGCTTGACTGTAATTTATTATCAGAGGGGCAATTCTCGTAATTTCAAGAACGTTCACGGTCAGAAGGCCAATTCTCGTAATTTAAAACGTTAAAAATCTAGTCGCAGTCTCATCTCGGCGACAAACAAATGTCAATAGCTTGTCAAAATGTAGGGAAATTAAAGGTATTTTTGACAGATTGAGACTGAGATCAGACTGTGAACGTTCTTAAAATTACGAGAATTGCCCCTCTGATCTCATTCTCAATCTGTCAAAAATACGTCTAATTTCCCTACATTTTGACAAGTTTTTGACATTTGTTTGTCGCCGAGATGAGACTGCAACTAAATTTTTAACGTTTTAAATTACGAGAATTGATGAATTGAATTGATGAATTTGAATTGATTTCAGTTCTGTGATGAATATAATTTAATTTATGAATGAATCTCTTTTAAGGATCCAAGGTAGGTCATCTAAGAGCACTGTGTACTGTGTAGGAGTAACTATTTTCAGAAATGACTGATTATTAATGGTCGAACGTGTTTTTGTAATAAATATAATAATAACTAAAGAGCCAAGAGCCTCGCTCACACCTGAGGAGGCTCTCGTTGGGCAGCTGGATCAAGGGCTTAATTCAGAAAGCGGTACCTCTGGACACGGCTGGCATTGTCAAGAGGTTCCTCTATCTGGAGCCCTGACCGCCGGCGCCGGTAGCTTGGACCCTGTTCCCGATACCGGTCGGCTATTATTTTTTAAATTTTTAATGTTTTTATACTTTTTACATTCTAATATTTAAAAACATAATTTATATGTTTACATTTAAATAAAGGAAATAAGTAATAGATTTGTAATTTTAGTGTTCGTGACTGTACCAAAACAAAATGTATGTAGAAGTTTACGTGGAAGTTTTACATACTTCTACATAGTAAACCAGAGGGGCAATTCTTGTAATTTCAAGAACGTTCACAGTCTGATCTTAGTCTCAATCTGTCAAAAAATACTTCTAATTTCCCTACATTTTGACATTTGTTTGTCGCCGAGATGAGACTGCGACTAGATTTTGAACGTTTTAAATTACGAGAATTGGCCTTCTGGTTGAAATTATCATGTTTGGAGACGACTATTTTTTGACACCAAATTCAAATTCAAAAACGTAATTTTTCGTTCCGCGCTAATCAGGCGAGGATTGTGGCGAGAAAAGCTCACCGCGTTATGCTCACTGAGGCACCTTTATAATCTCTGGAATCACTTAATGTCTATTTTCAAGATTAGGCTTAGCGTTACGACTATTTCTTGACTATTTTTTGGAATTAAAACCAAGTCGATACTCCCAGCCGTTTGGTTGCACTAGACGTTCACCACACAATCCTCATGAACTTATAGCTATAACTTCGGAATCATAATGCGACTATTTGTTTGACCTTGATGACTATTTCTTGACAATTTTTTGGCGTTCTCAAAATTGATTTTCATGAAGTTTTCAAAGGTGTGGTGTGTGTACAATTAACATTATTCTAAGTTTTAAAACATATTTTTTTTTAACCATTAATGTCCCACTTTTGGCAAAGGCCTTCGTACTCTCCTTCCATCTCTCTGTCCAGAGCCGCCAAGGACCAATCTTTATGAAGGAGTCCAGCTCATCCCGCCATCTCCGTCTGGGCCTGCCGCGATGTCGCGGTCGTGACGCGTACGATGCGCTCTAGCGCGCCGATAGCGGCTGATAACGGATAGTAATGTAGATAGAGCCACTCACTGCGAACATCGCACTAATTAGTTAAAGACGGAACTACACGTCGACCGCCGCACTTACAATTGCAAATAAGTAGGTTCTAAAGCAGCCGCCTTCCACGATTACTAACATGACATAACATCACGCCTGTAATCCTCGAAGGGGTAGGCAGACTAGTAAGAGTACTAGTGCACCCACATTGAGGTATTTATGTTTAATTCACGTTTAATAACCGGGCGAGTCTGCCGTTTTTATGAAAGATAATTACTTGGAGGGGATTGTGACTAAGTAATAATAGCCGCACGGGTCGATAGATCAGGTTAAGCTACCCTTGCCACGGTTGGTCCGTGTGTGGGTGACCATCTTTACCTACCGAGACCTCACCGTGTCCCGGAAATCACGTTAAGCCGTTGGTCCCGGCTGTCATTCGTGTATATTTATCTTTGGCTGTCGATATTGGTCGTCAGAAGCCCGAAAGTCTGACAACCAGGTTTACCAAGGGGTATTACCCAGTAACTGGGTTGCGAAAGTCAGATAGGCAGTTGCATATAGTCCTCTGGACCCGCATTTCAGCCACGGCGGCCAATCTCCAAAGCCTTCGGCGCGGGACGGCGACGGGCGCACAAGTGTACGCACAGACACAGGTGCACTCTCTCTTCCCTCACTCTCATAGTCCGATGGGACGGCAATCCGACACGACCGGAGAGAAATCAGGCGCACGGCCAACGGCTTAACGTGCTATCCGAGGCAACCCAATATCACTCGTACTACGAGTATGAACACATTATACCAACCTGACTCTAAAACAAATGCGGTTAGTGCGCGCGACTCGCGACAAATAACCACTTACTACACAAATACAATATGTGCCGCTATCCCGTTGTGGTTTACATAATCTCAGACCACGAGCGTTCATGTGTAAAAGGGCAGTTACAGTGCGGTCTCACACAGGCCGCGTTTTAAAATGCGTATCCCACACATGTCGATTTCCGAAAATTATAAAAAAAAAAAAATACCTACTTATTTTATCATTGATTCGTGTCGAGAATCAGTAGCATAATTACCTCCTTGAATAACCACGAGCACAAAGCAGAAATAGTTGACGGCTGCACGTCATAACTGTGACAAGGCTTCCACTCAGCATGATGCTGTGCTACAGGGGACCAACAGCAGTGTTGATTTACAGTGGTTACTCGAAAAGGACTCCACGCGCTAAGCAAGCCACCTGTCAGTGCGTACGTACCTACGTAGCCTATCAAAAATTAACGTTACATTTCGGGGGGCCCTGTGTGGGTCTGAGAAAAGTGTTGTTCTAGGAATCAAACTCAGGTCCAGATGGCAATTTTAGAGGAAAACGATCTTTATGAGCCTACTAGGTGCGCCCCGCGGTTTCACCCGCATAATTTTCGATCCCGTGGGAATATCAGGATAAAAGTATTCTATGTGTTAATCCTGGTTATAAATCATCTGTGTGCCAAATTTTATCCAAATCCGTTCAGTAGTTTTGGCGTGAAAGAGTAACAAACATCCATCCATCCATCCATACAAACTTTCACGTTTATAATATTAGTAGGATATTAGTAGGATTGACACTTGGAAAATTAAACAGGCGTTAAAATTCAATTCTTATTTATTTTATTTGTTTAGAACACATTTTAGCTTATAATTAATTAATAGAAATACTCTTCTATACAATAATAATATTAAGTAGGTACCTAAGTAATAGTCCTACACCCACCAGAAGGCCAATTCTCGTAATTTAAAACGTTCAAAATTTAGTCGCAGTCTCATCTCGGCGGCAAACAAATGTCAAAAACTTGTAAAAATGTAGGGAAATTTGAGGTATTTTTGACAGATTGAGACTGAGATCAGACTGAACGTTCTTAAAATTACGAGAATTGTCCCTCAGACTGTGAACGTTCTTAAAATTACGAGAATTGCCTCTCAGGGATTGTGCTTGGGTGCACTTGCATAGTGCATAGGAATAGAATACTCTTTACTATGTGCACCATAATTATAAATTACAGACATAAATATAGAAATTTTACAAAGGGTGACACAATGGGCGGTCTTATGGCTAAGAGCGATCTTATAAAGACAATCTTTGGATGGCATGGATTAAAACGTGAAGGAGTGACAAATACATGGATCATCGTCTGTTGGCGTCTTATTTTTATTAAAAACATCAAACGGCCCCTGACCCTCGGACCCCAGGGTCCCAAGAAATGTCTGAGACGAAATAATATTAATTCATTTATACCTACTTAGGTACGGACCATGAACAAGCAGTCTCCAGAATATAAAAATAATTACTTATTAATAATTATACATATAAGATTAATAATTACTTATAATCTTGGGTATTATTTAATTACACACTATGTAAAAAAATAACTTCAATAAAAAACATCTACGAGATGGTTTAAATTATAATATAATATAATATCCCTCGACATGGGTATTTTTTTTGTTGTAGGCAGAGATCGTCTAAGCTGAAATGACGCACCATTTACGCACACAAGCAAATTTCAAACATGGACGCAATACACATAAACATGCAATTACACATACAGATCATAGTTCACCGAACAATCGACGCTCCCACACAGATGAAGTGTCGTTATTAATATTTACACTCACACATCTAAATAAACTAGTAGTGGGGCGCGTCATTTCAGCTTAGACGATCTCTAAGTATGAATGTTGATTTCGAAAATTCTTTTTTTAATGGATTATGTACTAGTATGCCTCAGGGGTAGTTCCATATAAGAAGAAATTCGCAAACTAAGTCTGCGCGCTGTCAAAATCGGAAATAATCGTTTGCCGCCATCTCGACGTTTATATCAAGTGCCAAGAGAGTGTGCTGTGTTCAGTGTTTTCCAGAGTAAATATTCGCTATCATTATGCCGAATGTGATTACAAGTGCTGGCAGGGATATAGTCTTGAAGTTCAAACACATGCGCAGACTTAGCTTGCGCGCACTCTAGTGACGATTAAATGTAAATCCAAGATGGCGACAACTTTATGACAGCTTCTTAAAACCTAAACTAGATGGCTCTGTATTAAAAATTGCGTATTATATTCCAACTTTACTTTTTTTTTCTCTCTCTTTCTGTTATATACGAGTGTGTGCGTGCGTTTTTTTTTAAGTTTTTACATAGGCATAAATAATAGTGGTTCTCTTAATATCTATATACACAAAGTGAACTTAATACTAATAATGATTGATTTATAATCTTATAATATAATATAAAAAAAAACAAAACATGGCTACTTTTTAAAATGGTGTACGAGGTAATTAGTCAGCTTAGTTTGATTAAACTATAGTTCTATTAATACATGTCTCATAAATTAATAGAATCAAATAAATCGATGATATTAAATTAAATACATTTCGACGTATACAATGCGGGGACAACCGTCTAGGAACGAGCTGGTGCAAAGGACATCATTCAAATTCGAACATTTTATACCCAAAAAATTAAAGTTGTTATGAAAAATAACATCTTGAGCATTTTTTACTATTACAGCGAAATTCTAAAATGAACGTCTAAAGTCTTAATAAATGCTGCTATTTGAGATTGAAAATGCCAAACTTTTTAACAAATGTTTTAAGCGTAACATTAAAAAAATACCAACTTTTGATTGAATTTAACATCCTGAACATGTTCTAACGATAAACTTGTTATTAAAATATGACTTTTGCCATTTTCAATCTCAAATAGCCGCCAGGTTAGTGGTAGACTTCGTTGTAATAGTAAACATGTTCAAGAGGTCATTTCCCATAAGACAGCATTACTTTTTTTTCTGGCTAGCACTTTATTTTTGGGTACGAAATGAATGGTGTCCTTTGTACTGCTTGCGGCACACACGTGTACCAGCTCGTCCTAAAGAAGTTCAATACTAAATTACGATACGTGTGACTTACCTTAGTCCATTGCTAAACGCCGAGCATTAATAGACTACTTATGTCGCATGTATCGTATACTATTTAATCGTCTCCACATTGTATACAGGATGGCAGAGACATCGACGAACAAACAGTAACTAGGAATTCCGCACATGATAGAAATATTTCACGGTTTTCAAAAAAAAAAAAAACTGCTGTTTTGTAGAAACGTGCCATACCCAAAGTTCTATACGCGGTCAAAATGTACGGAACAGCATTTTTTTTTTGTCATAACCAACGAATTCATTCACATTTAATCCGTCTGTCTTCGAAGCAAGAGTGAACAGGCATCTTCTGGGCACGCTCGTTCCATCATAGACCTCATCCATCGTGATCGAGGTCAAGAGCACATACAGCAATAAAAAAAAAACTCAACGTAGGGGTTCAGAATCATGTACTGAATCCATGGTAACAACAGAGGGGCAATTGTAGTAATTTTAAGAAAGTTCACAGTCTGATCTTAGTCTCAATCTGTCAAAAATACCTCTAATTACCCTACATTTTCACATGTTTTTGACATTGATTGTCGCTGAGATAGGATTGCGAGTAGATTTTGAACGTTTTTAATTACGGGAATTGACCTTCTGGTTGCGCGTCGGTGTCCTTGCAAGCCTATATATAATTCTTTCAATAGTAACTTATATTATATACATGATTACTTATACATTTTATTCTTGGACTGTACAACGTTTTCACACGACACAATGCAATCGTTATGAAATGGTGCCAGTCCGAGTCGTTCCCGAGCCACAATATTGCAGCTCGGGACAAACGGCCGAAGAATCATGGCCGGTCCGAACTTGCTAAGTTAATTGTATAACTTATCGTTTTTATGATATTGATTTTACATTCTGTGATTAGTTTAACTGACACACTAAATTATTTCTTGATAAAATGTTTGGAAGATCATCTACTTTTACAATATTTGTAAATATGTGAGCACCATGTATCTATCGCCTAATTTATTTACCTGTTAACTAAACGGATAATTAAACCAGTCGGCTGCGTCATATACAAAATGTTGTAAAACATTTTTAAAAGAGCGAAGTGCGAAGAGTGAATAGTGAAAAGAGTGAGGTGAAGATTCTTGCCCATTCTTCTCCATACGAAACTACATTTTAGAAGGGGCGACTAGAATGAATTCTATTTTTTGAAAATGTAGACGTCCCAAAGTGCCTTTTATGTGCCTGTTTGAAATAAATCCAGATAGGGACATGAGGTGAGTGTGAGTGAGAGAACATGCGTGGAGAGAGAGCGCCTATGTTCAGACCGGCCATAATGATTCTTCGGCCGTATTTTATACATAATACTCTGGTTTACCCTTAAAACTAACTGCAGTACGCAGACGCGAACATGCCACGAGGTTGAGAAAGGTTGCGCTTTGTAGAGCGTTGTCTCACTCATACTTGTGTTGCCATCTTTTTCTATGACCCGATGTTGGATATTAACGTTCGGGTACTACAGAATGAAATTGAAAACTTGCGACAAATCGAAATAGGAGGTGCAGTAACTGTTACTAATAATCATTATAAATTGTCATTTCACAAATCTAAATTCTTGAAAAAAACGTGTAATTATCGTCTTAGATAGTGCAAACTAACTTATTGCCTTCCATTTGACACGAATTATCGTCGTATGAAAATAAATTAGAAAATTAAAGAATCAATTTTAGCGCGCGCCCGTTATGCAATCCATTTATCGCTGAGTTCAAACCATGAAGCAAGTTGGCAACGTGCTGAACTATAATATTTACCTAATTTTGAACGTTCCTACGAAAAAAAGAGCGCGCGACGACGTTGCAAATCGCTCGCCTACGCGCACGTATTTGCATCAAGGGATGCACATACGTGCGCGTAACATGCTCTAAATTTACATTATAGCACGCTGAATTGAATATTTGAATTTGTCGCACCTATTCAATTTCATCCTGTATACTATGTTATTAACGGGGAAGCGCTACGGTAGCCCGCGAAATTCAAATTTTCTTACGTATTTTGCGATGTTGTTGATTAAAACATATCAACATCTGGCGCCCGGCGACCACCCATGGCGATGACGGAATCGGGCGTGCAGTTTGCCGTTTTTTTTTTGACGCGCGCCGAATCGTTCAAGCGGATACCAGAATTTTACATGGATCGACTGCCTATCTGACCTTCACAACCCAGTTACTGGGTAATACGATATCCTGTAACACCTATAATAAACATCATAAAATGAATATTATCTACAAATGTTTTTGCAAATAAATGAATCTGAATCTCCTTAGTAAGACTGATAACATACAATCTGACACTGACTTACAAATTGCAAAAAAACTAAAGAAAGTTTTAATTTCGCGCATCCACCTTAACAAGTGCTTCACGTGTTCGAGTGGCTTTTTAGAATCAGTCTCCTCATTCATTGGTAGAGGCACTTCCCTGCCGGCTCCTCATTGGTCGAGGCACATCCCTGCCTGCTCCTCGGCTCGTCCACCCAGTTGTTCGTCGACCTCTGCCTCGTCGAGCAAACCTTCGAGCTCCTGCATGTAAAAATAATGGGGTTTATTCATAAACGATGACTAAAGTTAAGTAACGTTTAAACGTCAAAAATGTATGGTTAAACAGTCGCTAATCACTGCTTAACTTTAAGCAACGTTTATGAATAAGGGGGAATGTCTATGAGATTTTATACACAATTTAAAATGGCTGCCTGCCTGGTATTCAAAATGGTCGTCATGTTTGACAATCCCAAAAAAAGTCCCGTTCGGCCACACTGTGAACTTATGAAACTTTTTTTTCCCGATCGTCGACAGTGTGAACGACAAGGTGTGACTGATCGGGAATATTCATCATCTTTCTGAATGAAGACTCCTCGACTAAAAAAAAAATGCGTCCTCGAAAAAATGCTTTGAGTTTGACTATGAATATCCCTGAGGCTCCACTCACCCTCAGCAGGTCTTCCTCGACGTCTGCGCTGGCGCGGTGCTGCACGACGCCGTCCAGCTCGTCGCGCCGCAGCGTTAGCACCACGACGCGCGCGCGCAGCACGCTCAGCAGCAGCAGCGACGCGCCCGCCCGCGCCGCCTGACGTATGCCGTCCGCAGAACAGAACGCCGTCAGGATCTGTCACCATGTATGCAGTCAGAACTCGAACCCGACGATGAGGTTTGGTTTACTTTGGCAAAACAGTACCCCAATCGCATTACACACTTTCTTTCACTATCCGAAGGATTTTGAAAGAAATGTTCGCTTCATGTGTTTAAAACCTTACCGAAGCTATCCGTACCATCGAAGACCTTCGAACTCAGATAGATGTGTTTAAATGTTGTTTGAGTGAATTCGCAAGGGTATTACTATTTTTATTATGCTACAAGCAAAATAATTCTTAATTTGTAATTAAAGTATGTTTGTGTTTGTACTACTTATGTGATGTAAGTAATTATATTAGACTATGTGTTGTGTTTTTAATGGTGTAATAATTTAATAATGTTGTTAGTTTTAATTTTTCTAATTTGGTTACTGTCGCGTTAGGGTAAACCCTGTAATGATACTTAAAGTTGTTATAAAAAATAAATAAAAAAAAATTCTTCTGCTGGACAGCGTAAATAACGTAATGAAGGTTGTCAAATAGTCAAAATGAAAGGCTTGCAATTACCCCGCAGAGTCTATAACTCTGCGGGGTAATTGCAAGCCTTTCATTTTTAACAAAGATTATGTTAACTAACTGTAAAAAGATGTTTTTAAACCAAATTCGCATGCCAAAGTTTCTTCAACTAATATATAGCATTGTTCATAATGTCAGATAATTAACATTCCATCGCCACTTAATCAATTTTCTACTTTACAAAAATGTATTCTAAGTTGATTTTTGAGTGACCATTTATATCAAAAAGGTTCTAATAAGTTTGTGGTTGTTATGAAATTTGAACTTTGTTAAGTATGACATTCGTTGTTGTATAAATTGAAAACTATCTCAAATTAATTCAAATATAGGTTCATGAACATTCGTTTGTATGACAACAAAAAAAACACCCTGTAATGATAGATGTAAGAGGAACAAATAAATATTTCTATACTTCTTTCTTTTCCTGCCGAAGGTACTCTTCTTCGATATTTTATATTTTTTCAGCCCAGTAGGTGGCCACGTTGGTTGTGGCATCAGTGAAATTCATTCATTTCTATACTTACAATATGTAACATAATGAATGCAAGACCTCATACCCCGAATTAGAGTATTGAGTTAAAAGCATAAATTATTTATTATTAAGAAATTTGTGTTGACCCTAACATTACTGTATGCATTTAAAATAGTCTTATTGCGTTGAAACAAGATTTAATTTTGTTTGGCTAGATCGGCGGTCAGTATAGCAAAATACATAATAAAAAAAAACCTATATTAAAAGTTACTGAAATCGATTTAGTAGTCATTTATGAAGAAAGTACTATCAGGACTTGAGTTTACTTTGTTACACCTTGTATACGTACCTTGAAGTTATGATTCTTCTCACAAATCTTCCTGTCCTCCTTGGGTGTGACCCACACCCCGCGCGCGGCGCACCAACGGGCGCCGCCGACGCGGGGCTCGGCGTCAGTCGCGTCAGCCACGTCAGGTACGTCAGGTACGTCAGTCTTGACCAGCTCGTCGGGCAACACGCGCGCCATATGGCCAAATGCCGACAGCGTCCAGTACGTGGGCAGCTCGCACGGCGGGTCGGCGTCCGTGAGCACGAGGTGAGCGCGCGCGTTCGGCGTCGCCCGGTCGCGCCGCGAGGGCTTGTCGGGTCGGTCGCGCACCGGGAGTACCAGCGGCGACCGCGACCCGTCCACGCATAGCAGCGTGCCGCCGCACGGCAGCGCGCTCACCGGCTGCTCGACAGCAGACCATTTGTGGCAGTACACCTCTGCCAAACAGACACGAGCAACAATGTAGGTTAACGCCAGTTTAAAAAAAAAACAGTTGATTCAGGTAAAAGCTATATGCAATTCACAAATTACATTTTATTTAATTACCGGTACGTAGTTTTGAGTTGAGCTGCACGATTACTAACAAATGCGCGCACTGACTGGACAAGTCCAATCAATCTGTGTGGTTCTTTCCTCAAAAGACCATCTCAGACATCAATCTCATGTAGATTGATGTCTGAAATCTTCACATATCTTCACATGATCTGACCAAGATTATGTCTGGACTTTAAAAGAGACTGTGACCTCTGAGTTTGTTTCGACCTTTCTTCTCGGTGTAGTCAGATAGGAAACGCCGACCCCATCTAGTTTTTAAAATATGTTTGACGTGTAAAAGTGGTTGTACAAACCTACTTACAAAATAAGATCATGTATCATTATCACTGGAAGCCGACCCCAACATAGTTGGGAAAAGGCTAGGCAGATGATGATGGTACTCTAACAAGTACCGGTACTAAACTGTACTAGGAACCTCGTACGTTTGGCGACTTTGCAGATATATAGAGGGGAAATTCTCGAAATTTTAACCCGGCCCCAATGACGCTGGGTCATATTGACCCGAGGCGACTTAAATCTGTCATTCCACTCTAACTGCGCGCGATTGACTGCTGCGCTGCGTGTCGCGGGTTCGATTCCCGCACGGATAAATATTTGTATGACCTACATGTATTTGTTCCGAGTCTGGGTGTTTTTCTATCTATAATATGTATGTATTTACAAAAAAAAAAAATATTGTATAATAAGTAGTTTATCAGCCATCTTGTTACCATAACACAAGCATTAGGTTGCTTAGCTTGGGACAATTGGTGCTGTGTGAAATGTCCAGAGATATTATTATTATTAACTAACAAGTACCGGTACTAAATTGTACTAGGAACCTCGTACGGTTGGCGACTTTGAAGATATATAGAGGGGAAATTCTCGAAATTTTAACCCGGCCCCAATGACGCTGGGTCATATTGACCCGAGGCGACTTAAATCTGTCATTATTCTTTTTTACGCCGATCGTGCATAGCGTTTGTGTAGCTGGAGATACGACCTCCTTCTAACCGAACCGCAGATATGCTAAGTGCAACGCCGCATACACAGCGAGATATACGTGCAATAACCCAGTGTCATCGTTGGCGTAGTATTTTTGTGACATACTTTTATTAGGTCATTTAGTATTTTTTGTCAATTCACCTTGTTCTTTTTAAGTTTTTGTTAAATATGGCACTGATAGACGGGTGGTCTATCAGTGTCATATTTCACAAAAACTTGAGAGAATATTTGCGGTGTTAGAAGAGTCGGGGTCGGACGAAAAGGGTCAAATGCTGCTTCGACAGTTGCGCGAAAGAATCGCAAGTTTTACGAGTGACCCACCTAGTAGTCACCCACCTAGGAACCTTCGGGGGAGGTCCCCCGAAGGTTCCGGGAACTCACAGATGTCAAATATAACCGTCTCAAAGGGATAAGAAGACATCTAATACTAGTAATGCATGCCAGATTTACATGTGCCCAGATCATTTGATTCCGTAATGCAATAATAGAAGACTGATTTGTTACTATTTTTATGATAAGAATTTAGTTTGTTCTATATTTTATTATGTACGATTATTAATTTATATTATTATTTAGAATAATTTAACAAAAATTTAAAGAATATTAATGTTATGTTTTCAGAGTTGATTTTGCGTGCGCTATTGAAAAAGCTAGTAAAAGTGTGAATTATAAAATATTTGTATTTATTTCTTTTTTACTACATATTCAAAAACTCTTGTATAATAAATAATTATTAAAATTTAGACAACTTCTTAAATTTCATGACAATTACTCGATAAAATCTAGGTCATAATGACCCGGTGTCATCGTCGGCGTAATTATATTCACGTCATTAGCCCCGGGTTAAGAACGTTCAAAGTCTGATCTTATAGTCTCAATCTGTCACAAATACCTCTAATTTCCCTACATTTTTGACATTAATTGTCGCTGAGATGAGATTGTGACTAGATTTTGAACGTTTTTAATTACGGGAATTATTGTCCTTCTGACTACGTACCTTTATCAGCCTGAGCGGCGGCTCGGCGGAGCGTGGCCATGAAGTCTGTCATAGCGGCCACGTTGGCGAAGCGCGCTGGACAACGACTACTGCTATCCATCAGTGACGTCAGCACCGGTATGCGCGAGCACGGCCGCACCACCGAGTGCGAGCTCACCACCTTCTCAGACACGTTGCTTCGATTGTAAACAGGAGGCTTCGTAAACCTAACTCTGTGTCTTCGTTTGGATTTTTTTGTTTCGCTAGGTTTTTTAGAACTTAATATATCTTCATCTATAGCTTGATTGGTACTATTTGTTGTACCAGCTTGACTGGGACTTTCATTTGTTTCACTAACAGCTTCATCAACGTTGCTAGCAGCCTGATTCGAACTCTCATCTAGTTTTCTGGTACTTTGATCAGAACTTTCCTGTGTATTATTAGCTGTGGCTTGATTGGAACCCTTATTAGCATAAACAGCCGGATTAGAACTTTTATTGATAAGAATAGAATTCTCAGGTTGATTGCCGACACTACTGTTAGAATGATTCGAGTCTGTGTCTTCAATTTCTATGACGTCGTCATCGTGTAGTTTGTTAGACAAAGACATTAACTTTGGACCCTTATATCTTCTGGCTAGTGGGACGGTTGTGTCCTGTAGCCCGTCTGACTTACTCGTTATTCTAGTTTTAAGTAGCTTTTTGTCACTCTTGGTGGCAGTTACAGGTTTCAGGAGACTCCTTGGACTTTTGTTTTTATTTCCAGGGTTCATAAAGCTTTTGACCGCTGCCACCAACGCCGGTGCAGTTGTTTTTTTGATGACTGCCGTGGTTGTCTCTGGTTCTTCAGTAAGGTCGACGGTATCGTTCGCGTATAACCTGTTGATAGTCTGTTGTATAACTTCGTCTGAAGGCAAGGTCAGTGCCATTACAATAGTGGTCTTGGGCCCCTCAGGCCCGGAGGGGACCCGCAGACTGAGCGCGTTGACAACGGGCGTGTTGTTGATCGGCGCTATGGTCAACGTGCGCGAGTACTCCTCTAGGATCGAGACAGGCTTGTCGGTGAGCACACTGTTGACTTGACTCGTAACTTGTACAGGTAGGGTAGGTTCGGACACTTGTTCTGCTGTTAGGTTCATGCGTCGCGGACTGGCTGCTTGTGATTGGTAATTTCGGATCGTGAGATTCTTAGTAACTTCATTCAGTTCGTTTGCAACAGTATTGTGTTGTGTATGCTCTGTGGCGCGGTGCATGTCAAGTTTAGGGGCTATGGCTACAAGGTTGAGTTTCTGCCGTAGTGGGCCGGGTTTGGCGCACCTCCCACGAGGCTCCTCTTGCGGACTTAGAAGACGAGACTGACGAATATAAGGCATTAAACCTGGTTGTACTACATTTTGTGGGGGGGTTGTATTTTGTGCAATGGGACTTTGTATAGTTTGTGGAGAGGTACTTTGCACAGAATGATTTTGTGCAGTGGGACTTTGCACAGCAAGATCTTGTGCAGTGGTACTTTGTACAGCAGTAGCTTGTGCAGTGGTACGTTCCATAGCAGGACCTTGTGCAGTAATACCTTGCTTAGTGGTACTTTGCTCAGCGGTATCTTGCCCAGTAGTACTTTTATCTTTCTTAAAGGAAACGATGCTGTTGATGTGGAAGTACTTCGCGTTCATGTTCTTCTGCCGCTGCCATTCTTCATAGTCGCTGACAGGCGGCGAGGGGGGCGCAGGCGGGGGGGCCGCGGCCGCACGAGCTCGAGTGCGCCTCTTTTTGGACCGGTTTGTGTAAGTAGCCGGTTTAGCCTTTCGCACTTTGGCCACCGTGGCTGTCTTCGAAGGCGCAGCTTTCGTGGCCTTTTTTTGTTTAGCCGATGTGGACGCTGTAGCCGATGTGGACGCTGTAACCGATGTGGACGCCGTAGCCGATGTCGACGCTGTAGCCGATGTGGACGCTGTAGCCGATGTGGACACTGTAGCCGATGTAGATGCTATAGCCGATGTGTGCGCCCGCGCGGGGCTTGGCGACCGAGAATGTTTCAATGCCGGTTTCGGTAGAATTTCTGTTATAAATAAAATTATTTTTTAGGAAAGGAGAAGATTTTAAACCTAAGGAAATTTAAAAATTAAATAAAATTGCAACTTACTTCCTACTGTAGATTTCTGCAACACAAAAAAATATATGTCAGTATTTATGATAATAATATGGACGAACATGCGCAAAACACAACTACTTATAAAAAAAAAACTGCCAATACACACCAATTACGGAGCTTTTATAGAGGTACGCTCACACGTCCAACTTAATTGCGCGATTCTTGGCAAACTGCAATTTTGTCTTTCAAATATAGTCATGATATCGTGACAAATAAATATTGAAAAACATAAGCATGCACGCACCAACCTACCCATATACACCATATACACCCCCACGCACCCCACATACACCCCACACTTCACACACATACCCGAAAGAACCTTAACCTCTTGTCATCAAATCCTAAGTTTACGTTGCGGAATTAAATAAATATATTGAGTATTTCTACAACATAATAATTTAATTTAAATACTTAAAAATTAAATTTTTAAATATTTTTATTTAAAAAAAACCCTGTGATTTGTGTGTATAAGCGCAGGAGCTGTTGGTTGAGATGCTGAGTTGATTGATTGATTGAACTGAATTACTGATAGGAGTTGATTGATTGATGATTCAAATAAAGAATGGTTGATTGATTGATTCGTTTTGGAATAATTGGGACTAATTAGCCTGCTAGTGGTATTTTGCCACATCTGCGACCAGACAATAGAGATGTACGGAACCAAACAAGTTCTAACAATAATAAATATGAATAATTAACGATCATTGTCATCATTTAACGACACGGTTGGCGCAGTGGCTGAGCGATCAACTGCTGCGCCGCGTGTCGCGGGTTCGATTCCCGCACGGAACAAACATTTGTATTGCCTACAGGTAGTTGTTCCGGGTCTGGCTGTTTGTGTATGTGAGTTTAAATGTTTGTGAACGCACCCACGATACAGGAGTAATTCCTAGTGTGGGGCAACGTTTTATAAAAACAAATTATGGAAACGTCGTGACAGCCAATGGATTAATAGTCAAGAGCCTCGCCCATACCAGAGGAGACTCTCGTTGGGCAGCTGGATCAAGGGCTTGATCCAGAAAGCGGTACTTCTGGATACGGCCCGTTAGTGTTAGGAGGTTCCTCTCTCTGGAGCCCTGATCACCAGTAGCTTGGACCCTGTTCACAATACCGGTGGGCTACTATTTTTGATATTTTTAAATCCTACTAATATTATAAACGCGAAAGTTTGTGAGGATGGATGGATGTTTGTTAATCTTTTACGCAAAAACTATAGAACGGATATTGATGAAACTTTACAGTAATATAGCTTATAAATCAAAATAACACATTGGATACTTCTTATCCCGATATTCTCACGGGATCTATACTTATGCGGGTGAAACCGCGGGGACTGCTAGTGTTTTTATATTTTTTATATTCTAATATTTAAAAATATAATTTATATATGTAAATAATGAAATAAATAGTCATAAAAAATTATGAACCTAATCACACACACCCTTTTGCTACGGACCCTACTCTGAAACATTAAAAACATCAGCTGGTACATGCATTCTATACGTTACTTTTCGGTGAACGTCGAGAAACAAATGAGTAAGCCGACGTTGGCACGGACGTAATTTTGGCGGGATTTTTCCGCGCACATTGATTTTGAACGCACTGCTTAGTGCCGAGAGTTGAAAATCCAACAGTGTGGTTTTTTGACGCGCCGGGATGCGCTCCGTTGGATTCTCAACGCTCGGCTCGACACAGAGAGTTGAAAATCCAATGCGTGATAAAATCCCGCCGAGATACTGTTACGTCTGTGCGAATGTCGGCTAAGAGATGCACTCATGGTACAGACATGGTGCAAATCAAGTTACCCGAAACTGTAAAATTTTCCCAAACAACCTTGAACCTTAATGCTTTAGCGATAAAGTTGAAAATCTATTAAAGAAATTTGACAGATTGTAGTAGCTTGATATGCTGGCGTCTGTACACAGATCTGTCATACCTGCTGTTTCCGTCCTTTCTGTTTCTCTCTCATCATCTTAGTGTTGCAACAAAACAAAATTTTAAAGTCATTTAATATGTTGAAATTGCTCTCAGAATCAGCACTTTTTGAACGGCATTAGTAACAATTTAACAAAGGGCAGCCCTCAAATCACTTTTACTAAAAGATGATTAAAGGAGATGGACGTATTTTTTTTTTTTTTTTTTCAAAATGGCAGCCAGGTAGATATGCCACAGACCTTCAAAGGTGAAATGAGCTGTCATTTTAAAAAAAACGAATCGCAGGACCTCCTCGACCTGATCCTACCATCGCCCTTTTACCACCGGAAAACGAGGCGTACTGCGGCGTACCATCCATATCCCGACCAGTCGTACTCAGCGCTTCTCCTCCACGTTTATTATGCGCACAGCCAAAGTGTGGAATCTGTGTTCCCTCCCACATTTAACCCGTCTGCCTTCAAAGCAAGAATGGACAGGCATCTTCTGGGCACACTCGTTCCATCATAGACCTTATCCATCGTTTTCCATCAGGCGTGATCGAGGTGAAGAGCAGGCCCATTTAAAAAATTAATAACAAAATGGCGCAGCAGTTCCCTTTTCAGCGTGAGATTTTTACATAATAGCGTTTTAATGCTGGTGACTGCGACACTCTACACACATACCTGGAGCATTTGCTCGATGTCTTGGTGCAGCACGCGCAGCTGATGGTCGAGCCGATGGCGCGCATCCACGTCGCTGAGGTGCGTGCAGCAACACGTGCACACGCCATCCGGGTGACTAAGACAAACGTGATGCAAAGACTTAGGATAATTCAGCTTATATGTTTCTACTGCTGGTACACAGGCCTCCTCTCTGTGCGAGGGAGTGGATCATAATCCAGCACGCGGGCCCAGTACGGGTTGGTAACTCGTAAGTCAACTGCCTCATTGGTTTAGTGGTCGCAAACCCACAGGTCGGGCAAATCGTTATGGAGTTTTTTCTTCTAGAATATCTCAATAGCCGGATTTGTGCCCGGTTGGTAGCGATAGGCTCGTCTCCTATTACATGGGACTTAAACATAACCGGCGAAATGTACTATCGCCAAAATCTATATCTGACCACCACCGTAAGGACTATTCCTGCTTGCAGTGCATATTATTAGTCGACCTATAAAGGATCCTCTTTTGTTTTACTTACGGACGCAGCTGTGGTCATGTCATCACGTGCACGGGATTTTGTTTTCAAAATGGTCAGATATCGGTTTTGGCGATAATACACATATGCCTGACCCTTCGAAGAAACCACACGTCATATTTTTTTTTTATTACGTCCCCCCCCCCCCCTCCACACTAGGAATTTCTCCTGTGTCGTGGGTGCGTTTACAGACATATAAACACACATACACAAACAGCCAGACCCGGAACAACTAATTGTAGGTCTTGCAAACATTTGTTGCGTGCGGGAATCGAACCCGCGACACGCAGCGCAGCAGTCAATCGCTTAACCACTGCGCCAACCGTGCCGTCAATAGTGTTAAGGGGGATGCGCTAGGTAGCCTGTAAAATTCAAATTTACTTACGTTTTTTGCATTTTGCAGGTCACCAGGTGGGCCCCACCACCATCTCTTATAACAGTGTTTTTATAATCTGACTCTATCTTTTCGTACCATGACGTCCTTAAAATAAGCTTATTACATTTTTGAAATAGTCGTTTTCATCGTTAAAATAAAAACTTTCCTTAGAAATAAGTACAAAAGTCTTTATTAAAATCTTATTTACTTACTTACTGAGAAAAGAGCATACATACAATTCTTAAGTTTTTATTTACAATTAAACTAAAATCACACAAACACAACAAACAATCATAATTATCTATAGTAATGATAAAGCTGAAGAGTTTGTTTGAACGCGCTAATCTCAGGAACTAGCAGGTGGATTTGAAAAAATGTTTTTGTATTTGATAGCCCAATTCTTGAGGAAGGCTAGAGGCTATTTAACATCACGCTAGGACTCTTAGCAGTCGAGTAAAATAAAAAAAAGTAAGAAGGAACGCGAAAACGAATTAATAGCGCGGCAGGCCATGCGACGTGACGAGGTGTTGGTCGGGGGAGAAGTTAGTGTATCATAAAAACTATGTTATTTAAATAAATAGCACTTTACAGTCTTTCAGATACTGATATGTTTTTTTTTTCAGATTTGTCATGCGGACATGCGAATAATAAGTGTAGATGAAAGTTATGGTGGTGCAACTTAGATGCAAGTTATGTTGGTGCAATTCAGATGAAAATTATGGTGGTGCAACTCAGTTGCAAGTTATGGTAGTGCAACTCAGATGCAAGTTATGGTAGTGCAAATCAGATGCAAGTTATGGTAGTGCAAATCAGATGCAAGTTATGGTCGTGTAACACATGACTCTTTTATATGAGCTACTTATTCACTAAGAGATCACTTGGTAATCTTAGTAACACAGAAGATACTTGGTTTCTTGGCATGTGTTACATCATTTTGATTTATGTTAAATAAAAATATTTTTTATTTAAATTGTACTTTGACACCAATATTGAATGCAGCATCTGACTCACCGGAAGCACACTGCACCACGCAAGGAAAAAAAAACAGATACAGATAGTTGAAATTGTGTAAATTTTATTTAAGTACATGTTTTTATAAAATAATTACAATATTTATTATAAAAACTAAGTAGTAAAATAAAAGCCCTCTTCCTCTTTCCTACGTTTGCGGTGCCCGACAGGGTAAGTTCACATATGGAAGCAATAAATATATTGAGTATTGAGGAACATTATAGAGCGCACTTTGGGCTTCGTAAAGCACGTTTTCGTTGCTTACTTGTTCACAGTCTTGCATTATCCACCAGAAGTCTCTATTGTAAATGAGTGTTATATTACACAACATTTGCAATCATCATCATCATTTCAGCCGAAACATGACCACTGCTCTTCCACTTTCGACCGGTTCTGTGCTTCTCGCATCCAACGGGTTCCTGCGGCCTTGCCTCACGTACGCGTACACGTGCCGCCGGGTACAGGGGCCAAGTTTTTTTTGTGCTCGTCGTTCGGGGGGTGGGGGGGGGGGGGTATGCCATAATCGCCACGCTTAAAGCTGACATTTGCAATAGGGCTAACATACCTGTACAACAATTCGACAACAAAGATGATTCAAGAAGCCCAAATGTTGCCCCACACTAGGAATTATTTCTCCTGTATCGTGGGTGCCTTACAGACATATAAACTCACATACACGGACCCGGAACAACTAATTGTAGGTCATACAAATATTAATTCCGTGCGGGAATCGAACCCGCGACACGCAGCGCAGCAGTCAATCGCTTAACACAATTACAGCCACAAGACAATGCAAGTGCACAACAGAACAGCCACAAGACAATTGTTGCTTCCCTGGCACCTCATTAACGGCATAACTACGTAAATGTCTATTAAATGCTCTCAATTTACGATGTTTATTTTTTATTTATTTTTTACATCCTTCTTTGACATAATCTTTATTAATCTTTCAGACAATTCTCATTTCAACTCTTTATTAGTGGTTGTAATGGCAACCATATCACTTGGTTTTAATAGGTTTTTATATTTTATTTATCCTTCTGATAGACTCTTATATATTTTGTAAATGTGAGAACTTTTGTAAGCTTTGTAGACTTGACATCTGTTTACCATTTTTTATTTTATCAAGTACCTGGTGCTTGTTAACAGGCCTACGCTGTCCTCCCATACCTGCTGTAATTTTAAAACATTGTAAAAGCCAATTATTTTTAAAAGAGTAACCGTGGAGTTTTTTGCCGGCTCATGTCCATAGGAAACGACCAATTCGACCCGTGCACCTAGCTTCTGACGTTAGTAAAATATTTTGATTTTGAACCAATAACATCGCTCTGCAGCATGGTGTCTCTACTCGGAATTCCCTTGTACAGCTACTGTGGAAAAGGCGGCAAGGAAGATCCTGAAAACAAAAAATACATTTTTCAATAATTTTATTGTAAATCTGTGATAGTTGGAGTTGTGTATCTATAAATAGTATAGTTTAATGTTCTTAATTAAACTAAATTGTTTTTTATGAATATTGTTTATTTTTAATGTCTTATAGTTTTTACCACAACTGAGAGGAACCAAAACTAAAAGATTATTACATATATTAATTTAAAAATCAAATCACACTTTAATGGGGCTGTTCATTTATTACGTAAGACGATTTGTGGGGGGGGGGGGTCCAAACAAATCTTATTTTTTTACATGTGGGTGGGAGGGGTCTAGACTGTCACCAAAGTAAAAATTATAAGTTTTTAATTTTTTGCTCGTTTTTCTTTGCAATTTTGGTAGATACTGATCTTACGTAAGATTAAAAAAAACCGGCCAAGTGCGACTCGGACTCGCGCGCCGAGGGTTCCGTACAATTACAATTTACGATTTATGACGTATTAAAAAAAAACTACCTACTAGATCTCGTTCAAACCAATTTTCGGTGGAAGTTTACATGGTAATGTACATCATATATTTTTTTTAGTTTTATCATTCCCCACACACATTTTACCACTTTGGAAGTGTCTCTCGCGCAAACTATTCAGTTTAGAAAAAAATGATATTAGAAACCTCAATATCATTTTTGAAGACCTATCCATAGATCTATACCCCACATGTATGGGTTTGATGAAAAATATTTTTTTTAGTTTCAGTTCTAAGTATGGGGAGCCCCCAAAATGTATTGTTTTTTTTTTTCTATTTTTGTGTGGAAATCTTAAAGCGGTTCACAGAATACATCTACTTACCAAGTTTCAATAGTATAGTTCTTATAGTTTCGGAAAAAAGTGGCTGTTTGGCTACGGAACCAAAAAAAGGGAGGAGGGAGTTCATCCAAGTCTTATACTTTCTTACGTAGGGGAGGAGGGGTCAGAAAGTGGCCAAAATACACTTACGTAATAAATGGACAGCCCCTTTGGATATTTCTTTGGAGATTTAAAGAAGGTGATTAACTGAGCATATTTAATAATTTCGTACCTTCCAATCCTCTGCAACGTATTGGCAATTCTCACATCAGCCTCGGCGATTACTTGGGAGGATCGGACGAGAGCATATCTTGCGCCTTCGAATCCGGTGTCACGGGGAGCGAGCTACAGATGGACATAGTTGCAGGACGTGAGGATACGGGAGTCCTACTAGGGTAGCGAGCTGCAGATGTAGTTGCGGATAGTATGCTACGAAGAATGGATTCTGAAGCTGGGGAATCCTGCACACACGCATCTATTGCAGCAGAGACAATCTCTGGACGCTATAAAGAAATAACGTAACAGTTAGGTACTTCATATAAAAAATAAAAAAAAATTATGCATAAGTACCTACTTATATTTACATATACACCGTGTTCCGGACGATATAAGTACATAAACTTCGACTAGATGTTCAGACCATGGAAATAAGCATTTTTCTATATGGACACATTAATGAATTCTTATTTTTTGTTAATTTTCATACAAAGTAAATACCTTGACGTAAATCACCCGATATGCCTGCATCTTTATCCCTTTATCCGAGGTATTTGATAGATTTATCATTTTAATTGCACTAAGCGGCAACATAGGCCAAATTATGACCCTTTCTAACTGCATAGCTCAGTTAAATTTCATTAAATGAAATTACAAATATCTTTGTAACGAAACCTTTTTAAGCACTACTTCCTTTGTTAGATTTTATTTGTAAGAGCTATAGAAGCGTTTGCCAAAGTTTATGGATAACGTGAAGAACACGGTGTATATTGTTCAATAACTAATATTGACCAATAACTTGTATGCGTGGTGCCATTCTGTAAATATAAGTTACCTAATAAATTAAAAATAAATTCCACTTACACAAATAAGTTCCACTCGAGCACCTGGCGAACCCTGGGCGAAATCATCTTCCAGTAATAGAAGAAATTTTTCTTCTATTTTAGTCAAGGGCTCCTCAGTGTAAGGCCCTCCTCCAGTCCGCACATGAGACGCCCGTAGGGCAGCAACCCTCTTTTTTAATTTCGCCTTATATTTTAACCAGTACTGAAAAAATCATTGTTCAATTTAATATTGATAAAAAGATTACATAATCAGCCTATAATGTTCCCACTGCTGGGACACAGGCCTCCTCGGTGAGAGGGAGCGGGCCGTAATCCACCACGCGGGCTGATAGATGTCACATGTCTTTGAATTTCTGGTTCTAGGACATGCCTGTTCACTCACGATGTTATCCTTAACCGTTTTCAGAGCAGAGGTGATGAAATAATTTACACAAAGTAAAGTGCCTGTCTGGGTTCGAACCTCGACCGACAACTCGGAAGTCGCGACCGTTACCACTGGGCCACCACTGCTCGCCATAAAAAGATTACATAAACATAATTAACTTGACAAAATAATATGTAGCTAGGGATGCAGCCCTTCCCCGAAAGGGGAACCGATCCAAATACTGATATTTCACAAAATTAGGAAAAACGTTTTTTTTTTATGACAATGGGCTCACTGTTGACCTCAATCCAGCCCAGAGGCAGGGATGAGATCTACGGTGGAACGAGCTTGCCCAGAAGAAGCCTATTCACTCTCGCCCTGAAGAGATTGTATTGTATTTGTATTAAATTGTATCAGCCTAGGGTATTTTAGGAACAGTCACATATTGTAGTTACTTACTTTATTCCAGCCAGTCCAATCTTTACAAGCGCCATCGCATTGCGAGTTTAATATTTCCGCAATATGTCTCCACTTTCTTTGATGGTACTCCTTGGCTTTTTGACCACGAGCATAGCTGGTAGAGATGGTTCCGTAGGAGTTTAAACATGTCCAGAGTGTCTCTAGCTGGAGCCAGGTAACACGGTAATATCTTCGGCTGCAAAATTAATAACAAATCGCTAATACAAACCCACAAACTAACTCAAAATATTAACAGTAAAATATTTGTTTGTTATAAAATGTATTCACTGAATAACAGCGTGTAACCTTACCTTGATTTCATGTCGACTGACTGGGCTGATTTTTCAATCGACCGATAATTTTTATTCGTTGAATAAAATTGACGTCTGATAATAGTTTGTCAAATTCAAATTCTTTATTGCTAACTGTTGAACGAAGTGTTGAATTTTTGAAGATGTTAATAATAGGTAGGTTCTTAGAACTTAGTTGCCTGTTAGGGCATTGCCATTTAAATGGTTATAAATACAAATAAAAAAAAAAAATAAGAATATACATGCCCAATATTACAGATAAAAGGTTTACATTATATTATATTAATTATCATTATCCACACATTTTATATTATATCTTACTATTTTTTCATACAATTTATATCACATTATATTAAGTATGAACAATCATTTTAATATTATATTGAATATTATACAAGGTGTCGTTTTGCATCCTCGTCAAATTCAAGGAGGTAACTATGCTACTGATTCTCGACACGAATCAATAATAAAATAAGTAGGTTTACTTTTTGTCTAATTCGGAAATCGGCATGTGTGGGACACGCATTTTAGAACGCGGCCTGTGTGAGACCGCACTGTAACTGCCCTTTTACACACACATAAAAACGCGGCCGCTTATACGATACCATAACGCGATTCTCACACTTACACCCCCACCCCTTCTACTTCATATGCGAACACACATAGTATTAATATCTTTTGTAAATGTCATAAATAGTTTTCATAACACCTTTAGTCTGCCTGAGAAAGAGCGGCCTCTTCTAACACAGGCATTATCTGCTTAAAAGGTGCCGCCATTCAACAACAAAATGTAAACAAATAATAGCTATGAAATAAAAAAAATTGTATTTGTATTTTTGTATTTTGTTTTTTGAAAGTTGTGTATTCTGAAATACTGTCAAACTTAAATAACTAAAAAAACAAGTATATATTCATTATATACCAGGGATCGTAATTTGATTTGATTATTTATGTCTTTCATAACAGCCTCCTGAAATTTGACGAGGATGCAAAACAACAGATTGTATTTTTGTATGGAAGAGAGTCAAAAATTCTAAATTATTCCTCCGATAAAGTTATCTGGCGTTGGAAAAATCAGCCCTAAGACAAAAATAAGTTCAACCACTTAGTTATGCACTTGAAAGCCAACTTTGACAAAAATATCACCATACCGAGTTTCAAATTTCGTTCGCGCTACATAGCTGGGGGCTGTTCATTTATTACGTAAGACAATTTCAAAAAAAATCTGAGCCCCCCCTCTCCCCTACGTAAGAAAAAATAAGACTTAATGAAACCCGGGGAGGGTTTGAAGATTGCAAGAAAAAGCAGCAAAAATTTATAAAACATAATTTTTGCTTACTTTTGTGATTTTACGTAAGAATAATCTAGACCCCACCCACACCCATGTAAAAAAAAATAAGACCTGAATGAACCCCTCCCCCGCTTTGAATCTCACGTAAGATTGCTAAGAAAAATTAGCAAAAATTTATAAAACTTATAATTTTTGCTTACTTTTGTGATCTTACGTAAGAATAATCTAGCCCCTCCCACCCCCACCTAAGAAAAAATTAGACTTGTTCGGAGCCCCTCCCCCCACAAATCGTCTTACGTAATAAATGAACAGCCTCTGATAAGTAAACATTTTGTTGCGATTCATATACCACGTCACATTTAGCCACAGCTTGTTTTACAATTTTTTCAATTATTTTCCTTACTTTTCAAAGCAACATATTTAAGGATAATTATGTAATGCTATGCATTTTATGTTAATTACTCATACAAATTATGAGGTTTTTTTTACAAATTAATATTATATTTGGCTTCAAGATCATATCTAATCAAATCTAATCGGACCAAACGTTTGAAAGAGATAGCGCTATACAGTTCATATAGCGTTGTTTCTTTTCTATAAAAGTAATCCAGACAAATTGTTGTGTGTGTTGTTGTTGTGTTTGTTGAACTTCTATATTTATGTCTGTAATTTATATGGTGTACAGTCACGAGCACCATTATATCAACACTTGGCAGCTTTCAATTGCGATTTTTACGTGAAATAACGAATGCAACGTTGAAATACGAAACATTATAAACCTATGGGTAAATACTATGTTCATAACAACATAAAATTTCATTTAAAAATAAAGGAGTAAATCACTTTTGAGTAAAGCTGGGTGTATACATACTTTTGCTCGTGGCTGTACATAATAAAGAGTATCCTATTGTTCGTTCTTTTCCAGCACTGAGCAGGAATAAAATACGGAACGGTTAGGGTCATGGTACGAAAACGAGCAGTGTTATTATACGCTTGAAACATGAAAAAAAAAACTTTCTTGAAATGAGATTGTTTTTTTAAAGATGGCGGTAGGCGGTAGGGCTTTTTTTTTCTTTTTTTTTTGGGTGGGAAATCATCAAATAACTTCTCCCGCTCTGGGCGGAGCGGGAGGCCGTGTCAGACTTTTACTGACTAAAATCCACCCGTGTTCCTTCAGTTGCCTGTGCCAGAGGCCATGGTAACTCTTTCGAACAGCCCGCGGCCCTGCCAGGCCTCGGCCCTAGCGGACCCAGTCACTTAGTGCTGACATCTCTTTGAGGCGTGCGTGGAACACAACGCGCCGTCGACCTGGGCCTGGTCCGTACCGCAAGTCCGCGCAGGCCCCCAGGCCTTTGATCCAACCACATAACGAGAGCCTCGAAAGATATAAATTATTATTATTATCCAGAAAGTGATCGTGAGAGTACGTACTTGTGCAGTGGGATCTCGTCGAGGCCGATACGACGGCGCGAGTCGTTGACCTCGCGGTGACGCCGCGCCGCGCAGCAGTGCGACCGCTCCTGCACCGCCTCCGCAGGCGCAGTCTACACACACATAATAGTAAAGAAGAGAAAATATTAAGCTATTTGCGAATTAATTTATATTCCCATAAAGCAGACGCATCTCACGTTTTCAAACTGTCAATTTCATTCAAAATGTTAGCAATACAGAGAGAAAGAAAGAAAATTATTTGATTTGGGACACGCACAGGCATGTGTGTGTGCGTGTCGGAGGGTGTGTGTGCGTGTGGGAGGGTGAGTGCGCGTGTGGGAGGGTGAGTGCGCGTGTGGGAGGGTGTGTGTCCGTGTGGGAGGGTGTGTGTACATACCGTGAGGCCGTCGAGCGCGGCCTGCAGCTCGTCGTCGGCGGGCAGGTCGAGCTCGCTCCACGCTGCAACCGACACAAGAAATTCAAATTTTCTAAGTTTTTGAAGTGAAAACTTCTTTAGCGGCGTTGTGTGCTTTTTTGTGACGTGTATAAAAACTCGCGTCAGGACACGTGACCTGATCGAAAACGGAATTCGTAAGACGGAGGGAGAGTAGACCGCATTATCAAAAATGCACAACGTTAATATTCAAGTTTTTACTTCTGCCGGCACTCCCGGAGTGCAACCCGTTTTTTTTGCAATTTGCAAGTCAGTGTCATGTTGAATGACTATTTCATGAAATATCAATCAACAGTATTATATGTTATATAGCTTGCAGCAAACTGAGGTGGCAGTGAGCTGGCCTTGTTTGTCCAAGGACCGATGGCCGGTGGAGCAGACGAGTCCTGGAGTGGAGACTGGAGACCCCCAACTGGACGGACCACCTAAAGAAGGTGGCTGGGACAGACTGGATGCCGAAGGCGGAGGACAGGGTGTTGTGGTGCAGCCTGGGAAAGGCCTATGTCCAGCAGTGGACTGCGATAGGCAGAGTTGATTGATTGATTGAGGTGAACTTAGAGGGTTGTATAAATTACTTTTATTATTATAATTATGTAAATATAAACTTGTTACGCTCGTGAATCATGTTTTGTTAAACGTACAATCTGAAACTAACTTGCAAATTTCAAAAACCTAAGAAAATTTCGCGGGCTACCTAGCCGGCCTTAACATAATGTTATTCTTTGTTTGTTATTCACAACGAGACAATGTCCAGCGACATTATGTCGACGTCGTGAGACAAGACTATTTAAAACAGAACTACCCACAACTTTACGTGACAGGAGTTCCAGAAATTAAAATTATGCTAATTGCACAAAATTATACTTTAAAAGGAAAACATCGTGAGGAAACCGGCCTGTACTAGAACCAAAAATTCGAAGACATGTGGCATCTACGAATCCGCACTGGGCCCTCGTGGTGGATTAAGACAAATACGCTTAACATTAATAAAATATTATGTGTGTGTATTTTAAGAACACAAATCCACTGTTATTTTATATTTATTTAAATAAATTACAAATACCTAATGGCTTAACACGCGACGGTGGCAGGAGATCGTACGGCATGTCACAATTTCCTTGGAAAGTAGGTAGGTCTTTAGAGTGGGACTCAACGTGTGTGGTTTCTCTTGCATCATCCCATATTTCTGGCTCAGCATGCTGTGCTCGCACTGCTGCTGCGGCTGCGGAAAACCTCTAGCAGCGTAAGTATAACGTTATTAATTATATTTTCGAGCCGTTTGGAGTCCAAATCCTCGGGCCGTGGGCTCCGAGTGCTCGTGGTTTGTTCAACGTAAAATCTCCAAACGGCTGGTTTGACACGTCCCATGACCCAAGAGCTGGCGTTTACCTTAGCCCGAGGCGAAGCATAGCCATACAACGTGGCAATGCCGCCAGTCTCTTGCGAGTAAATTTATTGACGCCATCTTTTAGTTAGGATATTATATTTTAGTTTTGTTTATTAATGGTTTAAGTTGTTATTTAAGTACATTTTATTTTAATTCTGAGTAAAATAAACCCAACCACAAAAAAAATACAAGTTTTTAATTTTGACATTCAATTGCTCATGGTTTGGTAGCGTTCAAAAAGTTTGGATGCTTAGTAATCACTTAATGCATGAAGCATCCGGTCATTGACCCTGCTTGATGGCAGAATCAATAACTGGCTGCTTCGACGTACCTTCTGATCTGTCATCTCCAGCGGTGTTATCTGGGGGTTGTCCCGCCTGCATGGCGTCATAACCGACCGTGCCCACCTGCAATCATAAAGGGCTCAGTGATATGGCCAAAAAAGACAAGAAACTTCTATATCTATAATAGTATAAAACAAAATCGCTTTTCACGTGTGTTCGATTGTCGATTTAGTTCTTCTAAACTAGGTAAACAGTGTATTTTGATGCGCCACCATGACCATCACCATGTAGAGAATTTATTCGGAAGGTATACAGGGTGTATGTGTACCTGTATGTGTATAATACACACGTTTTTATATCTTAGATATAGCACTCAGAAATCTCGATGTTTTGATAACATGTCGCCACAACAGTAGATTGCATCCGTGCGGAGCAGGGGCGAGTAGCCAGTTAATCATAATTAGACAATTTTTTTATGAGAAACTAGCTTTTGCCCGCGACATCGTCCGCGTGAAGCAACTTTCTTATTTTTTTCAGTAAGAACCATCCTCGTACTTCAAGGAATATTCTAAAAAAAAGTATTAGCGAAATCGGTTCAGCTGTTCTCGAGATTTGCGCTTAGCAACACATTCAGCGATTCATTTTTATATTATAGAAGATGATTGATAATAGTCACAATTTGTAGGGTCTTTACGGGGTTTATGAACGCTGTAAGTACTCACAGTGCTGGTGATGGGCGCGACCTGCGCGACCTGCATGCCGCTGTTGTAGCGGCGCACGGACTCGAGGTCGGGCAGCGACACGCGCTTGGCGACGCGGCCGAGCGCCGGCGCGAAGGCGGCGCTCCACTCGATGGTGGAGGCCGCGTAGTACGCCCCCCGCCCCCGCTTCCGCTCCTCCACTCGCAGCTTGTCGAACATCTCGTCGTCCATCAATTCGTCGTCTGAGCTCGTCTCCTCTACCATCTGCCTGACTTCTGTGGCCTCGGTTTCATCCGTTGTCTCCCTCGGCGGCTTTCCTTCTCTGAGCACCAGTAAAGGCTTGTCGTCGTCCGAATCTGATTCTATTCTAGCCTTTTTGTATGGTGTTTCGTCTTCAAGCAGTTTTAGTTGCTCATCTATCAGCTCCCGTTTTATATTACTACACAGTTGTCTTATACTATGTGTTTTGGCGATTCTGTCTAGACAAAACTTGTCTACTTTGATTTCTTGTCTATCTGCAGCAGTAGTAGTAAGACGGGCTGATGTCCGCAACTCCACGTCCATGCGCGTTTTTTGCGTACGTTTCTTATTATTATATTTACGTGCATTTTCAGGGTTCGGAGTGTAATATCTCCTATGAATTCGAGACACTCTGATTGAGTTGTCTTTTCGCACGTTTTTCATCCACGCAGGGATTTCGTCTATTCTGAAGACTCGTACTTGTGTGTCCATGAGAAGTTTAGGGTCTGTGAACAAAATGTTATTATCAAAAATCAAAATTCATTAATTCAAATTAGGCTGAGAATCAGCACTTTTCGGACGTCAAAATTACATAAGACAGTCCCCCAAAACGCCCGTTTTCAACACTTCCTAGTGCTTTCGCTGGGGAGAAGAAGTGGCGCAACAAACTCCCCAGCAGCACAGCTGTCTGTTCAGTTAAAAAAACTTGCTTCTTTACAATAGTAGGCATGTAAAGCGGTTAACATTACGAGACACAGAACATCAAATTAAACTACTTGCCTTGTGTCAGCTAGCCACGCCAATATACCAATAAATAGAATGTACTACTCAAGCAAAAAAAAAAAAATTTAAAACTATTAATGAAAACAAAATTTAACGCCTAAATAAATGCCTCCAGGCATAAAGGGCGTGACAGCCTACATATTTATGCAATGCTGAGTTATGATAACTCACACAAATGATAAACTAGCACCATCGAAGTAAAATATTAAGTTTAAACATAGCTGTGACAGTTTTTTGTTGCTATCATTTTACACTACAAGACATAGGGTCATACCCTATACAGGGTTAAACTGAATTAGCTAGCTAAACTCCGCATACGTGATGGGTATCAATATCTTAACATGATAAAACAAAAAATAATTAATTTAATGACTTTTATGGGGTCACTGACCGCAATCAGTGTAGTCACTTGAAATAACAGTTTAAAAAATCGGTTTATTTGTGTGTAAACTTCACAGACTTCACAGATGGGCATCAATATCTCAGCACAATTAAATAAAAGAAAACAGATTGTTTTAACTCGTACTTCAAGTAACAAAATTATCAGCGGTCGGTAACCCCAAAAAAATACCTATCACGTCTGCGGAGTTTCGCTAGCTAATTTAATTTGACCCTGTATTGTAACATCTCTCACACTAAGTACTGTAAGATTCTAATAAAGCATTCTGACTCTGATCTGCATAACAAATTTCCCTGCCTGTACACACATTATGTGTAAAATTGGCGATAGTGGGCAGGCGGGCATTTCTGGGCATAAGCTGTCTCTTTCCCCCGTAGCCAGCACATTTGTAACAAAAATGCACGCGTTGACCGAATATTAATACAGTTCGACTCATCATCTACCTCGCCTTTTCCTATGTTGGGATCGGCTTCCAGTCTAACTGGACGCAGCTGAATACCAGTATTTAAATGGAGTGACTGCCTATCTGACCCCCATAACCCAGTTACTGGGTAATACGAAACTTGGTAAGACTGGTTGTCAGACTTTCGGGCTTCTGAAGACCCGTAACGACTGTTAAAGATCCACGAATGACAGCCGGGACCAACGGCTTCTTAACGTGCGTTCCGAGGCACGGAGGGGTCTTGGTATGTAAAGATGGTCACCCATCCACAGACTAACCGCGGCAAGCGTAGCTTAACCTGATCGATCCACCCGTGCGGCTGATATTACTTAGCCACGAGACAGGTCGACTCAAACATAAAATGTAAAAATAACAATTACACTTACCAATAGTTTGTGTGTCATTAACATCAACATCCATTTTCTGCCCGTCCTCCCAGTCCACGCGACCCGTGACGTCATCTTCACTTTTGACGTCACAACTCTCCCCCGGCTCCTCGTCATCGAACATTATCCTGTTACTTATAAACAACACTTCTTTCTTCGCGTCCAATTCAATTTCATCTTTATCCACTACGTTACAAGGTCCAAAGTCGTCTTCATCGCTTTCGAAGAGAATCTCAGTTTTGACCGTGTTCGGGTCTATCATGTGTAAAACGTCTATGGTCGGGGCTAAGTTTCGAAGTGCGGCGTGTGGCGACACGGTGTCGAAACTGTGTGTCTCTGTGTGCGGTACTGGCTCCAGTTTGTTTGAACACGATATGTGGTTGGAATATTCATCTATGACCAAATTGTCTTCGGTATCCGTATCTGTATCATGAGAGTACGCACGTTGCGGAGTTATGACTTCATCTAGATAGACAAAAATGAGACTTATTACACATGTCGTTGGGGTTAGAATTCCGTGACGTTAAGGGATAATTCATTTGTGTATTTTAAGTCGATCAAAAAACGGTGTACCATTTAGTCGTAGAACTTAAATGAGGCTGTGATATTAAAATAAACTGTAACAAGGGGTTTAAAGATCATCTGCCTAGCCTTTTCCCAGCTATGTTGTGGTCGGATTCCAGTCTAGCCGGATGCAGCTGAGTACCAGTATTTTACATGGTGCGATTGCCTATCTGACCTCCACAACCCAGTTACCGGGTAATACGAAACCCTTTGATAAGACTGGTTGCCAGACTTTCCGGTTTCTGACTACCCGTAACGACTGTCAAACATCCGCGAATGACAGCCGGGACCAACGGCTTAATGTGCTTTCCGAGGCACGGAGTGGTCTTGGTATGTAAAGATCCACGACATCCACGGACAAACCGCAGCAAGGGTAGCTTAACCTGATCGATCGAACCGTGCGGCTGTTATTACCTAGCCAAAAGCCAATAAAGAGAGCCAATGGGGTAAAGATATGCCGCGGGCTGTTCGAAAGAGATACCGTGGCCCCTGGCACAGGCAACTGAAGGAACACGGGTGGGTTTTAGTCAATAAAAGTCTGAGACGCCCTACCGCTCCGCCCAGAGCGGGAGAAGTCATATGATGATTTCCCACCCAAAAAAAAAGGGGGGTAAACATATCAACAATGAAAATAGCGATCAATATTTATATAATATACATAATAGTAGGCTAGCCGTGTGATAATATAGCTTTTCGAATTTTAGAAAGAGGTTGTGACACATGTATGAAAGAAAAAGAAAGAAACATTGTTTATTCTGCACAGAGTGATAGAGACGACACTCATCAAAGACAAACTCTTTCTTCAACTCAATGAGCCATATTAACGGTCGCGCACTTTACAACCGGGATACTTACTTGCATTATCCTTGGCGCGATGTATCTGCTCTCTCGACATGTCCGGTCCGCCCTGTGTGTCCAGCATCTCCAGCATGCTCGGTATGTCTTCAGTGGGGGCGTTGCCCGCGTAGCCCACAGGACTTTCAGCAAGGGTACGCAACGTACTTGGATTGATCAAGAGGTGATAGTTCATAGCCTGCTCGATCTTAGGTACAATGACTTTAGTCTGCTCAGGCAAAGGGTCATCGGCCGTACGCTGCTCAACCAAAAGGTCATTGTCCGTCATCTGCTCAGCCACATGGCTGTCGGTCAAAGAGGCACTGTCTATAGGTTGCTCGATCTTAAGTTTAAGAACTGTAGGCTCCTCAGCCAAAGGGTCATTTTCCGTAGGATGCTCAGCCAATTCGTCGTCTGCTGTACTCTGTTCGACCAAAGGGACATTGTAAAATGTTTGCCAATTCTCAGGTTCATCGACCTTACTCATGTTGGGGTAAAGCTGCTTGGCCGCGGAGTCGTCATCCGCGTTAGCTGTGTCAGTGGACTGTTGGCTGACATTGCTACTTGTTACCTTTACATCATTTTCTTCTTTTAAAAGGTCAGTGTCCGCAGGCTGCTCAATCAAAGGGTCATTGTCCGGATGCTGCTTAACCATAGGTACATCGTACGTAGGCTGCTCGACCTTACTCATGTTGGGGTAAAGTTGCTGGCCCGCGGCGTCATCGCCCGTGTCTATAGTGGTGGTGGACTGTTCACTGTCATTGCTTTGTGTTTCCTGTACATCATTTTCTACGTCCTAGAAGCGAACAATATACGGATATCTTCAGTTCTAAACTAATTGAAGTAGAGAAGCAAGCATTTCTTAACTTAAAACAGTTTCTCCAAAAATATTATTTGGAAAATTTAATTGCCCCTCTGATCTCACTCTCAATCTGTCAAAAATACCTCTAATTTTCCTACACTTTTGACAAGTTTTTGACATTGATTGTCGCCGAGATGAGATTGCGACTAGATTTTGAACGTTTTTAATTACGAGAATTGCCCCACTGATATCGACACTCATCACGTCTGTAGGGTTTTCCGAGCTCATTTAATTTGACTCTATATAGTTTTGTAACATGAAGTAAGTATTTTGAAATATCAAATTACGGGTTTTTTTTTGTGCCGCTTCAAAGCGCCCCGCTCGAGAGTCCCAGGAACTAAAATTGACAAATTGCCGCAAATGGCCGTCGTTTTGGTACGCCTCTGATGATTTAGGTCTAAATAGTGGATTAGAATTTTTGTATATTTTGCATTTACTACGAGATATTTAGAACATTTTTATCCTGAGAGTATGCGCATCTTGTAAAACTCGCTATAAAAAATATTAGTTCCACGGACGCTCACGTTGTTGTCAGCGGCAATATGGCGAAAATCAAATGTCTTCGTTTTGTCATCGATAGTATGAAGTCCAGCGTACTTGTTTATTATAGGTCAGTGATATGTGAGTATATTAATGTTTAAGTTACCAGTGGCTCAGTCACTATAGTCCCGTCCATCACTTGCTGCCGCCAACTCGTAAACTGTCCTGTGGCTATGTGCGGGTACCTGCGGAACATGTGATCGTCATGTGATGCCATTGGAATGATTCATCTCAACTAACAACAGAATACTGACCGCTTGAGTATGGCGATGTGAAGTGGGGCCGGGCGCGGGTAGGCTTCGTGCGGGGTGGGGGCGGGGTCGGGCGCGGGGTCGGTCACTGGGTCGGGCGCGGGGTCAGTCACGGGGTCGGGCGCGGAGTCGGGCGCGGGGTCGGGCGCGGGGACGGGCGCGGGGACGGGCGCGTGGTCAGGCGCGGGGGTGAGGTCGTCGTAGAGCTGGGGCCCAGGGGGGCGGCGCCAGTGCATAGCCAGGCGGAGGCGCGCCTGGAGCTTGAGCTCGTACCAGCGACGCTGCAGGACCACCAGCGACACCGTGCGCCCGCTGTGACCAAACAAATACCTGTAGTGCCTGATGAACACCTGTGTGATAGTGTATGTTGGTGTGTGTGTGCGTTTGTGTTCTTTCTGTTACCTTTCGATGTAACTCCGGTGCGCGCGGGTCCAGCGCTGCGCACGCACGCGCGAGTGCGCAGGTGCGGCGTCCTCCAGCCGGTGCCGCTGTATGAGCTGCCACAGCGTGTGCAACGCGGCCGACTCCTCGTACAATGTGACGCTCTCCTGCTCAACACGACACACGAGTTATAAATGTACAACCCAAACAAAACAAAAAGCAGTCTCAGGGTATGCGTTAAGATAGCCCGCGAAATTCAAAATTTCTTACTGTTTTTTTGCAATTTTCAGGTCAGTTAGATTCTATGTAAAAACAATATATTTGTTACGGTCACAAATCATATTTTAATCAACATACAATCTGATATTGAACTGCGAATTGCAAAAAACGTAAGAAAATTATAATTTGCGGGCTACCATGACGCCTCCGCCTTAAAGTAGCAGCAGGAGGATGCACTCACGTCCGTGAGGATGTCGACGTCGGTGTGCAGCAGCACGAGGTCGGCCACGGTGGCGGCGGCGGGCGGCGGGGCCGCGGGGCCCGCGTCGCCCGCGCGCCCCGCCACCACCACCTGCTGCAGCGACACGCGCTGCGCCGACACCCTGCCGCACAAAAAACCGTCAAATAGCCGCCAACTACGCATTCTGTACAAACTAAGTAACATTGCAAAAAATTATTGCTTGGATCTTTAATTTTTGGTGTGGAAAATCGCTGTGCAATGTAACGCACGGAAAATATTGTTATGGGTACATGCAACAGTACAAGGGTCGTGGAGGAATTTAATGTTAAGTCATAACATTTAAAACTGGTATTCGCAACAAAACAAAAAATTGACCTGAAATATCTCCATAACCAGAAGTTTTCCTACACCTTAATTGCGTAACACGCTATCAATCTCAATCTAAATCATTTTAAAGGATAATGCTAATCCATTGCTTTATATGTTAGAAAAATTTGTCTGGTCAACAACGTAAATAACGCAATGAATGTTGTCGAACTGTCAAATAAATATACAAAAAAACAATCATCAATGTTCATTATAATGAAGGGTTCTTCTCTTCACACACCTTGATGCATATTGTTGTCTCTCGGCTTCGTGAAGCGTCTTTTTTTTTGTGAATAGCATCTCGCAATTCAATATAGGTTTTCGTCTTCTTAACCGAACATGCCTATGGATACCTCAATAAATGAAGGCATCTAGCCAGGGCTTAAAAAACTTAAAAACTAAGCGACTACACGCTAAGGGCACCCCCTGTGGGGTACGGACTTCGGCTTAGAGCGTTGGGAGAGGTCAGCAAGGGACAGGCTGGATCGGATTGTGCGGACATGGACTGGGGCGTCGCACTAGGGCTTCAGGGGCGAGGACGGAAGTTCGTGAAGCGTCTTCGCTTGCGAGTCCACTCGGCCACTGGAGCCGGCTAGTCAAGGTGTGAGTCTATCTGGCAGGCCCCAACGAGATTTATCAACAGGTGATTGCTTTTCTTATAGACATTATTTTGTACCTAAAGGAAATAAATAAGATATATTTTGTACGTCGACAGTTTTTGATTGAATGACGTTTTTATGAAGTGTCTAGCTAGCGGGCCCCTTATGATTATTTTGATTGTTATTATACTTTCATATCGCCCAATAGTGCTCGGAGTTAGAAACTATTATGTACCTTACAAATCCAAAATTTCGACTTTCTGTGAGCTATATTTCAGAAGATATTCGTAATTTACTCAAACGTCCAGCCAGCGGGCCCCTTTTTAAATACTACTCTTTTATATCATACAATAGTTTTAGGAGCTTGATACTATTTTGTACCTTCCAAATCCAAATTTTCGACTTTCTGTGAGCTATACTTCAGAAGATATTCGTTAATTAAATAAGTATTCAACCAACGGACCTAATCTAATATCGTGACATATTCGCCAAAAATGTAAACAAATATGAGTTTATGGAAAAATTACTTTAATTCCTACAAAATAAAGTTCAGTTTACACTACAACTTCAAACATTTTTATAACTTTTCAGTAGTGCTAGTCACTCTGAAATCAACTTAATTACCATTAAAATAAATCTGATATTGGTATAACTTGAAATAATGTCAATATGAAACAAATAAAATTTTAATAATAAATTTGCGTTTGCACGATACAATTACGTCGTTGCTCGTTGTTATTCTAATTTTGTTTTAATATTTTAAAATAATTTCGGAAATCATGACATTTTATTTCTAACTTAAAATATTAAAACAAAATTAGAATAACAACGAGCAACGACGTAATTGTATTGTGCAAACGCAAATTTATTATTCAAATTTTATTTGTTTCATATTGAAGTTATTTCAAGTTATACCAATATCAGCTTTATTTTAATGGTAAATAAGTTGATTTCAGAGTGACTAGCACTATTGAAAAAGTTATAAAAATGTTTGAAGTTGTGGCGTAAACTGAACTTTATTTTGTAGTAATTAAAGTAATTTTTCTATAAACTCATTTTTGTTTACATTTTTGGCGAATATGTCACGATATTAGATTAGGTCCGTTGGTTGAATACTTATTTAATTAACGAATATCTTCTGAAGTATAGCTCACAGAAAGTCGAAATTTTGGATTTGGAAGGTACAAAATAGTATCAAGCTCCTAAAACTATTGTATGATATAAAAGAGTAGTATTTAAAAAGGGGCCCGCTGGCTGGACGCTTGTGTAAATTACGAATATCTTCTGAAATATAGCTCACAGAAAGTCGAAATTTTGGATTTGGAAGGTACAAAATAGTATCAAGCTCCTAAAACTATTGTATGATATAAAAGAGTAGTATTTAAAAAGGGGCCCGCTGGCTGGACGTTTGTGTAAATTACGAATATCTTCTGAAATATAGCTCACAGAAAATCGAAATTTTGGATTTGTAAGGTACAAAATAGTATCAAGCTCCTAAAACTATTGTATGATATAAAAGAGTAGTATTTAAAAACGGGCCCGCTGGCTGGACGTTTGTGTCAATAACGTATATTTTCTGAAATATAGCTCACAGAAAGTCGAAATTTTGGATTTGTAAGGTACATAATAGTTTCTAACTCCGAGCACTATTGGGCGATATGAAAGTATAATAACAATCAAAATAATCATAAGGGGCCCGCTAGCTAGACACTTCATAAAAACGTCATTCAATCAAAAACTGTCGAGGTA
This sequence comes from Apamea crenata, assembly GCA_949629185.1. NCBI lineage: Eukaryota > Metazoa > Arthropoda > Insecta > Lepidoptera > Noctuidae > Apamea > Apamea crenata. Next base: position 9,726,601 of record OX451379.1, on the reverse strand, counting down.
CAAAATATATCTTATTTATTTCCTTTAGGTACAAAATAATGTCTATAAGAAAAGCAATCACCTGTTGATAAATCTCGTTGGGGCCTGCCAGGTAGACTCACACCTAGTCAAGTGCAGCACTCGACGCGCACACGCGCTCGAGAGAAACACTCACCAGATGGCGTGCAGTTCGCTGATGGCGCTGGTGAGGCGCAGCACGCGGCGCACGTCGTTGTACAGCCCCGTGGAGCACAGCGCACCGCGCGCGCGCGCCGCCGCGCACAGCGCCGCCACCACGCTGTCCGGCGACACCGGCCCGCCGCTGCTGCGCGCGGGCAGCCGCTGCGGGGACCGAACGTTATCACAGCACTCTTACGGCCCGGACACATCACCACAAAATTGAAAAGTATCTAAAGTCTATTCAAATTTATGTTCCAAATTGATGTTATTTCAAGTTAAACAAATATCAACTTTATTTTAATGGAACTTATGTTGATTTTAGAGTGACTAGCACTATTGAAAAAGTTATAGAAATGTTTGAAGTTGTAGCCTAAACGTGTGTAGGAATTAAAGTTTAATTTTCCATAAACTCATATTTGTTTACATTTTTGGCAAATAAATCGCGAATGCAGATTACAAGGGTCGAGGGTTCCATGTAACGAGCGTAAACGCACGCAAACATTGACATGTAGCGACACGTATGCCTCCACATACAAAGTACGCATGATATCTGACGTCACACAAATACTACATTGCGCAAATAAAGTTTACCGCGAAATCTTTAGCAAAAAAAAAAGAAAGAATGCTAAGCAAAAACGAAGCAATAGCACAGACAGACGATGCGATGCGACGGGGTGAATCGAGGGAGCAAGAAATTTTACGCGAAAGAAGTCGCGGACAAAAGCTAGTTTGAAATAAATGTTTTGACTCTTAGTGTTTGTACTTACATTTATTGGATTGGGGTGAAGTCGCTTCGCCACCGTGGTCAACCAGTGAGGCTTGCCGTCCGCAGACGGCTTCCTCTTATCGGGCGGTTCTGCCATCTGGACACGACAATATTGCGTCTCTTAAACCATTCAACAACGGTTAATATAGACCAGACCAGACCAGACCCACTGACCTCTAATAAGCAAGTACGCTGGACTTATACTATACGAATGACAGTTGTTTTTTGTGCCGATTCAAAGCGCCCCGCTCGAGCGTCTCAGGAACTAAAATTGTCACATTGTTGCAAATGGCCGCCGTGTTGTTTTGGTACGTTGGATTTGGGTCTAAATCGTGGAAAAAGACTTTTTTGCGTATTTTGTTTAATTGTTTATTGTTAATTAAAACGTAACACCAATTACATACATTAACATAGAGATTGAAACTGGTATGGTATACAAAAATATTTCAAATACTAACATGTAATAGAGGACACCCTAGCATACTTCTTCGCAGAAAACATTACTCACGTCTGTGTTTACTACGAGATATTTTTTTTATCATAAGAGTATGCGCATTTTGTACAACCCGCTATCAAAAATATTAGTTCCACGGACGCTCACGTTGCTATCAGCGCCAAAATGGCGAAAATCATCCGTCTTCATTTTGTCATCGATAGTATGATGTCCAGCGTACTTGTATAATATAGATCAGTGTCCAGGCCGTATTACGGCCATGGCGGCCAATCTCAACAGAGACTAACCTTCGGCGCGGGAGATATTAACTGCACAAGTGTATGCGCAGACACAGGTGCCCTCCCTCTTCCCTCACTATCAATGTCCGATGGGACGGCAATCCAGAGTGAGATCAGGCGCAGGACCAATGGCTTAACGTACTTTCCTAGGCACGGGGCTATCACACCGCCAACTTCCAAACTCCGTGCTGTTACTATGAAATTCCTAATGGAATAACTCAATATCACTGCCCGACCTGGAAATCTAACCTAGGCCCCACGCTCAGCAGTCACGCTTGAGACTACGAGACCAGCAGGGCAATGGTAACGGTTAATAGCCTCTATGGCAAGGTAATAAGGTCACCTTTTGCTCGAAGTAGTCCTTGAACCTCCGCTCCCACATGCGCACCATGATCACCGGGATGCCGAACGTGGCCGCCAGGTTCTCGTACGCGCGGTTGCGCTAAATGATACATAATAAATGATTTTATTTCTGTAAGTAGCTTTGTAAACACTTTTATACGTCAATCATATTCTTAAGAAAGAAAAATACATTTATTTGCGGCAAGCATGACTCATAAAAAGAACTTAAACACATTAAAAAAAAACAAGTTGGGGGTAAGCGTAAATTACTCAAACTGCCAGACCAACGTTAAAAATGTTTGCCGCAAATAAATGTATTTTCTTTATTTCTTTCTTTTCTTTCAAAACTAACTAAGAAGGAAAAAAGAAATAACCCACATAGTCCTCACATCCTACATAAAATATTATAAACGTGACAGTTTGTATGGATGGATGGATGTTTGTCATTCTTTCACGCAAAAACTACTTAACAGATTTGGATGAAATTTGGCAAACAGGTGGTTTATAACCAGGATTAACATATAGGATACTTTTTATCCCGATATTCCCACGGGATCGAAACTTATGTAGGTGAAACCGCGGAGCGCAGATAGTTCACAATAATTTACAAAAAATATTGATTTGACAAATATTCTACATTCTCCGCATCAGAGCCATCTAGTCCGACATCCATTTCAGCAATTTTTGAGGAGCGAAAATAAACATTGAAAATAAATAATTGGAGAACACTGCTATAATTATAATTATATCCGTGTTCTCCGTCTTCCGTGTTCGTGCGTGTAATCTTCAAAATTATAGAACAATTATTTATTTTCAATGTTTGTATATCGGACCAGATAGATGGCTCTGATGTCGAGCATTTTATTTTTCATTTACTACATTTCATATACATATCTGTAATTTATATGGTGTACAGACGCCAACACATCAAGGTACCCGAAACTGTCAAATTTTCCCAATCAACCTTGAACCTTAATACTTTAGCGATAAAGTTGAAAATCTATTAAGGAAATTTGACAGATTGTAGTAGCTTGATGTGCTGGCGTCTGTACCTGTCAATGTCCCTGCAACCCTGTATCATTGACGCACCACCTGTTACCTGTTACCATGGATTCAGTACATGATTCTGAACCCCCAGAGTTGAAAGTTTTCGTCATTTATAAAATAAAAACAGTAGTTCAGCGGAGTAATCGCTGAACATACTACAAGTAGGAATGGGTTTCATTTTGACAGTTCAACAACATTCATTGCTTCATTTACGATGTTGTGCAGACACATTTTTCGAACATATGAAGCAATATCCTTCAAAATGATTCAGATTGTGTTTGATAGTAATAGTAGTTGTAGTGATAGTGAGTAGTGATAAGAATTAGGGTGCAGTACATTTTGACCGCGTAAGTGTTGCAGTTTCCTTTGAAACAGCAGATTTTTATTGATCATCATCTGCCAAGCCTTTTCCAAGCTATGTTGTGGGTTGGCTTCCAGTCTAACCGGATGCAGCTGAATACCAGTATTTTACATGGAACGACTGCCTATCTGACCTCCACAAACCAGTTACTGGGTAATAATACACCCCTCGGTAAGACTGGTTGTCAAACTTTCGGGCTTCTGACTACCCATAACGACTGTCAAAGATCCACAAATGACAACCGGGACCAACGGTTTAACGTGCTTTCCGAGGCACGAAGGGGTATCGGTATGTAAAGATGGTCACCCAGCCACAGACCAACCGCGGCAAGCGTAGCTTAACCTGATCGATCGACCTGTGCGGCTGTTATTATTTAGTGTTTTTTTGATAACGGATAAAAAAAAAAATTAAAAATTTTAAAAACCCCCGACACAAAATAATAATAAAAATAGTATGAATTTAAAACGCCTAAAACAATTAAAAAAAACTATTGCAAAAAATAGCCACAAATAGAACAAAAAGTTATAAACGAGAAACCCTATAAAAAGAAAAAAATAACCTTTAAATTATGACCCCTACGTAAGTACGTATGAAATTTTTTGATTAAATGTTGTCCCGTCGGGGGACCGCTCTAATTATTAGCCTAACGTTCTGTTAAAGTTTAAAATAGCAGCGGTCCCCCGACGGGTTTTTTGTAATTCGCCATTTTGTGGTGTGGTGTGGGCCATCTTGGATTTAAAATTTATCATACTGTATAGTATTCTACTAGTCAAGCCCTTTCATTTGGTACACATATTGAGGGAGTTGTGAAAAAAAAATGTAATTCGCCATTTTGTGGTGGCGGCCATCTTGATTTGAAATTTGTCATAGTGTATAGTATTCTACTCGTCAAGCCCTTTCATTTGATAACCATATTGAGGGAGTTGTGAAAAAATATGTAATCCGCCATTTTGTGGCGGCGGCCATCTTGGACCGATTTTCATCGCACATAGCTAACAACACTCCCGACAAATTCACCTTTCAAACAAAAAAAACAAAATTATAATCGGTTCATCCGTTCGGGAGCTACGATGCCACAGACAGACATACACACACACACAGAGAGAGACACGTCAAACTTATAACACCCCGTCGTTTCTGCGTCGGGGGTTAAAAATGTTCTTCGCTAGAATCATGTGCTGAATTCATGGTTACAGTTTGCGCGTCGATGTCCCTGCACCCTGTATAAGAAACAGGGAACACTCACAGCGGTGGCGTTGCTCCTGCTGGGCTTCCCCAGCAACGCTCCGTGCTTGATATACTCGAGCCCGAACTTCTTCACCGACACAGTGCGAGGCCTACGGAAAAAACACGCGGTCAATTATGAACTTTAGCGTTATATATTTTTGAGTGACCATCTCTCTTGACGTTATCCATAAACTTTGGCAAACGCTTCTATAGCTTTTACAAATCAAATCAAACAAAGGAAGTAGTACTTAAAAATGCTTCGTTACAAAGATATTTGTAATTTCATTGAGCTATGTAGTAAGAAAGGGTCTTAATTTGGCCTATGTTGCCGCTTAGTGCAATTAAAATCATAAATCTATCAAATGTTTCGGATAAAGAGATAAAGAGGCATATCGGGTGATTTACATCAAGGTATTTAGTTTGTATGCAAATTAAACAAAACTAAAAAATAATTAATAAAAAATGCTTATTTCCATGGCCTGAACATCTGGTCGAAGTTTATCTGTATCGTGCGGAACACGGTGTATACTAATATGTACTAATAACAAAGCTGAAGAGTTTGTTTGTTTGAACGCGCTAATCTCTGAAACTACCAGTCGGATTTGAAAAAATATTTTTGCATTTTAAAGCTCAATTCTTGAGGAAGGCTATAAAAATAACCTTTAACGCCACCACCATTAGGAGTGGAGCAAAAACAAAAAAGTCAGAACGAACGCTAAGCGACACAGAAATAATAGCGCGAGCAAGCGATGCGATACGACGGGGTGGGTCGGGAGAATCAATATCGCGCGGACGAAGTCGCGGGCAGAAGCTAGTTTGTAATATATGTTTGTGAAGGGCGGGCGTTTTTGGGGGCCTGTCTTTTGTAATTTTACCGTTCGGAAAGTGCTGCTTCTCAGCCTAATTTGAATAAATGACTTTTGATTTTGATTTTGAAAATAAAAAGATCTTAACTCGGTTGTAATGCTGACGGCGCGTCGAGAGAATTGTTTCGGCGACGCCAACCTATTTGGTTAATATTGTGTTTTTTTAGAAGATATGTCAACTGTCTTTTTGACGTAACACCATGTACAGTCACGAGCAAAAGTATGTATACACTTGGCTTTATTCAAAAGCGATTTACTCCTTTATTTTTTAATGAAATTGTATGTTGCTACGAACATATAGTAGGTATGTTCGAACCCAAAGGTTTTTGCAATTTATCGTATTTCATTGTTGTTTTCGTTATTTCACGCAAAAATCGCTATTGAAAGTTTCCAAGTATTGAAAAGTGTTTCCAGTGCTCATGACTGTACTGGGGAGGCGGCCCGCCAATCAAAATCAAGTCTATATTCAAATTAGGCTGAGAATCAGCACTTTTCGAACGTCAAAATTACAAACGACAGTCCCCCAAAACGCCCGCCCTTCACCACTTCCTAGTGCTTCCGCTGGAAAGAAGTGGCGCAAAAAAAAAAATCCCCAGCAGCTGTTATAGCATCTTCCGATAGGGTGAGGACTTTTGCACCACCTTGTACAGACGCCAGCAGATCAAGCTACCCGAAACTGTCAAATTTTCCCAATCAACCTTGAACGAAATAAAGTTGAAAATCTCATCACCATTCTCCTGCCTTATCCCAATTTATTTGGGGTCGGCGCAACATGTATTTTTCTTCCATACTCCTCTATTAGCCGCCATCTCGACAGCCACCCCCTTTCTAACCAAATCATCATTCACGCAGTCCATCCATCGTTTCTTTGGTCTTCTCCTACTCTTATAGCCATCGACATTCATACTCAAAACTTTCCTCACGACATTTTCGTCATTCCTCCGTAACACATGCCCATATCATGACAACCGGTTTCCACAACTTTTCAGTTACCGGTGCTACTTTCAGACTTCCTCTTATATACTAATTTCTTATTCTATCCATTCGTGTAACACCACACATCCCTCTGAGCATTCTCATCTCAGCTGCATGCAATTGCCTTTCATTCATCCCTTTTGTGGCCCAACATTAAATTTGACAGATTGTAGTAGCATGATGTGCTGGCGTCTGTACAAGGAGGGTATATGTTCTGGTGGTACAAACGTTACTTACTTATTACTCTCCGGTCTTTTCTCGTTGCTAAATACGGAAGGGGCGTAGTCGGGGTCATGGGCATAGTCGCACGGCTGCCCCTTGATGAAGTGGTCGCCGCAGACGAGGCTGTGCTCATTCGTTATCCAATAGCTCCCACTGCAATCATAATAGTACATTTGTAATGTTGCTGCAAATATTCATACATAAAGTCACCAAACAAATATCAACTTTATTTTAATGGTCATTAAGTTGATTTCAGAGTGACTTATCATCTGCCTAGCCTTTTCCCAACTATGTTGGGGTCGGCTTCCAGTCTAACCGGATGCAGCTGAATACCAGTATTTTACATGAAGCGACTGTCTATCTGATCTCCACAACCCACTTACTGGGTAATACGATGCCCCTTGGTAAGACTGGTCGTCAGACTTTCGGGCTACTGACGACCCGTAACGACTGTCAAAGATCCACGAATGACAGCCGGGACTAACGGCTTAACGTGCTTTCCGAGGCACGGAGGGGTCTTGGTATGTGAAAATGGCCACCTATCCACGGACCAACCGCGGCAAGTGTAGCTTAACCTGATCGATCGACCCGTGCGGCTGTTATTACTTAGCCACAAGTCCCTGCATCAGAGTGACTATATAATTATCTAAATTCAAAGTCCTGACTGACTGACTGACTGAGACATCAACGCACAGCCTAAACCGCTGGTCCTAGAGACATGAAATTTGGAGGGTGTATTCTTCGTGAAGAGTAGGTATCCACTAAGAAAGGGTTTTTCGAAATTCCACCCCTAAGAGGGTAAAATGGGGGGATTTTGTTTGTATGAAAAATCTTATTCCTTCAGTTAATAAACTTCAAACTTTGCACGAATACTTATCTAAGTAAATTATGAAGTTGGTCATTTTTTGTTTTTATAAACTATCCCCTAAAAGCGGATTGGGGGGTTTCAAAGTTTGTATGGAAAAATTTTAGCGCGCGGTCCGATTTAATCGAAACTCAGTATTTATACCTAAAATTGAAAGGAAACAATAATGTGTATCAGGGTTTTTAGAAAATCTACCCCTGACTGCCTGAAAAGGGGTAGTCAATTTTACAGGGGAGGATTTTACAGCGTGGCTTGATTAACTCGAAAATTGGTATAAATAATCTTTGAGTCAAGTTATGAACACATCCCAAATGATTTCAAAATTCCACCCCTGTGGGGGTGAAAAGCGGGGATACAGTTTATATGAAAAATCTTATTCGTTAGGTTAATAATCTTGGAAATTGGCATGAATACTCGCCTAAGTAAGCAATAAAGTTTATCATTATTCGTTTTTCAAAACTACCACTCAAAGGGGATATAGGGGTATTCAAGTTTGTATGGAAGAATTTGAACGCGCGGTCCGATTAACTCGAAACTCACACAATGTACTGAGTGTGTACTTAAGACTAAAAATAAATAATAACACGTATGAGGGTTTTTTCGAAAATCTACCCCTAACGGGGTGAAAAGGGGTAGTTAATTTTACAGGGGAGGATTATAATAAGTGGCTTGATTAATTATAAAATTGGTATAAGTAATCTTTGAGTCAAGTTACGAATTTTTTAAAATTCCACCCCTGTGGGGGTGAAAAGTAACAGTTAATAAAGTTAAAAAAGTAACAGTTTATATGAAAAATCTTATTAATTTAATTAATAAACTTGAAACTTGGCAACAATACTTGCCTAGGTAAGTAATAAAGTTTATCATTATAAGTTTTTCAAACTACCCCTCAAAGGGGGATATAGGGGGGGTAGAAGTTTATGTGGAAGAAATTGAATGCGCGGTCCGATTAACTCGAAACTCAGTATTGATACTTTCGACAGAAAATAATTAATAATAAGTATGTAAAGTTGTCGAAAATTGACCCCTGACGGGGCAAAAAGGGGTAATTCGGTTTTTAGAGGAGGATTTGAACTTGAAACTGTATGTTACATTTTCACACCTAAACCACTGAACTTCTGATTTGGCAAAGAGATAGATGGCATCTTGGGGAAGCACATACTTTTTATCCTGGTAGCACCTTCCCGTGGGATAACTTCCGACATCCACGCGGGTGAAGCCGCGGGCAGAAGCTAGTATAATATATACATATTGAAAATGTTACAAAAATGTTTGAAGTTGTAACATAAACTGAACTTTATTGTGTATTCTTTACTCTGTCTGTCTGTTACCTTTTTTAGGGTTCCATACCCAAAGGATAAAAACGCGACCCTATTACTAAGACTTCGCTGTCTGTCCGTTCGTCTGTCTGTCACCAACTGTATCTCAAGAACCGCGATAGCCAGACAGTTGAAATTTTCACAAATTATGTATTTCTGTTGCCGCTATAACAACAAATACTAAAAACAAAATAAAATAACTATTTAAGGGGGGCTCCCATACAACAGACGCAATTTTTATAGATATTGGTACGGAACCCTTCATGCGCGAGTCCGACTCGCACTTGGCCGGTTTTATATGTTTACAGCTAAACAGATTTGGAGGGGCTCGTGGCTAAGTAATAACAGCCGCACGGGTCGATCGATCAGGTTAAGCTACGCTTGCCGCGATTGGTCCGTGGATGGGTTCCTTTGCATTTCAAGACCCTCCGTGCCGCGGAAAGAACGTTAAGCTGTTGGTCCCGGTCCCACCCGTCAATCGTGGATCTTTGACAGTTGTTACGAGTCGTCAGTAGCCTGAAAGTCTGACAAACAGTCTTACCAAGGGGTATCGTATTACCCAGTAACTGGGTAGTGGAGGTCAGATAAGCAGGCTCTCCATGTAAAATACTGGTATTCAGTTGCATCCGGTTAGACTGGAAGCCGACCCCAATATAGTTGGGAAAACGCTTGGCAGATGATGACGATGACTTCTTAAGCTTATGACTAATAATTTAAAGTGGGGCAGGGTGCCCCCTCTCCCCTGGCACCACTTCCATGAAAAGGTAACGCACCATTCTTGAGGAAAACAAATCATTGTAGATAACCTCAAAACACTTTAAAGTTGCTTAAAAGCCATAGCCTTAAGAGCCCAATAGTGCTCCATAGTTTAAAAAAATAACTACATTGTGAATGGTGGGGTCTGAGTTCACTTATATACTCTATATTATGTACAAATACAGACAAAAATATAGAAATTTTACAAAGGGTGGCCCAATGGGCAGTCTTATTGCTAAGAGCGATCTTCTAAAGACAACCTTTGGATGGATTAAAAAGGGGAGAGTCAAATACTGTTGGTAGTCAGTGGTGTACCATTTACATAATACAATAAATACATACATAATACAATAAATACATACATAAAGTAAATAATAAACACATACATGCTAACGCGCGTCAGCTACGCTTTGCTATGCTCGCTCACCCGCCATCCCCTTCGAAACTAACCTGTCCGAGTCGGGGTGCCCCAAGTACTGAGCTCGCTTCGCTCGCTCTTGCATCCTAATTTCTCCTTGACACACTTAGTAACATTGCCTTTTCTACACACACAATCAGTGGTGGTACACTAACTTTCTTCTGAGCAGAATTTCTAGGTTGTTATAAAATCAAATAAAACAACAAAACATTCATATTTTTTTTTTACATTTCATTTATTAATTTTGCACAACATTTTACACCATGGACAATATTTACAAGGACAGATTTAATAATGTAAATGTGCATTACCTTTTAATAAGAGTGTTAGCGTTATAATCAGGGACCCAACCCCTACCAGCTTTAACCCCTTTTATTACCCCTCAACTCCTGCCAAACGATACTAGATCCAACCCTTATTTAAATTAAGTTGCAGGCAGAAGCTAGTAAATAAATAAAAACTGGCATCTACCAGTCCTACTTAACTTTAGCGGCTTTCCAAGAAACTAAGCTAACTGATGCTACCCAGAAAGCCGCTAAACTGAAGTGCCGCAGGTCATATGACAATTCGGCTAAGAGAACCACCAAATAGGGTCCCACTAAACGCTCGACGCCATCGCGGCAGGCCAAGACGAAGATGAAACACTGGCCGCCACTCGCAAAACACAGAACTAAGTGGAAAGGGGAGAGGGAGGCCTTTGCCCTGCAGTGGGGCAATACAGGCTAGTTATATTAGATCAGATCTACCAATAGTGCATCTTGCAAGCCTACTATAAACAATACTGGCTGGACAGGTCCTCTCAATCTGTGTGGTTCTTTCCTCAAAAGACCATCTCAGACATCGACCTGCATGGTCTTCATATGATCTGACCAAGATTATGTCTGGACTTTAAAAGAGACTGTGACCTCTGAGTTTGTTTCGGCCTTTCTTCTCAGAGTAGTCAGATAGGAAACGCCGACCTCATCTAGTTTTAAAATATGATTGACGTGTAAAAGTGTTTGTACAAACCTACTTACAAAATAAAATCATTTATCATTTATCATTTATTTATCATTTATCAATAAGAACATTGTAACGGTGTGCTGTGTGCGTTGCTTATTTCCGGCCGAGGATGTTCGCGGGTGATCACATAGTCTACGAAATACTACCTGCAAAAAATCCGTACTTACTTTATGTTCTTGATAGCCTGGACCCATTTATTTCTCTGGTATGATCGAGAACGAAACTCAGGGAAGCTAAAGAATTTCACTTTACTGTTTGACGGGTTGTTTAGACATTTCAAAACACAACACGTCTTTTCACTCTCTTCTGATGTCATTTTTATGTTAAGCAATACACAATTTGGTAAAATTCAAGACCTCAAAACACAAATAAATACACAACACTTAGCTCCAAGCCTAACTCCGTACCACAGATAACTATATATAAGTCAGCTCCGTACCACAGCCACAGACTAACAAGAGTTCTCCGTAGTCCGTACGTAGCAGGGCTGCCAGGTGCCAAAAAGATGTGATCGCACGCAAACTACAAATAAAATCGTATGCCAAGGAAATTTGGAAATGAAAAGATCGTACATACAATCTAGAAGTACAAAATTTTTATTAAAAATAACTTAAATTCGTTTAGTTTAGAAAAGAAATGCAATAAAACTATTTATTAGATTTATACAAATTTTCTGTGGTCATATTTATTGTTTAACATTTTTGTTGTTGGCTTAAACTTCGTGCAATTTCTTGTTGGGCGCAGGTCGCTCGTCTTTACTTTTGTCACTCATTCTTGCAAACAAACAACAAACACAAAAAAGCACTCGAGACAGTATAAAGAACGAGGAAAACCGGTTTTCGACAAGTCGTAATTATTACCGAAAGAAAAAAATAATAAGTTTCGTAAAAATGCAAACAAATACAGCCTTTAAATGACTACACAAAGAGTCTTCATTCAAGTAAAAGATCTAGGTACGCGTTAGGTTGTTGGGGAATTCCCCGAAACTCATACAATGCCAGTGGAGCACGTTCGTTTCATTAAGAAATGTTGCGAGGTATGTAAAAATCGTACATTTTCCGTACGATCCTGCACCCCAATTGCGTAACACACAATCAATCGGAATCTGAATCATTTTGAAGCAAATTGCTAATCCATTGCTTCTTATGTTCGAAAAATTTGTCTGCTCAACACGTAAATAACGAAATTAATGTTGTTGAACTGTCAAAATGAAACCGATTCCGATTGATCGTGTGTTACGCAATTAGGGTGCAGGTCTAGCGATCGTACATGAGTAAAAATACCAAAAAATCGTAGGAGTACGATTAAAATCGTACATCTGGCAGCCCTGGTACGTAGCATCAATCTTTTGACAGGACTTGCCACAGAACACTAATACCCTAGGCGGGACTTGCTTGACAGACAAGCCGGGTTGCCTATGCAAATTTTTAACTTTGGGAGAACAATCTGCTGTTTCCCCTTAAATTCCCCTTTAAATTATTTATCCTTTCCCGTGACCCAAGGGCTGGCCAACTAAGTATTTAAATAATATTTATTTTTATCAGACACTTTTTTCTATATTTTTGTTGCAAGCATTTTGCTTGGTGGGTTAAACTTGTCACTGCCACCCAATTTTTTAATCCCTTTGGTTCTTGCCAATAGAGATACTACAATAAAGTAGCTGTATTATGTCGATTGCGGTCTTCTGTTTTTAAAGTTTTAAGAATACAACATTTTCGCTGTTTCAAAACGTCAGTATCAGCATTAAAGGACATCACAATTTTTATGTTTGGGTTTTTATTAATTTGATAAAAACATGCACAACATTGCAGACCCTTATCCAAGTTAAATATGTAGTTCATATAATTTTAATTACTAATTAGCCATGAAATTAGCTAAATATGAACTTTCGACATTATCTAACGGTGAGATGTTAAATCCCCGCATTTTCCCCGCATAATACCCATCCCGAATAAATCCCCAATCAACTTGAGATTCCCCGCAGGCTGGGGAATTTCCCACACATTGGTAATTCTGCAAACAACCAAACTGACAGTTGCTGACAGAATTGATATTGACAGTTGACAGATCCTCAATCTCTTGCTTGGGTTCACTCAAATATCAGGCTCACTATTTCAATATTAGTCTATGCTAATGCACTAATTTTCCAGTCGTCAGTCGTGCCGTCCGGCGTTTCATTTGCTATAATAATAATGTACTCTGTGCTTTTGCTTATTAAGGAAACAACAATGGTCGCTCAAAATTGTTTAAGATTTAATTTTGGATGTTAAAACATAATCAGCCAATAATGTTCCTGTAGAATCCTGTTGATTTCGTATTTATGTTGAATATATCACTTCAATGGCTAACTACCACACCAATCGGTATCGTACTAAACTCTGCTTCACCTTTTCCGTTTCCCGCCATTCCTCGTGACTGACATATGACATTAGTGACTGACTGACTGTGACAGCACTGTCTCATTCCCACCCCGTCAGGGTATACCTATTTATGTTATGTTCCGACTTCTGTGATTCCCACAAGCGGGGTAGCTGCCGCTGCTTGTGGGAATGAGACAGTGCTTACTTAGTCATAATGTCTATTAAATAGATACCTACACTACTGTAGTGTAGGTATAGGTATACACAGGCCTAGGGCATGTAATATCGGAAGGTTTTCAATTCCGATACTGATTTCCGATATTAGATCTCAATATCGGAATTCCGATATTAATATCGGAATTTCGTTTTTTCTTCAGAAATTGCACATTTTATTTATAATTGCACAAATTCGGTATGAGGTTGGATTGAGTGTAATAAAAAACATTTTTAAATCGTATTCTTTAATTTGGTTCAAACATTGGTCGTTTTTAAGTATTTATTAAATCACATATAATTCGTAAATGTGTGTGCAAGCCTGTAGTAGACCCACCAGTAGTTTTTAGTTTTTTTAAACATATCTGCACTTAGCTGTTTGGCCGTCATCCGATCGATCAAAATGATCCCATACCTACATTTGATGAGCGTTTGTTCAGAAATATTGAGTTCGTGTCTTTCTTTTTTGATGAGGCCCTGCAAAGAAAATAATATTGTAAGTCAACTTTGACTAGTAATTTTGATAGGTACCTAACCTAGGTACCTGGGCCTGGAACAAACAAGCAAACCTACCTATAGCAAGTACCTAATATTAAATATTACCTTATATACGTACGTTTTATGACTCTCTCTATCTACATAACTTAATAGTAGTTTTCTGATTTATTTAATAAAGGAGAAACCGTGTTTTTACGATCTAATATACAAACTAGCATCTTAAAAGTCTACGAACGAAAGAATCATTTTCGGCGTTTTTTGTTTTATTTTGAGCTAGCACAATTATAAAACCATTTAAACACAGTAGCTTATATTATACTGAATTGAAAAACAACAATTAGATAATAATTTGTACTTACATGTTTTAAAGCGACGTTGCATGTAGCCACATAAAACACAAACACGTCTTAACTTACACAGTTCTTGAGTGCAACTGATTGACAGGATATTTTGTTTGTTTGTGCGAATAAGCAAGACGTACCGCGTAGGTAAAGAGTGAGCGAGACAGACAACACTATTATTGTTCTTGTATCGCATGCTTAGCAGCTGGCAACAGGAATATGGTAGCGCGCTACACAAGGATCTAAAATATAGGTTTAGTTTAAAACTCAAAATTTAGAAAAAATTGTCCGATTTCGATATTGGATCACTCAGTAGGTATCGGAATTGTAATATCGGAACTTGCGTTCCGAGATTCCGATATTGCGATATTCCGAGATTCCGAGATTCATCACAGGCCTCCTCTCTGTGAGAAAGGTGGGAACTGTAACTTTTCCCACCTTTCTCACAGAGAGGAGGCCTGTGTCCTGGGAACAGAACACTATTACTCCTAGCGGGCCCTGGGACACAGGCTTCCTCTCTGTGAGAAAGGTTCGGTCTAACGGAAAGGCGATAACGCATCAATACCACAAGAAAGTGTTATTGGATGTCTTTTATTTCTCATTTACATCAATGACCTCCCAAAAGTAGGTACCTATATGTAGCAGAATCCGGACTGTGCGTTTTGTTCGCAGACGACATCTCCATTCTCACCCAATGCCATGACAACATAAACCTAAATAAACAGTGCCCATAATTAAATCTTTAGTCAAATAATAACCTGGATGAACGAACACAATCTTGAAATCAACTTTGCAAAGACTAAACTAATAACTTTCCATCCCCACAAAAAAAATCCTATAGATGTATTGTTTTCATTTAATAATCATAAAATAAAAAACAGTCAATGAATTCACATTATTAGGCATAACTATAGACAAGAATATAAATTGGAAGTCACGCGTTAATAAAATCGAAACTCTCAAAATTTTGATACGCTTTTCGTGAAGTCAAAAAAACAAATTTACAAGCTGCCCTCGTTCATTCGGTCATGCAGTCATTATATGCTTATGCGTGGCTAAGCTACGGCATAATAATTTGGGGATACAGTAGGTACAGACGCCCTTGCAAAAGAAATTAATCCGTATCTTCGTAAATATACCTACAACAAACAGATAGCAGCTGCAAAGCAAACCCCATTTCGTAAATCTGAATATTTTAACTCTGCCTTGTTTACAGGTACTTATATATACTTGAAATATGCAAGTTTGCTCACAAACACAAAGACTTTTACACTAGACGAGAAGACATACACAAACAAGATAGGTAAGTACATACACACTCCGACACAAAACACGACTCAACATAGCATCATCCCGCGTAAAAATACACTCGCCAAGCCCTCTAGTTCTTTATGTCAATCAAAATTTACAATAATTATTTTACCCGACATAAAAGAAAAAAAACTCCATCTATTTACGAACAAATTAAAAAAGCTAATTTTACGCAAATGTTATTAGAATGTCGACGAATATTTAAATGATACATCCTTGAAACACAACAAGTATTAGGTACTTACAAGTATCTTTTAGGCAAAATGTTATATTATTATTATTATAAACTAGCTGCGCCCCGCGGTTTCACCCGCATAAGTTTCGATCCCGTGGGAATGTCGGGATAAAAAGTATCCTATATGTTAATCCTGGTTATAAACTATCTGTGTGCTAAATTTCGTCAAAATCTGTTCAGTAGTTTTTGCGTGAAAGAGTAACAAACATCCATACATCCATACATACAAACTTTCGCATTTATAATATTAGTAGGATTAATTATTGTTCTAAAAGTATATTTAGAATAAATTTGATTATAAGATGCATAAAAGATAAGTAAGTACTCTTTTCCACATAGTATCTTTCTTTTGCTGTGCCCGACAGGGTCCATGATTGTTTTCCTTTGGCAAATATTTACCACCTGACTACATTGTGGAATGCAATAAAGAATTGAGTATTGAGTATTGAAAATGAATTTTTGGTTCTAGTTCTAGGAGCTGCCGGTTTCCTCACAATGTTTTCCAGTCGTTACAGTACTATGATTGGCGAGTATGCTCAGATCAGCCCTCCTACAAGAGCTGGTGGTAAGCCCCCAGAGCCCTTATTCAATGACCACTTAATAATTCCTTACTTCGAAACCACGTCAATTCCCTAGCTAATCACGACAATTGCTAATAACGTATTCTCTATGACACAATAGACGAAACCGCGCGATAAAACGCGAAGTTGACGTGGTTTGAACCGTCAAAATACCACGCTTGACAACCGTACGGGGTTTGCACGTGGAAAGATTACGCGGGAAATAATAATTACCATACAGAATTGCGGCCAAGGGCCATTACGACCACCAAGTTCCCTGTCGCGCACACGCTGGCCGCTGATGCTATTAATTAGTCATAACGAACACCATTTAAGTCGCCTTCCAATTACTTTACAAAGTCATAAAATACTGCCTGTTAGTACAACCCTCCGATTAGACGTTCAGTTCAACGAGGGAGCTACTTTTTGTATACAGATATGTGGGACAACTTGTTCATTTTCGTGTTTATTTTGTGTGGTTTTGCAAGTTGCGGTTATCCATCGGTAAGCACGTTCACTCCATTTATTGTTAGTAATAAGAGTCGGTCTTTGACTAACATCCAGAAGTCCAAACTCAAGGTCTGCCAACGAGCAATGGAGCGCAATATACTAGGCGTTAAACTAACGGATCGTGTTCGAAACACAATACTGCGCTCTAAAACAAAGATAGCTGACGTGGCTCAAAAGGCTGCCCAACTTAAATGGGATTGGGCAGGATGTCTGCCGCATGGCCGGACCAACTGTTGGCCCAAATAGCACAGAATTGGTGCCCTGAGGGCAGGGTCGCCACGGAACACCAGGAGATGGCGGGACGAGCTGGATAGGTTTGGTCAAAACTGGAAGAAGGAGGACGCGCGGGCTCGTGAAAGGTGGAAGGAGTGGAGGGAGGACTTTGCCCAGGAATGGGACAGCGTAGCTAGCAAAAAAATAATTAAAAAATAAGAGTCCTGACAAAGTATTGTTGGTACATATATACAAAATATGCGGGTAAAACATAACAAAAGTTATTAACATAATATTATACACAATAGATGGGCGACGAGGTGCAATTGGGCAGCTTGCTTCTGCCGGCGTCCAGACGTGGCCGCTACCTCGCCAACATCGCCAGGAGACAGGCAGTCGTAAGTATAAAGCTGCAAAAATGAACCTTGTTCTGTACTAAAATCGTGCATTTAATTCACACTGTCTCTCTCTGTGTCTCTTTCTTTAAATACGAGTGTGTGTGCAAGTATCCCCCCCCTATGGAATATCGTTCCCAACGAGTGTCCGCCATCCACAACTACGTATTTATAAAGCGTTACGACCGCCCAGCATGCGACTTTGTCTCACTCTCGTTCTAGATTTATGAGATAATTTTCATGGTTCTCGAGGATACTAAAAAGCCGATCACTATCGGCTACTATTTTCATTTTGACCTAGGAAAGTCCAAGATAGCAGCTGCGAAAAGTTACAAAATTTTTATCATCGGTTTCATTTTCATGATTTCTGAGGGTGCATAAGCCGATATCTACTTAGTTGGGGAAATTAAAATCTAAGGTGGCCACAACATTATGAGAGCTTCTAGAAACTTATACTAGAAGGCTGTGCAATAAAAACGCATATGAAATTCCGTGTGAATTTCCTCTCTCTCTGTCTCTTGACTATTATAAATTATAATTATGTATGCGAGTATGTGTGCGTGCGAGTATTGCGTAAGGAACTTCGTTCCTGACAGGGCTTCCCCGACCGCACACTTTTTTTTTACTTATTCGTAACCTTTGTGTATTGTGTCAACAAATCTTTGCACCACATTTCAGGATGGCACGGGCATCAAATTCAACAAGGACGCTGATCGGGTAAGCATTCAATTATAGCCACGACATAACATAACAATTTTTGTTCCCTACCGGAACAAAAATTTGCACTTTAAAGTTTAATATTTCGTAAATGGAGCATTCAATCGAAAAATAATTTGAGCAACCCCCAAGTCATTTTAGAAGACCTATTCAACGATACCCACACGATGGGGTAGACGATGAAAAAAAATTCATCCCCACTTCACATGTAGGGGAGCCACCCTAAAAATATATATTTTCAAAAAAAAAATATTTTACCACTTTGTTGGCGTAATTCATATAAGTACACACTCCTACAAAATTACAGCTTTCTAGTACAAACGGTCTCTTAGCAAAACCTCGGACAGACAAACAGACAGACGAACATGACGAAACTATAAGGGTTCCTTGTTAGAACTACGGAACCCTGAAAATGCTTATTTCCATGGTCTGAACATCTGGTCGAAGTTTATGTATATCGTCCGGAACACGGTGTAAAGGGTCAAGTTAAATTAGCTAGCGAAACTCTGCATACGTGATGGGTAGCGATATCTAACCGCAGATGAACGCCGAAGCGAAGAAGAAGGTGGACGTCCTGTCGGAGGAGCTGCTGCCGTACATCATCGCGGAGCAGGAGCGGCGCACCACGCTGTACAAACGCGTCATGACGGCCATACAGAACGGCGAGAAGGGCGTCACCATCGCCGAGATACGCAACAAGCCGCCCACCATCATACGGAAGGGTACGAGTGTTGTTACTGTTTGTTATTAACATACTTAGGGCCCGGTTTTCGGCCTCGGGCAGTGCATCAAGCAACACGCGCACGAGTTACCTGTTTGATGGGCTACGGTCTACTTACTACTTAGTTGCCCAGTAACTTTATTGTCTCTGTCGCTGTCTTCTAGCTGAGATTTGGACGATGCGCACACGGGAGCGAGAGCAATGCTACTTTTTTACTGGCTGGCCGGCAACTTTTTCATCGCCGTGCTCGTACTTGCATTGCAGCCAACAGACGGGCGACAGTTGCGTCACCGGCCTGTCTCCAAACCCACGGATAAAAAAGTCTCCTAGCTGTTACTTGGATGCCCACTTTTATACAAGCCCATAGACTTGATGTGAGAGAGTTTGTTGCGGAGAGAAAAGCTCGTGTGTGGCATCTATTAGTTTTTTGTTAAAAATCTCTCTTTCTGCCACTTGATTTGCCGTCTGATCAAAATAATGTTTAGACATTATTTTAATCATGTTAAAACATTATTATAACAACAACACGTGTCCGTTCGCTGTCGCAGGTCTGATGTACCGCTGCCCCACTAACCGCGCGCCCCGGGAGCCCGACGGCTCCGGGGCCATCATGTGCGAAGACAACCTGAACCCCACGCCTATCATGTTCGAGTCCTGCCTCTCCGCAGAGGATAGGGAGCTCTATGTGGCAGACAATAAGTACTTCTTTTGCAACCGTAAGTTTATATTTAGTTGTCTTTTGTCATTTTTTGGAACGAAGTTCTTTAACGCATCTTCCGGTAGGAAGGAGTTGACTGGTAGAAACGTCACTTAAGGAAAAAGCATTATGCCTTTCTCTCTCTGTCTCTTTCTATTATATTTTGGTCTGGCTCTCATTCGCCAAGTGTGCAATAGCGAAAGGAAGTGCTACGTTTCAACTGGGTGTCCCACGAAAACCTGTAGTATTTTTGGTTGCTACCTTGGTTTTTCTGCTTGGAAGTCAACTTTGAACACCAATTACAAGCTTCGCCACAACGCCCCGTGGTCATGCGGTGCTCGCTTTAAGCAGATTCCTGCGACTTTCACTAAATCGGCAGTCCACATTGTGGGAGCCACCATGAGGTGCCCAAACACTGATTGCCTTAACTTGTATTGACCTATGTTCAGGGCACAGGATCGAGGGTCCCGACCTACCACGGAACGGCACCAGTGTGATTGGCTGCGCGCCAGCTGAGCGCACGTCACTGAACTACACCAGCCAGAAGTGCGCGCTCGAGGACACGGACGACGTGGTGGTGCACTACCGGTACTATCCCGACAGAGTGAGTACCTATCACTGTGTAAAAGTGCATTTTCAACGTATTCTAAGCATAATTATGTATAAAATCCTAAGCTTCGAATAGGTTTAAAATTAACCTTTCATAAAGTTCGGCATCCACGGATTCCGAAAATGATTGAAGTCACAAATGACTATTTTGTGCGCTAAATATTAACATCAGGTCAGTCGAATTGTAATGGAGTTCCGGGGGGTTTATACACAGATGTTACAGCGCAGTTACCAAGGTCTAACGTGATAATTCATGTCATCAATGTTGTTTTCACTAGAGCTTTTTGTAGATAGGATACTTATGCCGGACATGCCGGAAATGCCTCACATTTCTGGACTGTCACTTGTCGCCGAGACCCGAAGCACGGTAACGCAGTGCTTGCTGAGCAGCAAGCACTGCGTGAATGAAATGTGAGGCCTACTTTGGAAAGGATCTCGATGGGTCTCTTGGACACAAGATGTTGCAATGTGTCTTGCGAGATAATTCAGAAAGAATTTCTGCTTTATTTATTTTATTTTTATTTTATTGGCCAACCAACAATTGTTTACACTGTAAATATTTAAAGTGCTATCTATATATGTATATTATATATATTTTATCCCGAAAGAACCCTTCGATGTTGATTGAGATTACACACATGGCTGGTTTTGTTAGTGGGCGGTTTGGCCCTGGAAAGGGCCGATTGGAACTGACATTTAATTTGCTATCGTAGTGAAAGGATTCCAGAGAGAGAAGACGATTGCTCAGGGTGTGCCGGACGTAACAAAAGGTCGGAGGGTACGTTACAGGGGAATACTCCTTTTTAAGCTTTAGCGGCGAGTCACCCAGCCAGCCAGAATCCATGGCTTCAACGGGTATCCTGAGCACCAGCAGGCAGCGTCCGCGCATACGTGGTCATTAGCCTCAGCCTCATCAGCAACCTCGGCACAGCACACTGCACTTTCGGCCGATCAACAAGAAGAGCTTCCTCTCCTGTTCGACGCAGCAGCCAGCCTCAACCCGGTGCTGTACGATATCCGACACACTGGAGTAACGCAGCGCCATCCCGACTCACTGGGGACATCTCCGCAGACAGTTCCGACTCACCGTGAACTATGCGGCAACCGGTTCCGACTCACTGGAACCTCAGCTGGCCTGGCAAGCATCGCAAAATACAAGACTCAGCCCACTATCGACCTCCGGTCTCCGGAGGGGAGTTAGTGCTTCTTACACCTGCAGGGATATTCTGTGAAAAAAAATACCGTGAAGTGAGCTGTCCCTAGTGTCAATCCCAAGCATCGGGTGGGATGACAGCTCACTTCACCTAAGTTTTCACGTAAGACATAATGTTCCCTTTCCCCGCAGACGTACAAGTTTGTGTCGGAGTTGGACCCAGACCGCGAAGTGTGCGAGCACTGGAACCCCTGTCAGGTGGGCTACATCTTCAGCCTGGCTGGAACCGACCAGGCCACACCAGCTACCGAACTGTGGCGTAAGTCTGTCTCATACCTTGCAGTAAAGCTCTTCGTGAAGAATCATCATCTGTTTAGCCTTTTCCCAACTATGTTGGGGTCAGCTTCCAGTCTAACTGGTTCAGCTGAATACTAGAATTTGAAATTGAGCGACTGCCTATCTGACCTCCACAACCCAGTTACTGGGTAACGCGATACCTCTTGGCAAGACTAGTCGTCAAACTTTCGGGCTTCAAACAAACTCTCAAACTGTCAAACTCTCGGGGACTACCCATACCAAGACCTACGACGACGGCTTACACACACCTAGTGGGACTACGGCTTAACGTGCTTTCCGACCCACGAAGGGCCTCGGTTTGTATTGGACCTGGTACCTATTACTATCCACAATCGTTGCTGTGTTCCCGTTTAAATGGCGTGGGTGAACGGTTTCCGGGCTGGCATCACATCTGCAACGCCTCCAGTGTTGCAGATGAGAGATATTCCTTGACAGACGACCACTTACGATCAGGTGGGCCCTTGGCTTGTAACAAACCTCTGTGGAATTTATTTGGCTGTCAAGTATTCTCATTGTAATTGTTTTTCATATTATTATTTCAGATGACTACAGTAAGTTGTTGACAATCATTGTCTTTAATTAATTAGCATATTCAGTCTATAATGTTCCCACTGCTGGGACACAGGCCTCCTCTTTGTGAAAGGGAGTGGGCCATAATCCACCACACGGGCCCTGTGTGAGTTGGTAGATGTCACATTTCTTAGATTTTTTTGGTTTTACGACATGTCGATTTCCTTACGATGTTTTCCTTCACCGTTTTGAGAGCAGTGGTGATGAAATAATTTACACAAAGTGCCTGCTTGTGAACCCACGACCTACAATTCGTAAGTCGAGACCTTTACCACTGGGTCACCACACCACTGCTCTAAGAATTAATTACTTCTAAAATAAAGCCTAAACTTTGAATTCGAGTAGAATAATTTAAAATATATTTTTTTTTAGAATACGGCATTTCGTTACAACGAAAGGGATGGGCCCTTTCGTTGTAACGAACCATCCCTTTCGTTGTAACGAAATGCCGTATTCTAAAAAAAAATATATTTTAAATTAGATTTTTATTATTAAAACAAGGAAAGAAAATAACCGATATTTTCTATTTTCAGCTGGAGGCAAGTATCCTATTTAATATTTCAATAATGTCTAGAGTTGAAGTTATACCGCTGCAACTTTTCAATTGTGTGACCCACATTCCACCATTACAACATGGCCGGTTCGAACTTCATGCAGAAGGCTGCGCAAGAACATATTTTAGGAACAAAATGGTTACATGAGGCGAGTGTGAGAGAGAGAACATGCGTGAAAGTTTGGAGAGTCTGTGTTCAGAGCAACCTGCTAAATTTAAGGTCACTCATAGGTCGGGCTATGCTCGGAGTTTCTTTGAAGGAAAAACTAAAAATAAATCATAAATGACGTTATCCGGAAAAGAACCAGAGTTACCGACATAGAGTGCAGAGTAAGGAAGCTGAAGTAGCAGTGGGCTGGCCATGTTTATCGAAGGACCGATGGTCGGTGGAGCAGACGAGTCCTGGAGTTGAAACCGCGTATCGGCAAGCGTAGTGTGGGACGCCCCCCAGCTAGATGGGCAGACAACCTCAAAAAGGTGGCTGGGAAAGACTAATATCCCTGGACAATATAATATGACTGACTGATAGACTGCATGCGGAAGGCGGAGGACAGGCTGTTGTGGCACAGCCTGGGAGAGGCCTAGTATGTCCACCAGTGGACTGCAATAGGCTGAGTTGATGATCAGACCGGCCATGATGATTCATGAGTCGAATTGTACCTTCTAGTAGATGAAGTAAATAATGATGATGCTATAGCATGTTTCGGTATCTACGGGAACAGCTGCTCTATAAATCATCTGCCTAGCCTTTTCCCAACTATGTTGGGGTTGGCTTCCAGTCTAACTGGAGCAGCTGAATACCATTATTTTACATGGAGCGACTGCCTATATCTAACCTCCACAACCAAGTAACTGAGTAATACGATACCCCGACAGTCGGAACCAACGGCTTAAGGTGCTTTCCCAGGCATAGAGGGATTTTTATGTGAAGATGGTCACCCAACCACGGACCAACTGCGGCAAGATCGACCCGTGCGGCTGTTATTACTTAGCCACAAGCCCCTCCAGCTGTTCTGGAAAATAATGTTTTAGAATTAATTTTTGTTTCTTTTTCAGACTGCGACGATGGTAAAATAAAAAAAAATACCTGTCTTACGTTTTGTTTTTTTTTTATGATATCAATAATAATTTGTTTTTCTTTAATTCTTTTTCTGGCAGAAATTTCAAGTAAGTAGTTTTTTTTGAAATAACTTCTAAACATTCTGAATTCGTTTTTTTACGAGAATAATAATACCTACTGTGGTTTCTGTCGTTTCAGAGGAAGGTAAGATAAATAATAATGGGTGTAAAAATACCCTTTACATAGCTGAGAGTCACTTGTTCTTCCCGGTATTCTGATATTTTTTTTGTACTGAAAACGGACGGTTATGTAAGACTTCCGACTAAAACTCCACGGTTCCATCCAGGGCCATGAGTCGAGGTCCCTGGAGATATATTCGCCGCACCCCTGACTGGTATCAGCCCGCCACGCCTAGCGGGCCCCATCACTAAGTGCGGCCAATCCCACGACCGCACGTCCTCCCATTGTCCAACTGGTTTAATCAGCATTTAGTTAACTTCCTAGCCTTTTAAAGGCACCGTTCAACTAGTGGCAGTTTCCCAGCTTATTTTTGCACAAAGTTACGTAGTTTGGTGTGCAGAATGCGTAGATGACGGCTTGGCTATGTTACCTCTTATATTATAAGTAGTTATGTAAATAATGTCGTTAACTTTTGAAATAAATTAATCATTGATTATTTAAACATTTACAGAAATCGTTCCCCGTAAGTATTTTATGATATTAAAGGCTGATTTTTCCAACGCCAGATAATTTTTGACAGTTCTTCCATTCAAAAACTGTCAGACGTCAATTGTATTCCACGAATAAAAAATATCGGTTAATTGAAAAATCAGCCCTCGTAACTCTTTTGTTTTGGATTGGTTTGATTGATTATTATTGTTATATTTTAGCTGTTCCTGGTACGTATGTACATTATATTACATCCGTGTGTCACTAACGGGATACAGCAGAATACCAGCGAGCGTCAGGTATTGTACCTGGCATATGCTGAGCTGGACTCCCATTTGGTGCAACCATGAGACACACACCGCCCAGTAGTGATCGACCATTGTGGACATAGATTACTATTTTGTACTAGAGGTTGTGGATTTGCGAGGTGTCTATGGGTCGATCTATCTTTGTTTTTTTTTTGTTTCACTTTTTTTTTTATTGTTCTATTTTTTATTACTAGTATTGTGTGTCTTTTGTTTGTTGCACTAAATAAACGTTTTTATCTATCTATCTATCTTATCTATATTATTTTTCAGTACTTAAAATAACAAAAAAATACGGTTGTGTCAAGAATTTTGTAAGCAGGGTTACATTTTATTGGTTATAAATTATAAAAGTCACAAAATTACATTTTTTAGGAACATAAATCTTACGTAACTGAGACTACTGAAAGGCCATATCTTTGCCGAAAAGTGCCGAAAAAATTCGTAGCGACATTCTATCCTTTGATTGAGCCATCGGCCGGCTTCAATCAAGGGATAGAATGTCGCCATTGATATAATTTCTGCGCGTAGAGAAGGGTGCTTTTAGGACCCAATGGTTTAGGCTGAGCCTTGTATGTCAGTGAACGAATGAATTTAAGACTTTTGTTAATTATAGGAAATTAATATTGAAACTTAAACAAAATTTTCAGAGGACGATAAGAATGAGACGATATCCTTGGCGCAGAACTACGAAACGAGTACGCGACGAATACGGATACCCACAGGCTACGAGTACCACGAGGTCGGCAAGTACCTGCCCAACGGACTGCGGGTAAGCGAGACTTAAGTACCTATACTGCAATGCTTCTCTCGCCGGTTTTAGCACAGCCTGTTACTCGAATGTCTATTGTTAAGCACTGACCTAATAGAAACAAGTATGCTGGACTTTATAGTATCGATGACAAAATAAAGACATTTGATTTTCACCATTTTGGCGCTGACAACTATATGAGCGTCCGTGGAACTAATGTTTTTGATAGCGAGTTTTATAAGATGCGCATACTCTCAGGATAAAAATGTTCTAAATATTTCGTAGTAAACACAAAATACACAAAAAAAAAAATATTCCACCATTTAGACCTAAATCATTCAGAGACGTACCAAAACAAAACGACGGCCATTTGCGGTAATGTGTCAATTTTAGTTCCTGAGACGCTCGAGCGGGGCGCTTTAAATCGGCACAAAAAACAACTGTCATTTCATATAGTATATTTAGTCGTACTTGTATAATATAGGTCAGTGACTGTTAGGGCAATGGAGAGGGCTACGCTTGGAGTTTACGTACGTGATCAAACCTAAATTGAAAAAAATCATGGGTGAACCAAGGTAACCGACATAGCCCGAAGAATTGCCACACTTAAGTGGCAGTGCGCAGGGCACTTGACTGATGATTTGAAAGGTTCTGGACTGACGACCGCGTACTGGAAGACGTAGCATTGGAAGGCTTCCTACAAGGTGGACCGATGACTGCCTTAAGGCCGCAGGAATCCGCTGGATGCGAGAAGCACAGAACCGGTCCAAGTGCCGATGCTAGGCCTCCCCGCCTATGTCCAGCACGTGTGGACGGACAGCAGCAGTGGACGTCTTTCGGCTGAAATCCATAATCCACCACGCGGCCGAGTGCGGGTTCGAAGATGTCACATGTAGTCGAATATTTGGTTCTAGGACATGCCGGTCTCCTCACGCTGTTTTCCTTCACCGTTTTAAAAGCAGTGGTGATGAAATAATTTACACAAAGTAAAGTGCCTGTCTGGGTTCGAACCTACGACCTACAACTCGTAAGTCGCGCCCGTTACCACTGAGCCACCACTGCTCTCTCACATCGCATCACTCGCTCTCTTAACATGTGACGTATCATTTATTTTTCAGACTCGCGTTAGTCGACGAGACGGTGTAAGTAGTGTTTCATTATCTCTACTAATAAAGTACTGACTAACAAATAGGATTGTGAATTTTATCAACCAGTGCCTGTAATTATGATGCTGAGATAAATACATGGCGCATCACTATTGTGGCCGACATGCGACACATCGAGTCGTCTTCACGATCCGACATAATTTAGATAGGTGTGGGCAGTTGCTGCAGTTGGTACTCGAATGCAAAGATAATTTGAATTAACTTTAATAAACTAGCGATTAACAACCGAAACACACACGTGCGTCGGAAACAAACACGTGCGTTCGGTACTGAGTCAGTATATTACAATGTACTCTGTGGTACTGACCGTTTGCCAAGACTGTCCTAGCATGAATGTCGACTGTAGACTGTCGCTTTCACTATAGTATAAAGTACTCACAATAATAATGTACTTTGTAACTGTCGCTGTCGCAACACTCGGTCTCTCATCTCTCCCCCAGTCCTCGCTGCATCCCCTCCACCGCCGACCGTGCCCAATGGCTCGCTTGCTTTTCCGATCACATCATGATGATGATTCCATGATTATTCGTTTACCAATCAAATTGTTAGATGGCGCTGTCCGCTGTACTGTGGCGCCGTCTATCCACGACATATATAAATAAAGATTTATGTCTCCATCGCATGCCCGTGGCGCCGCGTCTGTGGGACTTATTTCATGAGACGGACTGTACGTAATTATTCGCAGGAAAATGACTCGTTTGACAGAATACATGACCTCCTAGACATAGTCGTAATTATTATTAATTAAATGCTTTACAATTATTATGTTACAGGCTTCCAACGTAAGTTTTTTTAAGAGCTGTCAAATTATAAAAAAAACAACGGGTTGGACTCCGGGAGTGCCGGCAGAAGTGAAAACTTGAATTCATATTAACGTTGTGCATTTTTGATATTTTGGAATGCGGTCTACTCTCCCTCCGTCTTACGAATTTTCGATCAGGTCACGTGTCCTGACGCGAATTTAACATTTTTTACCCATCACAACAAAAGTGCACAACGCCGCTAAAGAAGTTTTCACTTCAATACGCTGCGGGGTAATTGCGTAACACACCATACAGTAGCAATGGCTTTTATTTTGACAGTTCAACGTACATTAATTGCGTTATTTAAGTTGTTTAGCTGACTATTTTTTCGAACAACGTTGAAGCAATGAATTAGCAATAACCTTCAAAATGATTCAAATTATAATAGAAAGTGTGCTACGCAATTACGGTGCAGTTCAACAGTTTTGTTTTACCCAGAAGAGGAAGATGTAAATATCAATAGCCAAAGATAAGTATACTCGTATTTGGGGAACAAAAGAATCAGCAAATATAATACTTAAATTATTGAATGTGCTTCCTTCAGAACTTGGACAATATAGAGGTGAGAAGTCAAGTAGTCGGTGACTATATTAAAATCACTATGATATTCCACCCGATACGGGCAGAGGACGCCACGACGTACTACGTGCGGTTTGAAGAGATCGCGAGGAGGGGGCACTTCATCCACACACCTCTGGTCACTCTCAGTAAGTAGTAAAGAAAGAAAGAAATATCTTTTATTTGCGGTAACGTGACGCAAAGAAAGAACACAAACGCAAAAACAGTTTGGATGTTGGGGGACGACATGCGTCACATCCACGCAAAACGGCCATCGCTCAGCATTGCGACCGCCGTGACCCTATGCGAGACAGAGCCCCAGTGCCGGTTTTCAGCGACAGCTGGCGTTGACGTGATGACGTCGACCGGTGCAGCATACAATGAGATACAAATAAGATAGAGAGCGAGAGAGATAGTATTTAGGTACGTATATTAAAACAGCCAATATTCCACAATGTCTGAAGTCGGTCTATAACTCCACCATGACGTAAGGTGCAGTAAAGTGGTACAGAGAGCCATGGAGCGTTCCATACTTGGCTTAAGGCTCATAGACCATATCGAAGAAAATTGGAAAGGAGTATTCTCTGCACCGCTAAACAATGGCGTGGCGAAATCACGAAAAAAAAACAATTAGGGGTGTCTCTACCGATAGATGTAGTCGAGGGATGAAAAAATAATTCAATGCACATAAGCGGATGGGGTAGCGTTGGATCCCATAATTAAAAAGATTATAATGTTGCTAGATGAATCTTTAAACTTTTCGCATAATTTTTTGATGTTGACGAACGTTGCACTTGCAGACAGGGGACAGACGCGGTTCACACAGCAAGTGCAGTTGTGGGTGCCGCCACAGCGGCTTAACCCCACCAGCATTGACTTCTCGTGCGCAAGCTGCGAGCTGCGCGGCATCATGCTGCGCGCCGCCGACGGCACCGTGCGCAACTTGGAAGTGTACAAGTACCACCTGCGCAAGCTCACCCGCACAAGCGAGTACGTTATACCCGCACTAGCGCCTTGCACGAGTACGTTATACCGCACTAACGCTTTGCACGAGTACGTTGCACCCGCACTAGCGCTATGCACGAGTACGTTATACCCGCACTAGCGCTTTGCACGAGTACGTTATACCGCACTAGCGCTACGCACGAGTACGTTATACCCGCACTAGCGCTATGCACGAGTACGTTATACCCGCACTAGCGCTTTGCACGAGTACGTTATACCGCACTAGCGCTACGCACGAGTACGTTATACCCGCACTAGCGCTATGCACGAGTACGTTATACCCGCACTAGCGCTATGCACGAGTACGTTATACCCGCACTAGCGCTTTGTACTCGTATCCGCGATAAAACGAATAATATAACACGCAATAGTTTTTTTCTTTTACAGTAAAGGAGTACAGTTGAGTATTGCACAATACTAATATTTATTAAAAGTTTGTTGTCATTGTCCAACCGGAAAGATAGACAGATGTAAGGCGATCACGGCTATTTGTCCGTCGGAGTTTAAAAACAACGCTTCAAGAATATTTTGGCGCGTTACTAAAATCGGAACTAACGCCGCCATCTTATTTTGTCAACACATTCTGTGACAATTTCACAAATGTTTTCCAACAACGCTCCCCTGTCAATGTCATTCAATGAAAATATCCTCGCAGCACTCTTTGTAGGTGAGAAACTATTGTTACGTCGTAAGGATAAGGTTTTGTGATTAATAGAAGACAAGGAAGGAGGCCTCCCACAAGGTGGACCGACGACCTTGTGAAGGCCGCAGGAACCCGTTGGATGCGAGTAGCACAGAAGCGGTCGAAGTGGAGGTGCTTGGGGGAGGCCTTTGTCCAGCAGTAGACGTCTTTCAGCTGAAATAATGATGATGATGACAAGACAAGGAATAACTGGACACTGACAGTCGGGCTGGTCCACAAAACATGGTCGCTCAGCTGGCTATGGAGCGGGCTATGCTCGGAGTTTGTTTATAGGATCATCGTGAAGTGGGAGTGGGGTGGTCATGTTTATTGAAGGACCGATGGCCAGTGGAGCAGACGAGTCCGCGAGTGGAGACTGCGTATCGGCAAGCAGAGGGTGCCCCCCCCCCCCCCCAGATAGATGGAACCGCAACCTTAAAAAGGTGGCTGGGACAGATTGAATGAGGAAGGCGGAGGCCAGGGTTTTGTGGGGCAGCCTGGAAGAGACCTATGTCCAGCAGTGCCTGCGATAGGCTGAGTAGATTGAAGTAATGACTAATACTTCATCTGTTTAGGCATTCGGTTATCGAACTGGACACCGAGCTGATAACTCCGCGTGACATCGGAGACTACTTCCTCATGATACAGAATGATGACGGAAGCGAGGAGCGGATCAAAGCACTCACTCTTCAAGGTACATGAATAATGAGCTTTGTTCTGCCAAAACAGTCCAAAATTTCTGTTTCTGTGCCATATGCCTCTACTCCGTTTACTTTTTATACCCTGTTTTTGTCCAGACGGTAAATAAGTAAAGATCCATAGAGGCAGGGCGAAGCATTGTGGAATGCGTGCCTCCTTGAGGACAGCTGCAGAAAAGAGCAGATTACTTACCTAATTATTTATTTTTATTGTAGCTCCTGGTAAGCAAGATTGAAGTACCTTCAACAGCCAGTATCTTGACCTATTAAGTACCTAATACCTAATTAAGTACACTCATAATATTATATCGTAAAGACTTATACAAGTTCACGCGTTCTTCCCATAAACACTTGGGGTAGGCAGAAACTACAGAACGCCAACTGCTACGATCCTTACAAACTCCTATTGCGTCGTTTACGTTCATACATCTGAAGGCCAATTCTCGTAATTTAAAACGTTCAAAATCTAGTCGCAGTCAGTCTCATCTCGGCGACAAACAATATGTCAAAAACTTGTCAAAATGTAGGGAAATTAGAAGTATTTTTTGACAGATTAAGACTGAGATCAGACTGTGAACGTTCTTAAAATTACGAGAATTGCCCCTCTGGTCTTACACGCACGCCGGTTGAGAGTGCTACACACCTGACCTTTCTCAAGGACATCACATCACAAGAATATCACTATAATTATGTCCTCCTAAGGATCTCAGCATCCGTTCAGCTTTACGACCGCGTACGCATTCCATACAAAATCGTTGTTTTCTATGGACAAAAGCTGAACAGAGCTGCATAAGTGTGAGTAGTCCCTAAGGCGTCCCCTTTCGGCGTTTCCACTCCTAGCTACCTTTTGTTGCCAGTCATTCAACCTCTCAACATAACTGAACCATCAAAGCATCATCAAGATCAAAAGCCTATAGTAGTCCACTGCTGGACATAAGCCTCTACTATTGCACGCCATTTAACTCGATTTTCGGCAACTCTCATCCTGCTACCAGTCATCCTGCGAAGATCGTCGCTCCAACTAGCCTGAGGGCGTTTACAGACTCTTTCAATTTTTGTCACTGGGTACATCTTCTTTTAAACCGCACCGTTTGCATTCTCATATCATTTCTCAGCCTATCATTCATAGCCACACATACTTCGCAAGGAACGCAGTTCCACAGCATGACCTTTCTTCTCATTGTAGTCAGACAGGAAACGTCGACCTCATCTAGCTTATTTATTTTTATAATGTTACGAGCTTCGGGGTTCGTGACAATTAAAACTGCCGATATAAATTACCAAAAATTACACTTTAATTAAACAACACTAATAACAACTCAAACACATTAACTATAAAACACAATTGCACTTCAGTCGCACTTGAAGATCGCTTTCCATGTATTCGCTTGTATCGCTTATCCGACTCTGACCCGGTTGTGGCTAATCCCGGCCATAGTGCCGCAGATAGTTCTAGATCCTTCTATTGTAGAAACATCTAGAATGTTCGAGTACCTACATACCGGCCCCGACTGACCAGATGTCGATAGTTCTAGAAAGTTCAAAAATTCTACTCGATAGATGGCGCTAGTGACTCTATTAGTTCTGCTACTCGATACCAGATGGCGTTAGTGGTAACGAATGTCACCATGTATCAGGCATTAATTGTGGCGCGCAACAATATTATGACGTGCAAAAGTGACTCTGAAATCCTATTTACAGAATAAATAATTTCATTTCATACAAACTCACTTAGGTACTTGCTACACACCCTTATTATTTATTTTCACATCGCACAACGACGCACCCTCTTCTCTTTCAATCACCATGACCTTCGTCTTCATCATCGTCATCATTTCAGCCGAAAGACGTCCACTGCTGGACATAGGCCTCCCCCAAGCACCTCCCCTTTGACCGGTTCTGAGCTGCTCGCATCCAACGGGGTTCCTGCGGCCTTCACAAGATCGTCGGTCCACCTTGTGGGAGGCCTTCCAAAGCTACGATTTCCGGTACGCGGTCGCCACTCCAGAACCTTTCGGCCCCATCGGCCATCTGTTCTGCGAGCAATGTGCCCTGTCCACTGCCACTTAGTTTTGGCAATTCTTCGGGCTATGTCGGTTACCTTCGTCTTATTCACAATCAATTTATTACTAAGTATACTATAAAAAAAAAGAAATGTGAAAAATAACATCGACGAACTACTAATATTTAACTATGTTTATATTACAGCAATCGGTA
The DNA here is from genome assembly GCA_949629185.1 of Apamea crenata. Lineage (NCBI taxonomy): Eukaryota > Metazoa > Arthropoda > Insecta > Lepidoptera > Noctuidae > Apamea > Apamea crenata. Next base: position 9,693,617 of record OX451379.1, on the reverse strand, counting down.
ATTTTGATTTTATTACTTAACGAAATTTCATTAAATTGAAATAAATTCATGCTGGTTTTCAGCTATTCAGAAAAGTTATTTTTTTATTTTGTGTTTTTGCAGATATTTGTAAGTAGGTATTGAAAAGGGCATAATTCAACTGTCGAACACTTATACCCAGAATTAAAGTGTCGACCAGAAAAAAGAAGTACCTACTATTTTCTTATGGGAAATAACATCTTGAGCATTTTTTTACTATTACCAAAAAAGTCTAAAATTAACCCCCGGTTGCTATTAGAGATTGAAAATGCCAATAATCATATTTTTATAACAAGTGTTTGGAGCAAATGATTAAATCATACCAACATTTAATGAACACCCTGAAAGTGTTTTAAACTACAAACTTGTTATTAAAATATGTTTTTTTTCTACAGATGGTAGTAAGTACAAGATACAACGAAAAAAAAAAATTTAGTATGATGAGTCCAATCTGGACACTCCGGCAAATCGTCGCATAAAAATCCCCTGCCGTGCCATGTCGGCAGTTGGCACATGTCCTAACACGGTCTTACAGCAGAAGGAGACCTTGACGTCTTATGGCATGCAAGAGGCGAAAGGAGTTTTAAAAGATCTCCACTCTCCGACCATTTTGATGTGCCCGACAGGGTCCAAAATGATCTCATTAAATTTTAAGTTACTACCTACCTAAGTACACGTTGTAGAATGCAATAAATGATGATGTATTGAGAGGGGGGTAAAGTAATTACGAGGTTGAAATCAAAGTCAAAGCATTTAAGTATTTCAAATATGCACATAAAAGGCACTTTTGAACGTCAAAAATTACAATAAAGTTGAACTGTTTCTAATCGCCCCTTCCAAAATGTAGTCTTCGTATGGAGAAGAATGGGCAAGACTCTTTTAAAATGTTCTACAATATTTTGATACATATTAATTTATATATGTATAGTTATATGTAAAGACGATGCACTTAGAATAAAATTGCTATTCCACAATAGGTAAAAGAAATAAAAATGAAACCATGACAGATAATAATTAATTACTGCAGCTGAGTTCATTGATTGAGTCAGTGTGTGAGTTACAGTTTTAATATAATAATATCCCTGGACATTTCAGACAGCACCATTTGTCCCAAGCTAAGCAACCTAATGCTTGTGTTATGGTAACAAGATGGCTGATAAACTACCTATATACATTTTTTTTTTTTAATACATACATATTATAGATAGAAAAACACCCAGACTCGGAACAAATACATGTAGGTCATACAAATATTTGTTCCGTGCGGAAATCGAACCCGCGACACGCAGCGCAGCAGTCAATCGCTTAACCACTGCGCCAACCGTGCCGTCAATAAGTTTTACGCGTAAGTCGTAACCCTCTCATACCCTGCAGAGATCGAGTTGGTCCGGCTGAACCTGATGAAGCCAGTAGGCGTGACCTGGTTCGTGTGGGAGCTAGTACCGTACGATTGCGGCTCCTGCCAGCCCGTGGACGTCCAGTGCCGCGGTCAGAGCGTGCTCGGGAAGTACCGCTTCGTGCTCAAGCCTGAATCCAAGAGCATCTTGGTCCAAATTATGAGGTTACGTCTGGCGCTGACGCGCGGATTAAATATATATTTTGATTTAATTACTAATATTTTACATATATCTATTTTATTGTTTATTTATTCATATCTTTAAGTGGCTGTGACATGACAGCGGGACAAAGTATAAGAATATGCGCGCTGCGACATTTATTTTTAAATTTCGCAGTATAATGCTGAGATAGAAGCCTTTTAACCTCGTACAGGACTTTCTCTTTATATAATTTTGTTTTTTTTTAAATGTTTTTATGATATTCTAGCTGCGCCCCGCAGTTTCACACGCATAAGTTTCGATCCGATTCGTGGGAATATCGGGATAAAAAATATGTTAATCCGGGTTATGGTTGCTATATATGTTAATCCGGGTTACAAACCATCTGTGTGCCAAATTTCATCCAAATCCGTTCTGTAGTTTTTGCTACAAACTTTCACGTTTATAATATTAGTAGGATAGTAGGAAGTCTCCCCTACCCATATCTGTAGAGAGCAGTAGTGGCCCAGTGGCAGCGACCCCAAATTACGGTCGTGGATTCGAACCCAGGCAGGCACTTTACTTTGTGTAAATAATTTCATCACCACTGCTCTCAAAACGGTGCAGGAACACATCGTGAGGAAACCGGCATGTCCTAGAACCAAAAATTTGAAGACATCGACATCTACCAACCCGCATTGGGCCCGCGTATGGTGGATTACAACTTCCTTTCGGTGAGAGGAGGCCTTTGTCCAAGCAGTGGAAACTTTACAGGCTGATTGTGTACCCATATATGTATGTAGGTATACTACATTCAACGTGCGCAGAAACTTTGAAAAAAAAAAGTGTAATCGCTGCGGGTGCCAGCTTCCATAGAAAAATGTTCGAACCCCTTTTGACTGAGCACACATTGCAACATCACTCCCAGAGGACACGGACGATAGAGGACCACGAGAGAGCACGCATTGGCATCAACCGGCACCAATCCAGATTCACGACTGTTAACCCTACTGAGAATTTCCTCATAAGAAGAGAGGATAATAACACTTAAGCCTCTTATACACGGTCCATCTGGCTGTAAGTCCCGCCAAGGTCATAAACGATGCACGGCGAAAAACAACGTGAATTGGCATGGGCGTAGCGAGGTACGGGCAAGGATGGGCAGCTGCCCACCCTTAACCCCGGGGTTCCGACACGGTCAAGCGGTTTGACGGCAAGCACGTAGATTTTCGCTTGCCGTCAAGCCGCTTGACCGTGTCGGAACCCCTTTAGTAAAGCGGTCGTTCGCTGGTAAACTAAAATTCTGACGAGCTTCATAGCTTGCGACGCTTCTTAATAAGACCTAAGAAACGCCTGGCTGGCTTGTGAAATTCAACAATACGGGATGTGATCTCTTATATAATTTCTTATTACAACATTTCTTACTCTCAAAAATGCCACATGAAACGACAAGGGTAGCGTATCTACCTAGTTTTTTTGTCATAGAAAAATTGAACGACGGTCAAAACAATATAATCTAGGATTTTCTTTGTCTGATATTATATACAATCCTGGCTACGCCCTTGTGAATTAGTTCAACGTATGTACGTCGATAGTTATTATTATTTACTTGCTGGATTTGCACGACCGATTTAGCATCAAGCGAGTGCCCCCACCACCCTAAACGTCGCGTCGTGTAGTGAATAACGCGGACGTACGTCCGAAGGATCGTGCATCGTGCAGGATGTGTCGGAAGTCGAACAATAATATAATAACATTAAAAATATATAATTTTTAATTTCACAGCTTTAAAGATTCAGATGCTTGCGTCTACATGGGGATATTCAAGGATGGCGATACTACTTACAAGAAAATGATAGCTATTATTGAAAGTTAGTTTGAGATTTAAGTTTATTTTTTATTTTTTTGAGCACAGTACTCTCCTGGAGTACTGTGCTACTCGCAAGGGAGTTAAAGCAATTTTGTGTACATACCCCGTTCACCATCATCTGCCTAGCCTTTTCTCAACTATGTTGGGGTCGGCTTCCAGCCTCACCGAATGCAGCTGAATACCAGTATTTGACATGAAGCGACTACCTATCTGACCTCCACAACCCAGTTACTGGGTATCCCTTGGTAAAACTGGTTGTCAGACTTTCGGGCTTCTGACTAACCGTAACGACTGTCAAAGATCCACGAATGACAGCCAAGAGCAACGGTTTAACGTGCTTTCCGAGGCACGGAGACGTCTCCTCCAAGAACTCTCATATCTCATACACCATTTGTGGCGCTCCGTCTACGAGACTTCTTTCGTGAGACGCACTTAAAGGGCTTATTACACTATCCAATTTTAAGCAAGGCTAATTAGGAAATCGGCAGATATAATCGCAGTAAGAACAGTTCTAACTGAACCGCTTTACAAGCATCATCTGTATTTTTTTTTAAATATTTTATAGATACATACGTAATGTGCATTTTTATATTCATGTATGTAATACTCAATTCATTTTAAATTTCAGATAGTAGTAAGTTTTATTTTTAAATTATTTCAAAAGTACTAGGGATTTAAGTACACTATTGACAGCTCACTTCAAGAACCTCACGGTGAGATTTTTGCAGAATACCGGCTGTTCAGTAGTACAGCCGTTACAGACAGAGACTTTTCGCATTTTATGTCACAGTAGCATCCGGTACACGTTGAGTAACTGTCACGCATGAGCATGAGTATGGGTGACAGACCCCACAAAGCAGAATGTTTTTTTTTTTTACTAAATTTGATGTGTCAACTGCCATACTACGTGTTATCGACCATCACTCTAATTGCGCTACACACTATCAATCTCAATCTGAATAATATTGAAGGATATTGCTAATCCATTGCTTCAATTGTTCGAAAAATGTGTCTGCTCAACAACATAAACAACGCAATGAATGTTGTTGAACTGTCAAAATGAAACCCATTGCTACTGATAGTGTGTACGCAATTACCCCTCGGGTAGGCATCAGGTACGGCGAGCATAGTAGGTACCTATCTGAAAATAATGTTATCATTTAATTTTTCAGCACCAGGTAACTATATAAGTTATCATAAATTATGTGTAAAGTATTTTTACAAACCTAACACTTTCAAGAGTTATGCTCACACATTATCTGCCTGCCATTTTACAACTATGTTGGGGTCGGCTTCCAGTCTAACCGGATACAGCTGAATACCAGTATTTATTATCAAATATAAGTTGGTTATCTATACTCACATTGTTGTACAACAACCAAGTTTGTTTAATTTGTATGTAGGACGTAATCTTCGAAAGTACTCATCCGATTTCAAAAATTCTCTCACTTTTATATAACTACACTATTGCCAGGCGCCATAGGAATAGGATACGTTTTATGTCAAAACACCCGGACTAAGTAAGTCGCGGGCACACCTTAGTTAATAAAATAAATAAACAATGGCTTATGTTTCAGATATTTCCGTTGAAAAGGAGAAGCGCATCAGAGTACCGGCGCCCGCGGAGGGTACGCCCTTCGAATACAAACTCCATTACACTTGCAGGGTGGACTGCAGCCTCACCCAGGTATACCTTACCCAATGGTCACAAGCTACACACTCAACCGACACGCGTCTTTGCGATTGCGTAGAAAACCAATGAAAGAAGTGTGTGTGAGCACTGACCTGCATTATACAAGTACGCTGAACATCTACTATCGATGACAAAACGACCACATTCGATTTTCGCCATTTTGGCGCTGATATCAACGTGATCGTCGGTGGAACTAATATTTTTGATAGTGAGTTTCACAAAATACGCATACTCTCATGATCAAAATATCTCGTAATAAACACAAAATACTTACACAAAAAAGTCTTATTCCACGATTTAGACCTAAATCATTAGAGACTTATCAAAACAACACGACGACCATTTGCAACAATGTATCCATTTCAGTTCCTGAGACGCTCGAGCTTTGAATCGGCTCAAAAAACAACTGTCATTTCGTATAGTAGGATATTTAGTCCAGAGTACTTGTTTATTGTCAGTGGTGCTACGAGTAACGGCAATGCGACTTGAGGAGCGACAGACGGAAAGAGCGGGCGCGCGCACGCGTGTGTGTCTTGACGAATGTCACGTCGCAAGTCGCATCGCTCGAGGTCGTGAACCGGGCCTTAAACCTTGAGGGTGACCATTACGAGGACGAATATACATACATAATGTAACTTCTGGAGGGAGGTGGGCTGGTTGGAGTAACCTACAGCCGGCCTACGCACAATGGTCCACCTGAAGGAAACAAAATCTTCTAACGTAGAACATACATAATGTATTCCTGTTCCTAGGTCAACGTCAACGGCCTCCCTCTGGAGCTCATCACGCAGAGTACGAATGTAGGCTCTGCTGGCTACTTCTTGGTACGTACAACGCTACAAGGTTCTTTAGGTGCGTGCCCAAAGCCGCAACTAACGCCGCCATCTTGGTTTGCTAATATTCTGTGACAATATCACAAATTTTTGTGGCGGCATCTACATCGCAATTTGCGAACTACGTATCAAACTGACGTAAAAATCCTGCATCGCGCAAGCAGAGTTTACCGCGCGACTAGCATACAGACGTCGTATACCACGCCCCGCCATCAATCGTCGGGCAGTAGCTCACCAGACACAACACCCATCTGGTAGGAGGATCCTCCCTTTTCTATAGAGAATGAGTGTACACCGTATTCCTCATACCTAGAATATGTTAACCATCTGATCTGTTGTCTAGGGATATTATTATTATTATTATTATCTGTCAGTGTCATTCAGGGGCCAAAAGAACCAGTTACTGGGTATTACGAAACCCCTTGATAAGACTAGTTGTCAGACTTTCGGCCTACTGATGACCCATAACGACTGTCAAAGATCCACGAGTGACAGCCGGGACCATAACGGCTTAACATGCTTTCCGAGGCTCGGAGGGGTCTTGGTATGGAAGATGGTCACCCATCCATGAACCAACTGCGGCAAGCGTAGCTTAACCTGATTGATTGATCCGTGCGGGTGTTATTACTTAGCCACAAGCCCCTCACTTACATGATGATATTCACTATAATTAGGGTTTCGTAGTCAAACATGAAATTAATAGCAAAACGTATAATATTGTGCACCTATTTGAAGCGACTTTTAGATAACATGTAGCAGAAAAGGCAACTTTTATTCATTCATTTTAAATCAATTTTCGATAGGTAATATACCCTGTCCATTAGGTTAACCATTTTTTGACAGCTGTCTTAGAACGTAACTATTTCAGATTACGTAAAAGTTAACTTTTAATTGCGTAATAAAATAAATATATGTATGTATAAACTGCCTTATTTTGTTGAATTATCTTATTTATGGCTTCTTAAAGACATTATAATACCATACGTGTATCAATAGATGTATTGTGTGTTCTTGCAATCAGTTCCATCTGTCAAAAAACGGTTTACCTATAAGCAAAGAATTTTCTTTCAGCCGGAAAACAGAACGGTGACGATCGGCATAAAGGCGTACAGTTCGTTATACGAGGGCATGTACCAAGGCGTATTCATGATGAACAGGCGTCAGATCACAAAAAATTTGATGGAAATATGGTATGTTGTGTAGGAAATTTAATTGAGCTATGCAGTAAGAAAGGGGCTTAAGCCAAATTAAGCCCCTATGTAGCCGCTTAGTGTAATTCAAATGATAAATCTATCACATGCTTCGGATAAAGAGATAAAGAGGCAGGATATCGGGTGATTAATAAATAAATCAAAAAATAAGATTTCATTAATGTGTCCATAATGATAAATGCTTATTTCCATGGTCTGAACGTCTGGTCGAAATTTATGTATTATCGTCCGGAACACTTAAAACATCACGGAGAACATTGTAATAAAAAATAATGGCAACAGGTAGGCACCTAAAATATTCACAAAATAAGTAGGTACTCAGTTGTATTTTTACTTTAAATAATAAAATTAAAATAAATATTTAAGGGTGGCTCCCTTAGAACAGACGTAATTTTTATAGATAATGGTACGGAACCCTTCGTGCGCGAGTCCGACTCGCACCTTTTCCATTCCTTCATTCGCAACTTTTACCATTACCACTCTTCTCAAAACGGTGAAGGCACCGGAATGTCTTAAAACCAAAAATGCACACACAAATTGAAAACATGTTACATCCACCAATCCGTCCTGGGGTCGTGAGGTAGATTATGGCTCACTCCTTCTCACAGAGAGGAAGCCTGTGTCCCAGCAGTGGGAACGTTATAGGCTGATTATAAGCTTTGGCGTTAATATGAATTAATCATCTTTTTGTTAAAGTAGGTACTGCGGGGTAATTGCGTAACACACTATCAGTAGCAATGAATTTAATTTTGACAGTTAAACAACGTTCATTGCGTTTTTTACATTGTTGAGCAGACACTTCGCTCGAACATATGAAGCCATGGATTAGCAATATCTTTCAAAATGATTCAGATTGAGATCGATAGCTGTGTTTCGCAATAAGGATGCTGGTTTATCTAAATGTTAGAACCTCCGTAGAATGTGCTACAGTTGTTACTTATTGCAGGTACGAGGAGAGTCGTTTATGGGTGGCAGGCTATACAACAGCGACATCTCTTAACGATAAGGAGCCGGAACCGCAGCCTGAAGAGGTACTGGAGCCCGAGACGGATCTGTGGGACTATGACTATATATCGGCCGATGGACGCAGGAAACATCAGCCTTCCTGGACTCGCAGTGGAGGGAAAAGGAAACAACGTACATAAGAGGCCTGCGGAGGATGAATTCTCCATACAAACGTAGTTCTTAAATCATTCATCAATCCAATTCGAGCATATTTCCACCATATTATGCTGATATTCGGATTTACACAGTATTTATCTAGGTTCTTGTCTATTTTTTTTTCCAAAATAGGTACTTACCCAAAATGAAATTTAAACGAATTACATTTCGCACATATTGACAGCGTAAATGACATGTTTTCTTCTTATTTTTTCTGTATTAAAAACAACAATATTTGTAATTTTGTTCGAGCAGAAACATAGCTAATATTATCAAGTTACAAATTATAAAAAAAAAAAAAAAAAAATAGAAAAATATTAAGTTTTCATTCAACATTTTTAGGATTACGGATTGAGTGCTATCGCGTCCAGTAATTGTGAATACGCAGGATGGCACTGCTCACTCACGATGCGCTAGTGTGTTTTTTTATTTTTGATTTTAATACCGCTTAGGGCCGGCGCCCACTAGCGGCACGGAACGGCAAGGGATTTTTATACGACGACTAGAAATATAACTTAAGTGTATGATAATAAAATTTAAATTTCATTGATGATGCCAAAGGACGTCGCGGCATGCCTAAGGGCAAGGCCACAACACTGCGTTGCGGCGTCGTATCGCAAAATTTTTGTTGTTGTGTGTCTTAGATTTTTACGATGCGACGCCGCAACGCATTGTTGTGGCTTCGCCCTAAGGATACCGCGGCATCATTGCTGCCGATGAAATTTCAGTTTTATTGTCATACTTTTAAGTTATATTTTCTATTAGTCGATTAAAAATCCCTTGCCGTGCCGTGCCGCTAGTGGGCGCCGGCCCTTAGCCACAAGTTCCAGCACAAGGAATTATCTCCCATAAAGTCCGGCCGTCGAGAGAATGCGTTCCTGATACGTCAGCGCGGTAATACCTACCTACTAGTAGCTAATAAAGATCAAATTCGCAAAACACGTATTTGTTCGTACAGACGCCAGCAGGTCAAGCTACCCGAAACTGTCAAATTTTCCCAATCAACCTTGAACCTTAATGCTTCAGTGATAAAGTTGAAAATCTATTAAAGAAACTTGACAGATTGTAGTAGCTTGATGTGCTGGCGTCTGTACCTACCCTTTTCCCTTGATAAGCATTCCAACGTCTCAGTTGGCAAGTTAGTTTGGCGACGGCCGTGTCACGGCCCCGCCCCTTTTCGGACTGCTTCCGTCTTATTACAAAACGAAACCTAACTTTTGTTCTAGCCTAAACTATTGAGCCAGTAGGTACTTGTATTTCGATTTAGGCAAAGTTCTTAATACTTAAAATGACAACTTAGCACCGAATAAGCTGTCATTTTTGTATAAAGAACTGCATTTCTCTATCAGTTGGGTTCTTAATTCAATAACTGGGTCAGTGGTTTAAACCTGATCGAAAGAAAAACTGTTTTGTAATAAGGGGGCTTGTGTTTAGGTAAACCCCGATTTCTATCGCTAACTATTTTACCCTGAAACCCCATATAAAACTATAACTGTTTCATAATCTGTACAATATTTCCTATTCGTTGAAGTATGACTTGGTTTACAATAAAACGAGTACGTTTCAAATTAAAAACTAGTTTTGGTATTTTTCTCCCATTTTCATCATTCAAGGGGTGACGTATGTAGATAAAGGCAATGGAGAGGGCTATATTTGGATGTTCCCTAACGGCGTGGTCGAATCGGAAATGAAGAGATCCGCGGGAGAACCAAGGTAACTTCTGTTCTTAACTTCTAAAATCACTTAATTAGAAGATACATAATTATGTTGGTAAATTATACAGAGAATCAACTTAGCTAGGACCTCATCATCATAATTTTAGCCGGAAGACGTCTTCTACTTCACATAGGCGTCCCCTAAGCATCGCCAATTCGACTGTTTCAGTGATTCTCGCTTCAAACGAATTTTAGATAGGACGCCCTCAGGCACCCGTTACCTACATAGGACGCCCTCAGGCTAGATGGAGCGACGATCTTCGCGGGGTGGTTGGTAGCAGCTGGATGAGACTTGCCGAGAATCGAGCTAAATGGCGTGCAATAGGAGAGGCCTATGTCCAGCAGTGGACTGCTGTAGGCTGATGATGAACAGAAATGAACGTTAATCGTTAAATCTTAATGGAATATGCATTATACACGTCGTTGCGTTAGTGATTTACTTATAAGAAAATGTCGGTATGGGCTATGGAAGTTTAGGCTGACATACAAAAGTGTGTAGCATTTGAATTTGTAATAATTATTATTTAGAAATTGTGAGAAGACGTATTTCACAGCGCAGCGCGGTCAGAGCGTTGTCCTTTTGCCAAATGTAGGTAGGTACTTAATTAGCGACTAACGGACTTATGGAAAGTTAACGTAAGTAAATAAGTCCATTTTTTTAATTGGGCTGGACACATCTGCCGCATGTCAGACGATCAATGGGCCAAACATACGACCCAGTGGGTCCCGCTTAATGGCAAACGACATGGCCGCGGCAGGCCCAGACGGAGATGGCGGGATGAGCTGGACTCCTTTCATAAAGATTGGTCCTCGACAGCTCTGGACGGAGAGAGGTGGAAAGAGAGTAGGGAGGCCTTTTTCCAGCAGTGGGAAATTAACGGGTAATAATAACTTAGCCCAGCTTTGCCAATGCCTACTAGATACATGGCGATGCCTCCAAATGAACTGCTATGCGGAATGATCTATTTTATTTCAAGAGGACAATTTTGTGTTATAAAATTCAATTCAAATGTTCTTACTTTTTTTAATTCAATTTATTACATGAGAATACCCCCAGATATACTAAGTGTAGCGACAGAACCCTCCTGGAGGGTTAAATTTAGCGAAAAGGGAATGCGACCCTCCTGGAGCCACTAGCTATGCAGGGTGTAAAAAGACATCACATAGCTGTCAAGTAGAACTACGCGTTCTGTGCATCAAGTAACATTTGACTAAAAATAATTGCTGGGAAAGGACTTTAATTTTTGGTGTGATTTGTAATTTGCGATAGCGCGCAATATAACACACTCAAAACAATGTGCATGACACGGTACAGGGTGTCATGGAGGTATTTAAAGTTGTGTTACAACATTAAACACTTGTTTTCGTAAAAAAACTTCAGTAAAAGTAGGAATTCTCCGTAACCAGAAGGTTCCCAGTTATGGTCCAGTACAAAAAAAAATATTACAATGACGGGGAGTGTCTACACAAGTAGCTTCGTGAAGTGCCTTTTTACACCCATTTTGTGTGGCGGCATGGCATATGGTAAAAAGTGGGTGGACTCGAATGTGAATGTACGTTTGCCCCGCACGGCCCCCCAGAAATTGCGTTTTATGTGTGCACTAATGCAATGTACTCGCCTCTAGGAGTATATGTACCTGTTTCTTTTTCAATGTACCTCTGTACTTTTGAAGATATTTGCAAAAAAAGGGGGCCGTGCCAGCCAAACGTTTTCAGCACGGCCCCCGTGTAACTTGAAAAATATATAGCGTATTGAAAAGTTTCTTAAACTCAAGCAATGTACTCTATTAGCACGTTATATGTACCGCATCAGATATTGTGAATTCGTAATAACAAATAATATATAGATGAGGATAGGGGGCCGTGCTGGAAAAAAAATTATAAGAAAATATCTAAAAAAGACAAAACAATCTTAGCCAAAAACGATTAAAAAATAATTGATGTTTGGCAAGTAACATATGTAACGCATTGGTTTCTCATACAACTTGCTAAATTTGAAAAATAAACCAATTTTAGTTCATTCAGCACGGCCCTCTATAGTTGCCTATATCTTTTTAAATATGACATGTTTGTGTACAAAATTCGGTTTTCTGAATTATGTATAGGAGTACATTCGTTCCAAATAAATTGCGATTCTGCTGTATTAGTACTTTAAAAAATAAATCGGATCTAAAATATCATACATTACAACTTATGGGGTGACCATGATTCCACGTGAAAATGGATAAAAAAAATACTGCATAGATTCAGTAAATCTTTAATAAAATAAACAAATCAACAATAACGTACTATGTGTCAACTATGTGTCACTAACACTACAGAGCTTAAAAGGCTTAAAAAGTCGCAGATACGTTTCCAACAAATCACATTGATTGAACCTTACGTTACCATTAATTACATTAATTATTTGGAATAATCACAGGCAACTAATTTAATATTAATATTGTATTGTATGTGTTTTATATGGGCCTTGATGCCTGAAATAAATGGATAAATAAATTAACCCACGTAATCACAGATGGTTTTTCAAGCAACTATAATAATTAGAAAATTGTTCGTTTCATGCTTGAACTTACGTTATCATAAAATCAGATTATTTTTTTAATAAAGTTAAAAAATCATAAAACTGAAATATTATGTTGCATGTGGAATAATCATAGAAAAACTAGTAGTATTATCCATAAATTAACTTGTTAAAAGTAATCACAGATTATGTTACAACGGTATTGATTTCTTATTAAACATTTCATGGTTTCATGAGTAGATTTTTAGCAACTAGTCTTTACTAGATTATAAATACTGTTTATTTAACTATAGTTATTATTACAAAATAAACGTATTTAAAACACCATGATCCAAAGTTAAAGTCTGGTTCCGGCTTGATCCTGAAGGTGAGATGGCAATCGCTTCACTGTAATTACCAGAGCCGCCACTCATAGAATCATATAGTCATCGAACTCCGACGTGAAAGCGGGATATTTGTAAAGGTTATTATTTTTAGATGTATTTAAAACATCAAAGATCACTCTCTAAAACGTAAGTAAGGGTGTGTACGAATATCGAATCTACTGTACTGTTGTTAATTTTCAAAGCTAAATCATCGTAGCAAAGCCACTGATTATAGCTAAGCGTATGGCACTTATAATGGCCCAGAGTCTCCATTGAATTCCCTACATATTCAATGGCACCAACGACTTCATAAATTTGGTTTTTTAAATTAATAGTGACCGGGATATTACACAAAACCATTGCGTCTGTTCCATTTCAATTACAAAGGAATTAACAACAGTACAGTAGATTTTTTAAGCCTTTTGAGCTATGCTTAGCGACATTTGTTGATTTGTTCGATTAGCGACCTACTATAAATACATCTTGAATATAGATTAGGTACGTTATTGTTGATTTGTTTATTTTATTAAAGATTTACTGAATCTATGCAGTATTTTTTTTATCCATTTTCACGTGGAATCATGGTCACCCCATAAGTTGTAATGTATGATATTTTAGATCCGATTTATTTTTTAAAGTACTAATACAGCAGAATCGCAATTTATTTGGAACGAATGTACTCCTATACATAATTCAGAAAACCGAATTTTGTACACAAACATGTCATATTTAAAAAGATATAGGCAACTATAGAGGGCCGTGCTGAATGAACTAAAATTGGTTTATTTTTCAAATTTAGCAAGTTGTATGAGAAACCAATGCGTTACATATGTTACTTGCCAAACATCAATTATTTTTTAATCGTTTTTGGCTAAGATTGTTTTGTCTTTTTTAGATATTTTCTTATAATTTTTTTTCCAGCACGGCCCCCTATCCGCATCTATATATTATTTGTTATTACGAATTCACAATATCTGTTGCGGTACATATAACGTGCTAATAGAGTACATTGCTTGAGTTTAAGAAACTTTTCAATACGCTATATATTTTTCAAGTTACACGGGGGCCGTGCTGAAAACGTTTGGCTGGCACGGCCCCCTTTTTTTGCAAATATCTTCAAAAGTACAGAGGTACATTGAAAAAGAAACAGGTACATATACTCCTAGAGGCGAGTACATTGCATTAGTGCACACATAAAACGCAATTTCTGGGGGGCCGTGCTGGGCAAACGTACATGAATGTGAACCCCTCGGCTGACGAGTGACCGTTGAATGGTTCCCATATCGTATCTGCCCTGCCGACAATTCTGAAAGGTTAAAAAAATAGTTTCTTCGGGTGGTCTCTCTTTACTCGACTGCATCAAAGTAATTTTTATTTTGGGAACTAGCTGCGCCCCGCGGTTTGACCCGCATAAGTTTCGATCCCGAGAAAAAACTCTAAACTGAAATAAAATTCAATTCATGATTCGAAAGACACGTGGCGCCATCTATTAGCATAACCTAACAACGTATTTGCAAAATTTCAGGATGATCGGTTCAGGGCTTTAGCCGTGAAGCTTACTTTCGCATTTATAATATTAGTTAGGATGTATTTAGAAAAACAATAGTCATACTTGTATAGATATGGAAACAAACGAACATATTACACAGAGAAAAAGAAAACGGGGTGATGATGCCGAGTTACAACGTATCGAAGCAATGATGCTTGAGATGAGGTCCATGTTTTCCGAAATTAAATCACAGCAATCACAACAAAACACAAAAACTGACTCGCTACACTCAGCTCTTGAAGAGATAAGGACTCAGAACAGCATAATTAGCAGCCAAAATAAAGATATTCAGATCCAAAATGAGGGTATCCGAACTTCAGTGCAATTCTTATCGGATAAATACGATGAGGCGATTCGAGAGATCGATCATTTACGGGCGGAGAGCAGGAATAGCCAAAAGGTGGTAAAAATGCTCGAGCTTAAAATAGACTATTTGGAAAGAAACTTAAAAGAAGCAACAATCGAATTGAGAAATATCCCAACTGCAAAATCTGAGACCCGCGAAACACTTACAGAGCTGGTGCAGAAAATCGGTTGTATTACCAATCAGCCTGTTTCACTACCAGAAATAAAAAACATCTACCGTCTAAGAAGCAAAAGTGAGACAGTTGGCACTGTCATTGTAGAATTTTCATCCCCTGCTAGAAAAGATAAATTCATGCGGGCTACTAAAAATTACAATAAACTTAACCCAGAAAATCGTCTGAACACCACCCTTTTGCAACCCTCGGACCCGAAAAAACCAATATATGTATCCGAAGCGCTCACTTCTGCAGCAAAACGCCTGTATTATCTTGCCAGGGAGTTCATAAAAAGCAGTGATTACGGGCAATGTTGGACTTCAAACGGCAAAGTATACATACGGGAAAGAGAAGGTATGCCCAGTCAATTAATTAAATCCGAAGAAGATCTGGCCAAATTGCGCAAAGGGGAATGACTGGTATTTTTTATTCTACTTCTAACTGATTCGTTCATAATCCATTCTTTCTACCTGTTGAGATATGCTATAATTATGTTAAATATTATTACTAACCTACTTTTACACAAACACATACAGATTTATGTCCAACCTAAACACAGTTATTTTACATTCCTACATACAACTATCACTAATCTTATAATAATATTACACATTATCTTTCACTACTACTACTCAAAACAAAACCTGCTACTTACACCAAACACACATACGTTACTAGTTACTTATATTTGGGTTATTCTTGCACTTTATCTTATACTACAAGTACCACCAACGATTGTCACAAATATATACACTTTAGAAAGCCTTAGATCTGATAAAATGTGCAAAATAAACTTAAAAATACAAAATTCGATAACCTAACAGATAATATACAAAATATAGATTCGGTATCTGTGTCGGACTCATCGGTCTGTGATCTTGATAGTTGTGTCCCGCCTAATATTAAGCTAAACCTATCACTAAAAATTATTACTCAGAATATCCGTAGTATAAACAAAAATATTGCAGGCTTCCATATATTATTAGCTAGAACTAAAGTAGATTGGGATGTAATGATATTAACCGAATGCTGGCTTCCTAATACACATAACTTGCCTAACATAGATGGTTACGATTGCTTTAGTACTGCTAACAATCTCACCCAAAATGAAGGTGTTACTGTATATGTAAGAAAAGAACTTAAGGTTACCGTTGACGAGCCATCATTCCTAAATGCAAACTGTTTACAAATATCAATTGATCACAACACTATACTACTAGCAATATACCGACCGCCAGGCTACAAAGACATTACTAATTTCATAAACTCATTAAACCTTACGTTAACAAATATAGCACGCTACAAAAATATAATCATTAGCGGTGATATCAACATTAATATCCACGATCAAAGCCAAGATTTAAACAAACATACATATTTAAATCTACTAGCCTCACACGGACTACTGCCGGCACACACATTGCCTACACGTCTGCACGCCTGTCTTGACCATATCGCCTTAAAAACACAGCGGCCTGCTTCAACACTTGTAGCGCACTCGGCACTAACAGATCATGAAACGGTAATATTGTTCCTTGCAAATAAAACCTTTAAAACTGTTGTTAAAAAATCAATGATCCGAATCAATCATGAGCAGTTAGATATTGACATTAAGCAACTCAACTTCAGCGAAGTTTATTGCACACGAGATCCAAATGTTGCAGCTGAGACTTTGGTAAATCAAATTAAGAATATTGTAGACGTTAACTCACAGACTGTCAAAGTCCCTAATCGCAAAAAGATTCTGAAGGCATGGATAACGCCAGGCCTTCTTCGTTGTGTCCGACACAGAGACAATCTGCACAAAAAACTAAAAAAGGGACCAGAAAATCATGACCTTAAAATTACCTTCCACAGATACAGAAACTTCTGTAACAAATTGCTAAGGAAAATTAAAACTGAATATGAAAAAAATGAAATAGCTAAGGCAGGAACTAATTCTAAGCTACTTTGGTCAGCTATAAATAGCATAACACACAGAACCATCAAGAGAGAGACATCGTCTGATTTGTTAAGGTTGTCATCGACTCCTGAACTATCGGTAACCGCTGTTAATAGTTTCTTTGCTGAGATTGGTAAAAAACTTGCGGAAAAAGTTACGGGCCCTACAGATTCCTCCATTTTAGTTGTAAATAATAACTCGCATTCAATGGTTCTATTACCAACAGATGAAGATGAAGTTGAAAGACTATTGATGTCTCTTCGTAATGACTGTGCGGTGGGGTGGGATAAAATTTCCAGTGGCCTGCTTAAAAAGCATAAAGCATTAATCGTACCACCTCTGACTTACATTTGTAACCTAGCTCTTTCAACAGGCAGATTCCCCAAAGTTTTTAAAAGATCCATCGTACACCCGATCTTTAAGAATGGGGACAGAAGCCGTGTCAACAATTATAGGCCTATTGCAGTACTGCCAGCTATGTCTAAGGTACTCGAGCGGCTCATGAATAACAGACTAAAGGACTACCTTGAAAAGCAAAATCTGCTTTCTCCTACACAATATGGCTTTAGATCTGGCAAGTCCACGTCTGATGCAGTACATGATCTTACCGACTATATCGTCACTAATTTAGACAGTAGGAAAAAGGTACTAGGGATATTTCTGGACCTTGCTAAAGCATTTGACACGGTTTCTGTGCCCATCCTTATCCGAAAAATGGAGAACATGGGAATCAGAGGGGCCCAACTAGAGCTCTTTGCAGACTACTTGAGTGAGCGTACTCAGTGCGTTAAGATAAATGAGTTCATTAGCGAGGAACGAACAGTTTCTTACGGCGTGCCCCAGGGCAGTGTGCTTGGCCCAACCCTCTTCCTCATTTATATCAACGACCTGGGTATGCTTACACTTCCCAGAGGGAGGATTATAACATTTGCTGACGATACCGCCCTACTCTTCAATGCCGACACTTGGGGTGAGGTCTTTTCAAACGCTCAGTTGGGATTCAATACTGTAACAGAGTGGTTACGAAAAAACAAATTAACACTAAATGCTGACAAAACTAATTACATACCATTCACACTAAAATCTAATTATAACACTCCCACATCAGTAACACCTTATGCAATCGCAGCACACACTTGTCCATCACCACATGAAAAAAATATATGTAACTGTCCATGTCTAAGTAGCACCCATGTTGTTAAATACCTGGGTATATTAATAGACAACACCCTTAGATTTCGGGAACACATTGATGCACTTAACACTAGGTTACGCAAGCTTATATACATCTTTAAAACTCTGAGGAAAGTGGCAGATGCGAAGTTAAAAAGATCAGTATACTTTGCTCTCGCTCAGTCTTTGTTAACCTACTGTATCAATGTGTGGGGTGGAGCTCCGAAGTCTACACTCCTTGTCTTGGAGAGAGCGCAAAGGGCCATTTTGAAGGTGTCCTTGTTTTTACCTTACCGTTACTCCACTGATCTCCTATATAAAGAAGCGAAGGTTCTGACAGTACGCCAACTTTTCATTAAACTTTTGAACGCCAGAGTATAAACGTACCGCCGTACCCCTGACGCCAGGCCACTTTTTCTGTCAAATGACCTTCATAAAAAATAGGGATTCCAGTAATGATTTAAATTGTTTATTTCATAATATGGTGCGACGTGTATTTTGTCATATATTTGTGACGTTGGCGTTCAGGGTAAGATTTCGTTTGTCACATATACGTGACAATGGCGTTCAAAAGGTTAAAAGCGTAATACTTAAACAACACTCACTGCTAACATACCACCCTTCTGCCTCACAAGGTAAGAGACGATATAGCCCTGTAGATCGCCCTGACATTCGCATTTCAACCCAATTTTCCAAGCGTTTCTTCTGCCATCTGGGTGGGTTTCTTTATAATAAAATTAATGCGATGCTACCGATAGTCAATCTTAATAAGACCATGTGTAAAATAAAAATAACTTCCTTCTTACAAGAAATAAATTACGACAACACCGAAGAACTACTTGCAACCGTAGTGTAATAATATAAATGTAATAAACATACACGAGCACACACTCACTGACACACCCCCACACATACACACACATACATACACACGCACACATAATCACACTCTCATACACAACGCACACCCACTTATATGCACACATACATACATAAACACAATCATACTAACTTAATTTTTAAACAATTATGTTCGCTCACCGACTTTGTACAATACCCAAATGTTATTTACGTGATTGATATGATTTCTATGTAAAGGCGGAGTCCTGGTGTCCTGAAACACAGGCTTGCAGCTTAGCTCAGGCACCAGTCTCCCACAATGTTGAAGTTATTATAATAACATTTTAAACGATGTACTGTATAATATTGTGGTGAGAAATAAACATATTTATTATTATTATTATTATTATTATTATTATAGTTATGTTAATAAAATGTAATCAAATAAAAAAATGTAAATCGTTACGTTTAATTTATTAAATTAAGGAAAATATTTATTTGCGATTTCTCGAAGGGTGTTGACCCCGTCCCGCACGGCGTCCGCCATTGCGCCCAAACACCATAGAGCGGCCGCCATGCCTGTTTGCGCCTGAGCAGCGAAGATGTTCACTTGGGCTTGTTTTTCTTCTAGCGTCAGCCGCGTCTCCTCAACTCTCGGAGGGAGGTCGAGACCTCCTTTAAGATGGCGGCTGACAATAAGGTTCCTTGTGTATTACTTATATCTGCAAAAAAAGGAGTAAAAGTAGTTATATCAAACAAAATACATTTTATTTATCTATCATCATTTGCTTAACCTTTTCCCAACTATGTTAGGGTCGGCTTCCAGTCTAACCGGATACAGCTGAATATCAACAGTGACCTCCACAACCCAGTGACTGGGTAATACGATACCTCTTGGTAAGACTGGTTGTCAGACTTTCGGGCTTGTGACGACCCCTAACGACTGTCAAAGATTACGAATGACAGCCGGGACCAACGGCTTAACGTGCTTTCCGAAACACGGAGGGGTCTTGGTATGTATGTATAGATGGTCACTCATCTATGGACCAACCGCGGCAAGCATAGCTTACCCTGATCGATTTATTTACCTAGGTACCTCTAGATAAATCAAGACCTTATTGTCGCCAACCACCATCTCAAAGGAGGTCTCAATTAACCTCACTCTCCGAGAGTTTTTGAGAATCTAGGAGAGGCGGCTGGCGTTACATGAAAAGCAAGCCAAAGTGAATCTCAACGCTGCTCAGGCGCAGAGACATGGCGTCCAACTTGCGTACATCTTGTTGCTTGGATGTATGAAATAATCACTCTGAAAGATTAAAAAAATCAAACATCTATGCAGCAAGATGTAGGTAAGGAAGTCAAAAAAAAATGTCACATGAACAACTTTGAACATTAATATCTGGGAAGTGTGACACTTTATGGGACCAAACCCTGTGAAGTGTCACTTCTTATTGTTTTCTGTTTGCATTGATGTCAGCTATGGATTTGTATAAATTAGATGCATGCAATTTGAAAAAACAAAATGGCTGACCGAGAATGTATGCCACGGTTCTTAAAGCCCTATAACTATGTTGTTACCTGAGAGCTGTATAATATGCAAATAAAAATTATTATTTACACAATTTCTCACTGTGTTTTCAAAATATTTCTTTCTTCTCGGTTATAAGGAAACTGAATATATTTTTTCACAACACATGGTTCAGTAATAGCCTCCAAAAATTCCTTTAATGTATGTGACACCCGCACTGATGCTTGTGATTCAGGTTGTAGACTGTTGTACCACCACCCACTGGTAAGTGCCGTGGGCCAAAAACGACAGTGCACTTATAATCTGAAAAGAAAAATTGAAATAGGACATTGTGTTGCTAGTTTTAAAGATGTCAACTTTTTTTAGTTGAAAAACAAAATGATAATTTTTATACCTTATCCCGCCCTGAAAGACCGCTTGAAGAGTCCTTTATGTATGGAACTCATGAGTTTCCATTTGTCTTATCAGCCCTTCACAATGGTGATAGGACAAGATAAAATTATCAGCTCTCATCTCGAAAATAGTTCTCCAGCAATCCAAAGCCGAGAATAAAATAAATGAACAAGCCATTTTTTGTTAGAGGATTATAATCATTATGATCACAATTCTGATAGACATCTGAAATAAGAAATTCGTTTTACTGTATACTTACATAATTAAATAGAGTGATAGAGCAGTGATCAATAATGTTTTCCATTTGTTAAGAAGGTTGCAATCAGCCTATACAAATTAGTAAAAAAAAAATAGAAGTACCTACTCTATTAAAATATGTACACCATAAAAATGTAGAAATTTTACAAGGGTTGACACAATGGGCGGTCTTATCGCTAAGAGCATTCATAAAGAGACAACCTTTGGATGGAATAAAAAGGGGAGAGACAATACTGTAGGTAGTCTGTGGTGTACCAAACAACTTTGAACCAATACTTCTCATTCAGCTATATCTCTTCAGTGTTTCTGGCGCACACATAGTTTAGGGAGATCTTGAGTGCCTAAGCTTTACAGAAAAATAGGTAACAATCACAAGATGGCGTCGGACGCGTGAATATTTTTTACATGTTTGAAGTAACATTGTAATGTTTTCGTATTCAGTGGACATAATATTCATCTCAGATAATAATTGTTCGATGATTTCAAGGAATCTAGAAGAAATCAACGTAATTTTGACCAAAACATACGAAAACATTTTCAACCGCCGCCGCCGGCCGCGTGCGGTTGAGGAAAAACACAGAAATTTCGTATTATTTTACTCACCGACTTGAATCCTGTACTAATTCTTATCACTTATAATATTGTTAACACACACAAATAGATTTACCTGGTTTTTCTTTGGGTTTATCGTGTTTTCTCGCAGTTCTACGATAAACCTGTTGCCGCGACTGAACCGGAGAAAAAGTGACAGATCAAACAATATTTTTTTAAACCATAGACATTTCGTTCCATAGGTTGTCATATGTCAAAAGATGCCGAGTACACACACGTATCATCGGAAATCGATAGTATTATAAAATACGAACCACACACCCGACAACATTGAAAAATTTAAAATATATACTCGCTGGGTTAAAAATGTCCCGCCCGGATTCTACGGGGATTTTTCTTGGGACAGATTTAACCCGCCCGGGCTTTAGCGGATTCCGCTCAAACCCGGGAGCGCGGCGACGGCATGTGTGTGGCGTCCGGGCCCCGTTTTCAAGTGGCCGCCGGCCGCCAGATGTTTCTAAACAAACCGGTTTTGCTGCGTCGGGTGTCGAGTGATGCTTACGCTCGAGTGTTTTTTGATATCGTAAACAATAGGGCTTTGACGTAGTGTTTTTTTTGTTTGAAAATATGATGGTATTCATTTATAATAGTGGTTGTAAACATGAACAATGATTATTTTTATCTTAGATTTCAAGAGAATGGCTGTAATTTAAAAACAACCGCTGTGACCTATACGTTTGTTGGTTTTAAATGAATGGTGTGTTTATTCTTAACTTAATTAATAAAGTACCCACGTTATTACGACCACTACTTATTATTTACAAGCATCCCAAGTTGTGACAAAATTTTTCACGGGCAGGATTTTTTTACCCCATACAAAATATTTTTTTTCTACGTTAATCTGATAGGTACATTGAAAAACTTGGTACCTGTAGTAAGCTTATTTAATACTTCAACATATTTGTAAAAATCATGGCCGTAGAATCAAACACTGTACTAAAATATGGTTCTGAAGACACATACAAGTTTTAACCAAAAATATTACTGGTTTTTGTTTTCAAAAAAATGTTCTACAAGTTTGTTAAAAAGATAATATAATATTAATGAGTGATACTTCATTAAATACCCTTTCCAAAGAAGTATTACACTTATAAATACGACGTATTGGGAAAAAGTTATAAACATTTCAAGTTGATCCTTTGCAAAATGTTCTCAAAGTGCCGGCAATAAGGCTGGGTACACAGAGTGAAAATAAAATTCGGATCTGGATTGATTGATCTATGATGATATGATATGATTTTTACCAGCTTTTATGTAACTTGCGATGGATGTATGTATGTATGTTCGGGTAGACTCTTGCAACTCGATTTTGTTTTTTTTTTTTTTTTTTTGCATGTGGAAATCGGATGACAACGCAAAATTATTATGACATGGAGCTGATCTGATGATGGAACCGGAAGGTGGCTATTATTTTTGTCTTTATCCTTACTTATATTTCTTGATGTTTGTGTATCTGGTGTACTGTGTCTTTTGGTCTGTGTTAATGTTGGGTAATAAAAAATTGTCGTGGATATAATTTCGTTTTTATTAAATAACAGTAAATACACTCCTCTATTCGAAACAGATATGAATAAAAAGTACACTGACAAGGTATTTCAAAGAGAATGTAAAAAGTTAAGTATTCATTTACTTCGACTGACGAAGCAGTGCAAGTTTCATTTAAACACATTACACAATGGTGTGCAAACATTCATTTTGACACTATAAAAACAATAAAAAAAGTACACTGACAAGGTATTTCAAAGAGAATGTAAAAAGTTAAGTATTCATTTACTTCGACTGACGAAGCAGTGCAAGTTTCATTTAAACACATTACACAATGGTGTGCAAACATTCATTTTGACACTATAAAAACAATAAAAAAAGTACACTGACAAGGTATTTCAAAGAGAATGTAAAAAGTTAAGTATTCATTTACTTCGACTTACGAAACAGTGCAAGTTTCATTTAAACACATTACACAATGGTGTGCAAACATTCATTTTGACACTATAAAAACAATAAAAAAGTACACTGACAAGAACAAATACACATAAAAACAAAAGACAAATATAAAAAAAGAAAAGGCAAAACATAAAAAAAAGGCAAAGAGGGGGGTAAAGGCATTACTAGCTATTCATACACGAAATCTGTTAAGGGGTCATTGTACTCATCGACGTACGAACAACTTTTACTATACCAACCTGACCAAAGCCCTATAGTAAAAGTTGTTCACCCGAGCAGAATATTGCGATAGATGTCCCGTTTGCGGAAGGAAGGCTAGGCTCAGTTTCGTGCAGCTCGTCGCCAATAAAGCTGCTCGGGTAGGCACAAAAAGCTATGAACTTTGCAAGTCCCGAACGAGCTATTTGTGGAAGTTTGACAATGACAATGATACATAATGGTGTGCAAATATTCATTTTTCCACCAAAAAAATAATAAAAAAGTACACTGACAAGGTATTTCAAAGAGAATGTAAAAAGTTAAGTATTCATTTACTTCGACTGACGAAGCAGTGCAAGTTTCATTTAAACACATTACACAATGGTGTGCAAACATTCATTTTGACACTATAAAAACAATAAAAAAAGTACACTGACAAGGTATTTCAAAGAGAATGTAAAAAGTTAAGTATTCATTTACTTCGACTTACGAAACAGTGCAAATTTCATTTCAACACATTACATAATGTGCAAATATTTCGTGTATGAATAGATAGATTACATACACTAATTATGGATACACAAAAGACACAAAAAAGAATGGGCAAGACACAGAACTTGTCTACATGAAGCGATTTACGCGCGAATCGAGTAGCGCGTTAGCCAATCGCGACGCCCAAATCCCAAAAACCAGGATTTGAGCGTCGAGATTGTCTGTCTACGCGCTACTCGACTTGCGCGTAAATCGCCCCATGTAGACAAGCTCATAGGAACTGTTTCGCACGCTATTAAACGTATCCGAAAATTAAATGAACTACTAAAAAAAAAAAAAAAAATTTAGAAAACCGAAAGAACTACAAAGTTAAATCATAGGCACATGAAAGGCATTGAAATTTGAATGTCAAAAATTATAAAATAGAGTTGAGGAAACACACACACACACAGCCACCCCTCACACAGACCCAGACACCAACCCCGTACCATTCAACAGATAAAGCAACGGGCTCAAGTTATCACACTTCTTAGATCCCTCTAAGAAGTGTGATACATTCTAAAGCACTGTATGCAGAGCCGAACCTTACAAGTGTCGCACTCAAAGTTAGTGCGACACTCGATGTTGATGCTCGCGCACTGCCTACAGCGCCCTCTGCCCGTTACTTTAACTGGGAAATGGCCAGTAGAAGGCACCTGAGCCGGCGTCGGCGTGGCCAGTGAGCTGTGCTTCCTCAGAATTTCGTCAGCCAGTAGCTGACGAAATTCACGATGCAGAATTTTTTTTTTGTGAGAGTAAATTATGTACGAATTATGTATTGATACGTTTAATAGCCTGCGAAACAGCTTCTTGTACCATACACTATTTCGTATTCTTTCCACGGGGTATGCCTGTAAGAGTTGGTCCTTCTTATCGACACCCCCCATGGAAAGATTATAGTCCAACACCACCTTGGGCTTGTACTTGTAGACTCCATATTTCTCGGCCCCACTGACTTCTACTTTATGATAAGTAGAAATCAGTGAGACCAAGTTGGAGTCTCTCCAAGCTACAATAGATAGGTCTTCAGTGTAACTGAAGACCATCTCCCCTGAGCGCATGTTGTTCCGGTTCTTGCTGCGCAAGGAGTCCGGAACAAACTCCCGGTTGAGCCTCAGGGTCCCGATGGTGTCGGTTTTTTGTGCCTTAAGTGTTCGCGACAAAAGTGGCGAATTATAAAAGTTATCCATAACTAGTGTATGGCCTTTATTCAGCAGGGGCCGAACCAACCGGTAGACGATTTGGGATGTTGCACCCTCTGGCTCATTGGCACCCCTACCGTCTTCACACCCTTCATCAGATCTAGTTTGATTATCCTTTCCGGCATATACTTCAAACTTCCATAAGTAGCCCGTTCTTGACTCGCACAGCTCATAGCTCTTTATTCCTACCTTCGCAGCTTTATTGGCGATGAGCTGCACGAAGCTGAGCCTACCTTTCCACAAAAGGAGGGACTCATCTATCGCAATATTCTGCGAAGGAAGGTATAAATCGCTAAACTTGCGATTGAGATGGTCAATAATTGGGCTAATTTTGGCAAGCTTAGAAGAAGATGCCGAAAGGGTTGAGTTGTCTACAAAATGTAGACATTTCTTAATCAACCTAAACCTGAACAAGGGCATCAAGGCGGTGAAATTTCCGATACGCATGTACGGAAACCGGGGTGTCCAATATTCTTTTTCGACAGAAGCTGGGACTAAAGATTGCCACATCACAATGCCGAAGAACGTCCAGAGATCAGAAGCTTCAATGTCCTTCCAACTTCTGAAATCGGACCTACGCGCCAAGTTGGTGGTGGCTAACAGGTGGTTGGCGTACCTGTTAGTTTCTACGACAATGTGATTGATAATACTTTCATCCCATATCTTCTCGAAAATATCCAGAGGTGTCATCCCATTAGTCTCAAATGTTGGCCCAGACAACCCCGTGAATACCTCCCTCTTGCCGGTGAAAGTGGAGGCGTCGCTGCTCCAGTTGAAAACGAGCATGTCCTCGGTGCTCACGATATCCCGCAATGCGGAATCATCTTGAGCATCGAGGACACACAGCCGCTCCCGCAGCTCTGGAGTGAAGTCCTCCAGCCCCTGCTCGACAGCGACCTGGCGAGGACGATAGTCGGTGACAACCTCCAAATCTGTCGGCAGGTCGTCCTCCTCCACGTCCGAACCGGGCAGTGCGACGATCGATTGCTCCCACGCAGCAACCTCGTCCTCCAGGTCCGCGAATATAGATGGTTCTAAAATAAAATCACATACTAAATTATACTTACGACTTCATTGTTGCTGAGCGAGCCTGCTGAGGACCGAATATGATGGCGCGAAATGGGAAAGGCTTATGTCCAGCAGTGGACAACGGGCTGACGATGATGATGATGACTAAATTATATTTATTGCAGTGGTAAAAGATCACTCACCATTCGGGACGGAGGACGTGGATGCGGTGGGAGACGCATCGACCGGCGAACGCACCCGGCCCGGGCTGGACGCTACAAATTAAAAAGTTATTGGTTAAATTTAGAATAAAAATGGATTTGTTTCAAGCTTTAATTACTACTTTAACTTATTTGATTAACTCACTGGGGGAGAAGCCAACGAAATCTATGGCTGCTGGCTGCATCGACGATTTGGAGGTTGGCATCGACTAACGCCTCCACAGAGTCCGCTGCTACCACCCGCACGCCCGTCGATGGAGAGAACTGGATACTGTAAAAAATAACATTGTCCTAAATATCAACATCGACTAATCATTTATCTGCCATTTATCTTCATTAACTTATACGTACTTCGCGGGAGGCAGCCTTCCCTTTCCCTTCCCCTTTCCCTTTCCAGTAGGAGGGGGGGGGGGAGGGGTGACGCTCTCAGCGTGATCTTCTGCAACCAGAAACAAATAATAAATTAGATGCTAGAGACATGTGGTCATCAGTATGTGGAATGAGGTAATTTTAAAACAAACCATCTTCGGGTATGGGGGGGCTGGGGCTGGACACGCGCCAAGGCATGGCCATGCCGCTTGTGCTCGCCACGGGTTCGGCGCCTACAGCTGGAACCCCGACCGAAAGAGCATACGATGTAATAAGAATAAGTCAACAATAATATAATAATGTGCAAGCCACTATAAAATTACGTAAAAACAACAAACCTGTGCTAGTCGAGGGCCCCGCTTCCACCTCCCAGTACCTTCTCTTCCTGGGAGGTGGGGTTGTTGGTGTCCCCTCAAAAAGAGGACACGGGATACGGTTTGGCGATGGTTTTCTGTAAAATATTTGATAGTAAGTCAAAACGAGTCAATTTGTCACAAGTTAATTAAAAAAAAAAGAAAAACAATACCTCTTTTGCTTCCTTGGAGGAGCATCGGGAAGCAGGCACTTGCCTAGTTCCTTCTGCTCCTTCAAGTGATCATACTTGGCGCGTTGTGCGGGCGACATAAGGCTCAGATGTTTCTTGAGGGTCGCCCGCAACTCACGCGCCCTCGACACCGCCTCGTCCAATGATAGTGGTCTTAAAGAAAATAATAATAATACATAAAAACAACCGTATCATATAAATAAAGAGACAAATTTAGAATAGTAGGTATACATACGGAATAGGCTGCGTCGGCTGCGTCGGCTCCGTCGGCTGCGTCGGCTCCGTCGGCTGGCTGGCTCCAGCATCCTGCGGAGCCAGCACTTCCACTGGAAGAACTCTAAAAAAAGTAACAAAATTTTAAAATAATCCTTTACAGCAGACATCAATAATTAATTATTTAGCAGAAAGCATTAGGTAACATACGGCTCCGCAAGGTGGCCACCACCACGGCCTCGGGAACCACGGCCTCGCGAACCCCTGCCAGCGCCTCGTGCACGACCAACACCTCGTGAGCCACGAGCGGTACCGCGACGCGGGCCACGAGCCGCGGTACCGCGTCGTGAGCCACGAGGCTGGTCGGTGCCAGGGGCGCGCACAGGGTTCCATTCGCTGTCCATGCTATATTCAAAATGCATAAAACATAAAAAAAAAGCAGAAAGCATCATGACCCATGCTATATTCAAAATGCAAGGTAAAACACAAAAAAAAAAAAAAAAACAGAAAGCACCACCACGTAACATTATTCAAACAATGATATAAACTTTTAAAAATCCGAATTCCGAAATCCTGATTTTAATTCCGAGGAATAAATTCACCATGTAAAATAAGCACAGCAATGAAAAATAATACACTTTAAAATCAGTGAGATGATAGAACGGAAATTAATCAACACAAACTTTACTCGATCAGCAACAAAACCACAAAACATAAACACTACGCAAACTCATGCACTAACGGAAAACTGAAAAGTCTAAAACTTCGAAAACCCGCCTAAATTTGACAGTACAGTAATATTCAAAAATTGTCTATGGATGGCTTGCCAACCATAGCCAATAGCCATAGACAACATCAGATACCATCTCTCAAGATCAATGCTCAAGATGCATTCTAATCATTGTGACATAGAAAAGATTCTAATCTACAGTCCGGCCGTCCCCGTTTCTGACGTCTGTCAGTTCGTTACAATTGTTACAAACATAGGTTTTTTATTATAGGTTTTGCGAATTTGATCTTTTGTAAAATAATTGTCGCACTGGCAAGTATCAGGAACGCATTCTCTCGATGGCCTGACTTTATGTGAGATGATTCCTTGTAGGGAGGTAGATACTTATATTTAATTTATTCAGTGTTCTGTTCTGTGTCTACAGGGTGGCAGGGACATCGACGCGCAAACCGTAACCATGAATTCAACACATGAGTTTAGACCCCGTAGCATCGAAATTTTTCGTCGGTTATAAAAAAAAAAATTCTGCTTCATAGAAAAGTGCAATACCAACGCGGTCAAACCGTATGGAACAGCAATATTTTTTTTTAATAACCGACGAAAAATTTAGACGTTATGGGGTCTAAATGAATTCATGGTTACAGTTTGCGCGTCGATGTGAACATATAAACATGTTAAAAGAAAAAGACAAAATGTTAACATAAGTTTGTATCATGTAAAATGTACATTTTACAATTTTTTATCTATTGAATAAAATACTATTTTAACATCTTCATCAATTTTTTTTTTTTATGTATAGATAATGGTATCAGCACCTCTTTGCTACACCAGCGCCCTGGAACAGACAAAAAAGATATGAATTTCGCGGAAGAGTGAAAGTTTTCAACCACAGACTAAGAAGAGAAGTACCCTTGTTTTCAACTAAGTGTACAGTCTCTCTATATTACTTTACTCTTTTAGAGGTTTCGATCTGTCAAAATCTTAAAAATCATTGAAAATATTCTTGCACTATATGTAAGTACGTATTAATGCCATGGAAACAGCCCAATTCATAACTATGGCAGCTTGAAAAGTTTGAAACATGGGGCGATTCGCTACGCAGTATGTATTCATGGGTCAGCGCGGGGGTGAGGGGTAGGGTATTGAGCAGCGAGTAGCGCACTTCAGAGCCGCCATATAGTTTGTATCGGGCTGTACTTGTCAGTGCAAAAAATGCCTTGATTTTGACACCTACTCGAAGCGTAAGTTTCGTCATTAGGGCCCTCCACACGTAAAGTTCGGACCGCGGGAAACAGCACACGCCGTTCCATCCCTCGCTCCGAACTGTACGTGTAGATGTGCGGGTCTAATAGTCCGATCTGGCATATCGAATTATCGACACGAGCGCATGTCTCACAGTTTTACGCGCGCATCACGTTTAAACGTAAATAGCGCCCTCCACACGTACTGTTCGGACCGTGCATCTTGGACTGCGTTCCAAACCGCAGTTAGATCTGTACAGTTTGGACTGCGGATCAAACTGTTGTGCTAATTACGATTAAAAATGCATTCACGGTTTGGATTGCCGACGAAACTTACATAATCTAAATAAACGTTCTGAACTGTGCGTGTAAATTGATTTTCAAGAGTATGGACTGCAGTTTGGACTGGCGCGTGGAACGTTATAACTTTAAAAAGTTTTTTACGCAGTAGTAAGAAAAATGGACGATCCTTTGGTCATCGCGTTAGCTGGATTTTTAGTTAGTTTATACAGCCGAAATGCACCTCTTCAATTCTGTATTTTTTTGCTGACGAACTCGCGATCAGCTGAAACAAAACCTACTGACTTGCAAAAATCAACGAGCTCGTCATATGCTTTGTATCTCATAATCCTGTTACTATACTCCTTACTTGTTACCTTCCAGAGACACAGATGTTCACGGAACAAACGAATGAACTCCGTGATAGCTTCGACGCTCCAAACTGCCATTTTTGTAATTTACGTTTATACGTGATGCACGCGTAAAACTGTGAGACATGCGCTCGCGTCGATATGCCAGATCGGACTGTTAGACCTGCAAATCTACACATACAGTTCGGAGCGAGGGATCGAACGGCGCGTGCTGTTTCCCGCGGTCCGAGCTTTACGTGTGGAGGGCGCTAATTTACACGCACAGTTCGGAACGTTTGTCTAGATTATGTAAGTTTCGTCGGCAATCCAAACCGTGAATGCATTTTTAATCGTAATTAGCACAACAGTTTGATCCGCAGTCCAAACTGTACAGATATAACTGCGGTTTGGAACGCAGTCCAAGATGCGTGGTCTGAACTGTACGTGTGGAGGGCGCTTTTGTACCTCACCCTGAGAAAGGTGATACGTACCCTATCTCCATGATATTCTTAGTGACCCTCTCTGTGCCGTTGGTCACCACGAGTTGATAAACACCCTCGTACTCTTTGGTAAACGGTTTGATTGAAAAGTTGATAGTAACCGTCATGATTTCTGTATCATTTTCTTTCACCATCTACACAAAAAAGTACAAATAACAGATTTTTAATTCGACAACATTGATATACTGTGCGACAAGGATCTTTTGTCGCTTGAATGACAGGGGCACGTTCAAACAAACTCTAAACTTTATTATTAGTAATAATAGATATACCTAGTAGGTACAGTCTACAAAAGAGATAAGTATCGTCGCTCTAGATGTGGTACCTCGTAACTGCAATTATTGGTTTTTACATTTTGATGCGAAATTGTCAATCACGCAATTTTCCATCTTTCTGGTGATAGGTACCTTGTATGTACAGGAGGTTTACTTCACTTAGAAACTGACTTTTAGTGACATCTCGTAATAGGACTTTGAAGCACTTTGTAAGGTTCCCTCCTTTTAAGTTTAATAGACACCAAGCATGCCAAGGTGATTTTTTATGTAATACAAGAAAACATACGGTATTTTATTTAATATTCAATAAAATAACCAAAATCATGCAATATACATAATTATCAAAACTGTTTTTTTTGTCTCTCCTGGAAAATTGACCGGTTCGTATTCACGAGGTGTCACATCTAGAGCGACGGTATGCACGGTCGTCGGAAATAGTTAAAGTTTAGTAAAAAACCGATAGATGTTTTCGAATGAAATTTAGTTTGATAAATGCACTGTTTGTTTCTTAGTATTTAAATACAATTTTATCTGAAAACATCCTTTCTTACTAAACTTCAACTATGTCCGACGAACCTGCATACAAGCTTGTATCTCTTTTGTTGACTGTTCATGAGAGTGCTAAAAAATGTAGGTACTCTGTGGTGCTACGACTGCTACGTACCTCTGACTTGTAGGAGTAGAAGGGATTTTGATCATCGCTTTTCAGGGTTTTGTCGTTGATGTAAATCTAAGAAACAAAATAATTAAATAAGTACCTACTTACTTATTAGTAAACAAATATTATGACGTCTCAACGCCAAAATAAATGGATTACAAAATATTCTTATTTTTTATTGCCCCAACAGTGCGACAGCAAACGCTGTAAAAACATGTGAAATCGACACTGCGGGGTAATTGCGTAACACACTATCAGTACCAATGGGTTTCATTTTGACAGTTCAACAACATTCGTTGCGTTATTTACGCTCAGAATACAGAACAAACAAGAAACCGCGAACGCGCCATAGACTGAAGCTACACAAACTACTCTCGAATAGTTTAGTTTGACATTTGGATGACTAGTCTATCTGTGACCATTGAGCTTGCTTTTCTATGTCAATGATCTGTGACACAGAACAGCACCCTAATTGCGTAACACACAATCAATCTCAATCTGAATCATTTTGAAGGATATTGCTAATCCATTGCTTCATATGTTTAAAAAATGTGTCATGTATTGTGTCTGCTCAACAACGTCAATAACGCAATGAATGTTGTTGAACTGTCAACGTGTGTTACGCAATTACCCTGCTGTTTTAATTTAACCTACCTAATTTTAATAACTGACGTCAGAAACGGGGTCGGCCGGACTGTAGATTAGAATGCATCCTCAGAATACAGAACAAACCAGAAACCGCAAACGCGCCATAGACTGAAGCTACACAAACTACTCTCGAATAGTTTAGTTTGACATTTGGATGACTAGTCCACAGAGTACATCTATATATATAAAATTCAAAGTCCTGACTGACTGACTGACTGACTGAGACATCAACGCACAGCCTAAACCGCTGGTCCTAGAGATCTGATATTTGGAGGGTGTATTCTTCGTGAAGAGTAGGTATCCACTAAGAAAGGGTTTTTCAAAATTCCACCCTTAAGAGGGTGAAATGGCGGGATTTTGTTTGTATGAAAAATATTATTCCTTGAGTTAATAAACTTGAAACTTGGCACGAATACTTATCTAAGTAAATTATGAAGTTGAGCATTTTTTGTTTTTATAAACTACCCCCTAAAAGGAGATTGAGGGGTTTCAAAGTTTGTATGGAAGAATTTTAGCGCGCGGTCCGTTTTACTCGAAACTCAGTATTTATACCTAAAATTGAAAGGAAAGAATAATGTGCATTAGGGTTTTTCAAAAATTTACCCCTGACGGCCTGAGAAGGGGTAGTCAATTTTACAGGGGAGGATTTTACAGCGTGGCTTGATTAATTAGAAAATTGGTATAAAAAATCTTTGAGTCAAGTTATGAATATATCCCAAACGATTTTTCAAAATTCCACCCCTTTGGGGGTGAAAAGCGGGGATACAGTTTATATGAAACATCTTATTAATTTAGTTAATAAACTTGAAACTTGGCAACAATACTTGCCTAAGTAAGTAATAAAGTTTATCACTATAAGTTCTTCAAAACTACCCCTTAAAGGGGTATATAGGGGTGTTGAAATTTGTGTGGAAGAAATTGAATGCGCGGTCCGATTAACTCGAAACTCAGTATTGATACTTTCGACAGAAAATAATTAATAATAAGTATGTAAAGTTGTCAAAAATTGACCCCTGACGGGGCAAAAAGGGATAATTCGGTTTTTAGGGGAGGATTTGAACTTGAAACTGTATGTTACATTTTCACGCCTAAACCACTGAACTTCTGATTTGGCAAAGAGATAGATGGCATCCTGGGGAAGCACATACTTTTTATCCTGGTGGCACATTCCCGTGGGATAACTTCCGACATCCACGCGGGCGAAGCCGCGGGCAGAAGCTAGTTATACTATATGAGGACTAGTCTATCTGTGACCACCGCGTGACCGTGTGACGGTGTGACTTACGCGCGAAAAAATATTTCAGTTTTCATTTAATAATAGAATAGAATAGAATAGAATATATTTATTTGCTTTAAAACATGGTACATTAAGGTCTTATAAATAGAATTATGATCTTACATGTTTCGCCAAGGACTGGCATACAAATATTTAAACACGTTACATGTAAAAAATTAAGAGGATACATTATTCCAACATGTCTCTTAACTTTAATGAAATTCTTAACAATAATAGGTATTTTTTAAAAGTAGGTAATAATTATAATAAAAATTAGTAACCATATTTATCTGTTACTTTTTTATCAATAAATTCTTGCATACTATAAAAACAATTACCAATAAGCCATTTATGTAGATTGGATTTAAAGTACCTATTTAAGAGGGAGTTCCCTTATTTTTTTGGAATATTGTTAAATATTTTAATTGCTGTGATAATGCCGTCTTAAGCGGTTCCCACCTGCAAGAATGCAGTTGGAAAAATAAAAAAACAAGATGGGATCACATTTCATGTGTAAGTAGCGCATATACCTCTCATTTTATTTAAATAATGAAGTATTTTTACTTGTTCAAAATGTAAACAATTTGGGCGAGTCCATTTAGTGAATGTTGCCAGTTTTGCTGGAATTTTTTCCCTACTTTCACTGGTTTATTTTCTAGAAGGTTGATAAAAAAAAGTAAATGCGTATAAATAATTTAACGTTTGATTTTATTATAAAATATATGTATAGGTAAATAAATATTCATTAATTTAGTGTCAAAATATTTACTTCTTACAAAATCTATCATACAAAATGCATTTTTATATTTCTTCTTACTTATAGAGACTTAAATTCAGGTTCCCTGCTAATGAGACTATAGGAGCAAAGTGGATTAAAATTATAAGACAAGCTCGGTTAGATGAAATCTGGAAACCTTCTAAAAGCAGTGTTATTTGTTCGAAACATTTTCAAGATGATTGTTTTTATGACACAAAATGTGGTTTTACAAAATTACGAAAAGGATCTTTTCCAAATAAGGTAGATAAGTATATAGATTTAACAGCATTGTAATATCTATGTGGTTTTTCAATAGAATAGATATTATTTTAATACTGACTGACATTTTTCGGATTGCATTATTTTGAAACATGAATTTTAATAATTTACCCCACAATAAGCGAACTTTCCCTAAGCTAGCAACACTGTACGGGGGGAAATATGAGGAATGCGGGGGGTTGCGAATTCAGCGAATTGTTTTTGGACAGTTCACAGTACAGTGTACACACACACAGTGAGCGCCTGAGCGGAGCGGCATACGGGAGCGACTGATGTATAATTACTCTGTGGCGACTGTAGGCTCCTTTTGGAAAACAAAATATTATTATGGTTTTCGAGCGAAACAGTAGTATGTACTTACAGAAATATAAACATCAATACAATCGTACGTTCATTTATTTAAAAGTAACCATATTGATCATCCAATCTGAGTTGCCAAAGAGTGGACTTGTTTTTGGTGAAATAAAATCTCTTACGAAAATACATTAATTAAAACAATACAAAACAAACCCAAAGTTCTAACAAATAGTGTCGCAATTTGAGTGAACAAGTGAAATTATTGCCAAAATTATATTCCCGATCGCGCTGCATTAGCTGAGGTAGGCTCCTCCTCACCTCGGGGAAAAGAGACAAGTTGCTGATTCACGATAATTCATCCCTGTCGCACAGCGGCCGGCCGGCCCGCACGTGCGTTAACTACCTACGCCGTGTACCTGCGGATCAAAATTCCCGGAACCAGGAACTCGTAAGCGATATTACTATTTTGTTTGTTGTCGATGTGCGAATTGCACTAAACCAATAAGATCAACACAACCCATAAAATGCTCGAGCTGTGCCTACCATTATCACGCTATAGGTATGTGCAATTATAATGGAGTCGCGCAAACTGACCGAAGAACAGCGACAGTGTTGGAAATGCCCTCACTGCCAAAGCAGTGAAACCAGCACTGGTCACACGAGTACCGCCTCTTCTGACAACACCTTTATTTCATCCCAACACATTTCTGAGAGCCAAAAATCTATTGAATTACACAAATAAGCCCGCCTTTCACCCTGTAACCGTGGACTCTAATGCGCTGAATAACCTAGCTTTAGAAATGAAGCTAATCCACGAAAGTGTCACAGAGATCAGAGATGAAGTCCGAAATGACCGACCATATCACGCAGTGCAATAGCCGCCTTGATGAATACGGCCACAAAATTGCCCGTGCCGAGGCAAAAATACACAATCTTGAAAAATGTGCCTCTCAAAACATAATACCTAGGTATTACAAAATACTGTATCGCAACTTAAAGAACAACTCAATTCTCAGACCCAGCAGTCCCTAAGAAATGACAGAAATCATAGGAATAAACGAAACTCCAACAGAAAGTCTGACCCACATAGTTCGCATCATCGCTCATAAAATTGGTGTCGATCTTGACGAGAAGGATTTGGACTACGTGACGCGTGCAGGACCGCGGCGCGCGCCGCCAAGAACACAACAACGGCGAACTAACATCGGAGTCTGACAACAAGCTTCCCCGTCCACTCGAGATCCGATTCCTGAGACGAGACAAACGAAATGAATTTTTAAGTTCCGCTAAAAATAGACGTAACCTTAACTGCGCTGACATTGACTTATTACGTACCAAAGGAAACATATTCTTTAATGAGCGCTTAACACCAGACAACCGCCGTTTATTTCGTGAGTCACGCCAACTCGGCAGAAATGCAGGATTCAAATACTGCTGGATTAAAAACAGTTCCATTTACATACGTAAACGGGAGGAAATTCCACCCATTCATATCACAATGTTCCTGGTGCTCATGACTGCACCTCTCCACAAACAAACTCACTTATTATTCACAAATAATACTTTTAAAAAACCTTATTTACCATTTTGTTTTTGTTTACTTCCAATTATTAACGATTTTGTCATATAGAAGTAATTTTTGTTCTTACTTACATTTAACCATAAAATATTTCGTGTCTTACAGACTAATGCTGTGTTCTTGTTTATTTTTAATTGTTAACAAATGTTTTGTGTCTACAATTTTAATTGTTAACTATTTCATGTTTTACAAAAAAATTTGTACCTGTTTATTTCTAATTGCTAACAACTGTTTTATGTGTTATAGAAATACTTATTCATATTGTTTACATTGATCGTTAGCTATTTCGTGTCTTATAGTAATTTTCTCTGTTTATTTTTATTTTTTAACTATTTTACGTACTGTAAAACTTTAATTTATAAAACTTTTCATGTTCATTATTATATCACCTACATACATATACCTTAATAATACACACCATTTCCCCTACACATACCTTAAAAATACACACCATACCACCTACATATACCTTAATGTCCTTAATTAAACTAAAATTAAACTTATTCACACCATGCGTAGACTACGAGCGAGACGGTCTGCCCACAGACACACTACAACAAGTTTACCTAGTGCTATGCCAATCGATAATTCAGTATTGCATCAGCGTGTGGGGTAGTGCTGGAAAGAACTACTTGATTGAAGCTGAAAGAGCACAGAGGGCGCTTCTTAAAGTAACTTTTAAGAAGCCCTAACGGTTCTCTACTGATCTACTCTACCACGAAACGAGTCCTCAGAGTCCGCCATCTTTTCATTCTTTCTGCCTGCACAAAAACGCACAAATATATTAAAAAGAGACCTGACTACACATCTATCATAAGCAAAAGAAACTACAGAATCCCAACACCTGACAGCACCTCATTGCTAGCAAGACGCTCCCCGGCCTACTCTCTCATTAATACTTACAATAAAGTCTGCAAACTCTGCGAAATTAAAAATACTACTTCATTCAATTGCAAAAAAATAATAAAGGAAATTTTTCAAAACACTGGTTATGATGACTCGGAACAACTAATATAAAGATCCTGACCTGACACCAAATCAAACGAAGCATAGTGGAACAAACACACACCCTTACAGACACACAAACACCTACACACACGTCACACGCACACACACCACACAAACATACACACGCACCATACCATACCTGAAATCACCTCTCTAGTCTCCACTCTGGAATTCGTACTCCGAGCCCCAAGACACAGACTGTCTAGTTTGGAGCTCACTAGCAAATACCATATTGTAACCTAGCTGTAGGTAATATCTTAAGGCACTCATGTCGTTTTGACTTGCTGTTAACCTGCTGCTTACTGTATTACCTGGACAATAAATATTTCTATTCTATTTTCTATTCAATAAAAAATATTTCTATTCTATTGATATTTCATGAAATAGTCTAATATTTTGTACAACATACATCCTGACGCCGACTTGCGGGGTAATTCTGGCTTTCATTTCGACAGTTCAACAACATTCATTGCGTTATTTAGATACCTTGTTGAGCTAATTTTTTCGAACATATGAAGCAATGGATTAGCAATTTCCTTCAAAATGATTCAGATTGTGATTGATAGTGTGTTACGCAATCAGGGTGCTGCAAATTGCAAAAAACGTAAGAAAATTTGAATTTCGCGAGCTACTCTCGTGTTTCCCCCTTACGTTGTTACAGTAATCACTGGGTCAACTATACACAATTGTATACCTACTGTTACCCCGCGTCCTAACCAAAAAGATCGTTTGCGCGAATACGTGATCGTCACGTTCATATATCACTTACACAGAAATCTATGATCACTTATTTGTAGGAAAAACGAATGAACGCGATGATCGCGTTGGTTAGGACTCGGCCTTTGGCAACGGTCTCTTCAAAACGTCACACGTTACCGACAGCGTGCGGTGACGTCACGACAGATGACCAACACTCCGCCTGTTGCTAAAACGTTCGTAGCCGCCTTCGTACCTGGCGGTCGCGGGCAGCGTGCGAGCGTGACCGCGTCCGTGTATTTACGAACACAGCATTCCGCTGTCTTCGTTGACGGACAGCTACACGTCGCCGGTTGCGGTAAGCGTGTGGTCAGATAGACCGTAGCCTTGCGTGATTGCGCGTCTTACCATAGCGGGATCACACTTGGTAACGTTGCAGGTGTAGACAACGTTATGATTGAACTCTCCCGAGGGAGGAGGCGGTACTGCAGCACTCGCTGCCACGTTGATCACTAGAAGATAACACATAGGTACATTGAGTAACCAATCAGAGAAGAGTTCCAGCTAAAACAAAACAAATAAAAGTAAAATATGGAACTTACTTGGTGCTGAAACATTAATAAATAAATAAAAGAACTGGAACTTAAACTGTTTATGGAGCCTCTGCGAGTTGAAAAAAGGTCCGAGACCCGAGGGTCCCGAGATATGTCAAAGGCATTTTAAAAATTATAATAATAACCCCATCGCCGTATCTCTACGTTGACGCCGTGGTGGCTTGCGCGCTCTAATCTCTAGGTCTGTGCCGGTAAACATGTGAGAAGCCAGACCAAAAGAGATACAGAAACCCGCATAGCAGCATGTGGCGAGCTGTTGTAACATAGCTCACAAATCACAAAACGCATCTAAACTATTGTTGTAATTACTAAGGGGTCCGTGTTCATTGGGTTTGCACATTTTATTTTTTGTAAGCCACGCACTGAGCGAGCGTGCTAATAAGCCTTCACTGCACGATAAAGTGCCTCTGGAATAGACGTAAAAAAACTTACAGCTGTCTGAAATAAAAAATAAAAATTAATATTAATTTATGTGAAATGAAAGAGGTACATAATTAGTAAATTGGCGCCTACACCTTAATGGCGGCTAAAATCCGCTGATTTGTTGGTTAGTAGGTAGGATCTTAATTCGGAACGCATCATAATTTTAATAAATAAATAGAAGGTATGAATGCAGCGATGAGTGAATGACAGAGTATGAGTGGGAGGAGAGCATGGAGCTGACTTATATACATATAGTTATCTGTGGCATGGAGAGTCTAAAATGTCAGTATATTGTAATGTACTCCTCCTACCTACTCTGTGGTCTAAAAGGAAAAAAGATGGCGAGTGAGGTATGAGAAGAATAAATGACGATAAAAATAATAAAGAAGTTTTCAAGAAGTGAAGATTATTTATTTCGGTCTTCCACACCACCCTACACGTATACCTATTATATTTGTTTGGCACTTTCTGTAACTACAGCTTGAG
This sequence comes from Apamea crenata, assembly GCA_949629185.1. Classification (NCBI taxonomy): domain Eukaryota; kingdom Metazoa; phylum Arthropoda; class Insecta; order Lepidoptera; family Noctuidae; genus Apamea; species Apamea crenata. The sequence continues at coordinate 9,653,550 of OX451379.1, read as the reverse complement.
GGATTTTAAGAAATGAGAGATATTGAGATACTAGTACCTAACTTGACAGAGCGCGAGTTAACGACTCTGGCTATATACCCGGCCTTAATTATGGATTAAAAAAAAAACATAAGTGTACGTGTAGTCGTAAAAACACTGTTTTTTTTTTAAAACTTACTTTCAAGTACAGCTAATGTTGTTCTATATTCAGTTTGGCCGATTTTGAAGATCCCCTTATATACGCATGCATTTGTATCCTCAAAGCTGTGAATAAATAATTTTTAAGTTTATGTTTATTGTTGTCTGGTAGGAGGATCCTTTATTTTCAATGGAGGAACTTTCCGTTCCATCCTATTACTACCTGTTACACATAATTATGAAAAGCCCAACCACACTGGTGGGCAGTACAGTAGCCCGCCAGACTCAAAAACAACTGTCATCATAGAAAAGTATACTCAAGTACAACGCTACAAGTATATTTTGGCACGTGGCCAAAATCGGAAGTAACGTCGCCATCTTGTTTTGTCAATACAATTTATGTGACACAATTTGACAAATGTTTGCCCCCTGTCAATGTCATTCAGTTGCTAGAACGTCCTCGTAGCTCTCTAGTAGGTACTCACTGATCAAAATCAATGTCGACGGTGTTGTTGGTCGATATACCGAATCCCGTAGTGACGTTCTGTCCGCGACAGCTGACGGCGACGAGCTGGCCGCCCGGGCAAGCGTACCCGACCTTCTTCTGTTTGTAAGCGTGCCCCGCTGGCACCGAGTCACGGAGGATGTGCACCGTACAAGCTGGCAAGTACAAAATATATTATGAATTCAGGCAATAAGCATAACATGCATAATCAGCCTATAATGCACTGCTAGACCAATGATGTAAATACGTCATTGTGCTAGACCTCCTCTCTGTGAGAGGGAATGCGCCATGATTAACCACGTGGGCCCAGTGTGGGTTGGTCAGTGGATGTAGAATAGAATACTCTATTTACACATAAAAATGTAGAAATTTTACAAGGGGTGACACAATGGGCGGCCATATCGGTAAAAGCGATCTTTTAAAGACAATCTTTGGATGGATTTAGAGAGAAAGGACAGACAATACTGCAGGTATACTGTGGTTTACATATAGACAATTAATACAGACAAACATTAAACATATACTTATCTATATAAATAAACTAGCCGCGCCCCGCGGTTTCACCCGCATAAGTTTCGATCCCGTGAAAATATCGGGATAAAAAGTATTCTATATGTTAATTTTGGTTATAAAGCATCTGTGTGCCAAATTTCATCCAAATCCGTTCAGCGGTTTTTGCGTGAAAGGTAACAAAATCCATCCATCTATCCATACAAACTTTCACGTTTATAATATTAGTAGGATATACAGGGTCAAATTAAATTAGCTAGCGAAACTCTGCAAACGTGATGGGTATCCATATCTAAACTTAAACGTTCACAGACTTATACACTTTTGATTCATTTTATTTTAATGTCGTTGGTGTTACTGATATTTTATCTTCATGTCCTTGTACCATGTAACTTAGAGTCAGCAAAACACGTTTTTTTCTTCCATTCTCGCCTGTCAGCCGCTTTACTCCCTTTTCTTTCATATCATCCCGTACACAATCCATCCATCTTTTCCTTAGTAGGAATTCCTGTCATCACTTTTTCATGGATTAAGCAGTAAAATCCACCCCTTAAACTTTATTACACTTTTCCACCCCGGTAAGAGACAATTTTTGAAAAACTAAGGGTTTTTCAAAAATTGTCTCTACTTACACATACTTTTAATTTTTTGTTTTAAGTATTAGTATCGAGTTTCGAGTTAATCCGTCCGAGCGATTAAAATTTTTTTCTTACCTATTAACTTTTTCACCCCCTAAATCATCTGTGAGGAGTTTTTTTTAAACTAAAAGTGACCATCTGTATTTATTACTGAGGCAAATATTGCCAAGTATCAAGTTTATTAACCAAAGGAAAAAGATTAAGATAAGTACCTAAATTGTATCCCCGCTTTTCACTCCCACAAGGGTGGAATTTTGAAAACTCGTTTAGGATGTATACTTAACTTGACTCAAAGATTATTTATACCAATTTTCGAGTTAATCAAGGCACGCTGTAAAATCCTCCCCTGTAAAATTGACTACCCCTTTTCAGCCCGTCAGGGGTAGATTTTAGAAAAACCCTGATACACATTATTCTTTACTTTTAATCATAGGTACACATATTGAGTTTTAAGTAAATCGGACCGCGTGCTAAAATTGACCCCTTTTTTTTTTTGAGGATGGGAAATCTTCAAATGACCCCTCCCGCTCTGGGTGGAGCGGAAGGGAGTGTCAGACTCTTACTGACTAAAACCCACCCGTGTTCCTTCCTTAGCCCTTTCTGTTCCAGGGCAGCGGTAAACCTTTCGGATGATCCCGCCGCCCTGGCAGGCTTCGGCCCTATCGGGCCCCGTCCTCTGCTGACATCTCTTTGAGGCGCGCGTGGAACACAACGCGCCGTCCGGCACGGGCCTGGTCCTGATCGGACGGCGAGCTACCCATTACTCACCGCCCGCAGGCCCGCGCCTACGGTGGCTGGGAGTCGTCACGCAGCTCCCGACGCCCGGAGCGCCTCCCGCGGCGGCTGAGGCGTGAGATGTTCTCCCTCAGCCTCTCAGCCACCTCCTTCGCTAGCATGACTGCTTCGCAGAAGGAGGTGACTGCCTCCCACTCCCTCTCGCCCCAGACCATGGCTTGAACCAGTGCCGGACGCGAGAGGTCGCCGCCGTTGCCGATCGCCTCTACGAGGACACGGCGGGGCTCCGCCCAAGCAGGGCAGACCGCCACCGTATGCTCCACCGTGTCCTCTGGGCGATCCTGGCAGTGGTGACACCCGGGCGTCTCCTCCCGCCTGATTATGTGCAGGAACCTCCCGAAACATCCGTGTCCGGAGAGGACCTGCGTCAGGCGGAAGGTGAGAACGCCGTGACGCCTCTCTAGCCACTCCTCAAAGAGGGGTCTTATCGCCGCTGTCGCGGCGTGCCCTGCGCTGGGTTGCGATAGTCGCGCCTTCCATTCCGCCATGAGATCGCGCCGGAGGTCCGTCCGCTCCGCAGCGATTTGCCGCGGGTGCAGAGTTTCCCCCCGGCGTAGTGCTTCCGCGCGCCGATCATGCAGGCGCGCGAGGACTATCGCCTCCAGATCCCATGGCGGCAGTCCGGCAAGGAGGCTTGCCGCCTCGCGCGAGATCGTGCGGTAGCCCCGGATCAGCCTTACGGCTACCACCTTCTGGGGCGCGTTCAGATAGTGTGCGGCTCGAAGCCGCAGTGAACGCGCCCACACCGGGGCCCCATATAGGGCCATGGACCGCATGACCCCCGCGTAAAGCCTCCGGTAGGAGGCGTTTGGCCCCCTCAGGTTGGGCAGGAGCCGCTTTAAGGCGGCCCCGGCCCGTTCCAGTTTGGGGGCCAAACGTCGGAAATGCTCGACGAAGTTCCACCGGCTGTCGAGGACGAGACTCAGGTACCTCATCGTTGTCTCGACGCCGATGTGAACCCCTCCTACCATCAGTTGGGATCCCGAAGGTGGCCCGTACCGGGGCCCATGAAAGGACATGGCCTCGGACTTGTGCAATGCCACCTCGAGACCCAACCGCTGGATCCTTTCCACGACTATCGCAACCCCTTGTGTCATCGCGCCGGCCGCCGCCTGATGCGACCTCCCCTGCGCCAGGACCAGCGTGTCGTCAGCGTAGCAAACGTCTGCCCGCAGCACCCAGTCGTAACCGATGTCCCACAGGAGCGGCCCCAGAACCGATCCCTGTGGGACACCGCACGACATCTCTCGCCGGTTCCAGTTCCCGTGGCGACCGGGGTAGATGACGGCTCTGTCCGTCAAATACGCCTCGACTACTCGACGGAGGTAGGTCGGCACCCGGTGATACCGGAGTGCCTCCCCAATGCAACTCCAGGGCAGGGTGTTAAACGCGTTGGCGATGTCGAGCGACACCGCCACGACGACCCCACCCCGGGACACCGCATCCCCCGTCGTGAGGGCTCTAACGCGCATGATGGCGTCCACCGTCGAGCGCCCCTTGCGGAAGCCAAACTGGCTATCCGCAAGATCCGGCCCCGTCCCCACCAGGTGCCCGACGAGGCGGCCCGCAATCACTCTCTCGAAGAGCTTGCCAACCTCGTCGAGCAGCACAATGGGCCGGTATGCGGACGGAGAGTCCGCAGGGCGCCCTGGCTTCTGAATGAGGACCAGCTTCCCCGTCTTCCAACGGAGTGGAAACTGGCCTCTCTCCATGCATGCGCTTAAGAGCGCCCCCATTCGAGGCCCGAGAGCCGTCGAGGCCAGGACCCAGGCTTTACCCGGCAGGCCGTCGGGTCCTGAAATTGAATGCGCGGTCCGATTAACTCGAAACTCAGTATTGATACTTTCGACAGAAAATAATTAATAATAAGTACCTATGTAAAGTTGTCGAAAATTGACCCCTGACGGGGCAAAAAGGGGTACTTAATTCGATTTTTAAGGGGAAGATTTGAACTTGAACCTGTATGTTACATTTTCACACAATCACACCTAAACCAATGAACTTCTGATTTGGCAAAGAGATAGATGGCATCCTTGGGAAGGACATTCTTTTTATCCTGGTAGCACGTTCCCGTGGGATAATTTCCGACATACACGTGGACGAAGCCGCGGGCAGAAGCTAGTGAAATAATAAGGTATTAAACTCGTAGTTATTACGATGTTTCGTTTTTCCTCCACTGCGGCGAGTCCCAGGAAGCTGATATTTCTTGCGTGAGTCGGCAGATAGAGATACGTCCGGGTCCGCATCCGCATTGACATCCGTGTTAAGCTTCTGTCCTGGCCACCCATAACCTTTGGGCTTTAACCGAATCTCCTCGGGCCTGCAATACGTAATATCTGTAGCACACGACACACGACGTCACGACACATCAGACACACATCGATCATAAGAGACATCTGCTACGTCACGGTAATATTATCTATACAGTATTCCAACATCATACAAACGGACGAAGCGCGAGCTATGCCTACGCGCCTCGATTTCGGCATGCGCTCCGCATGCAGACAGTCGCGACCATAGACTAGTACCTATATCCTATATCATAGTCGCTACTGTGCCGCAGTGACGAACGGACGGAGAGTTGTTTTTTTAACAATAACCGCGCGAATTTTTTCACTAAAAATAAGTTCAAGTAGGTACATATTTAATATGACGAGTAGGGTATATTGTGCTGTTTTTGGTTGCATGAATTCGTCAATAACGCATCCAGAGATACCTAACTTTTTTTAGATTACCTGGAAACTCTGAAAAGACTATAAAATAATTTTACAGGTACTAGTAGGTAGGTACATAATGTGTGTCTTTTTAATGGATAAGTATTTTCCTTTGATCTCCCGAAAAAAAAGATGCCTGGATTAATAAATAAAGTGAATAGAGTAAAGGAAAGTGATTGACCCGAGTGAAATAGGTATTTTCGGTCGTAAATTTATAAGACCGATTTGTTATTCAAACATAAACATGGTTTTTAAACAAATCTACCTATCAAAAAACAACACGCATTTTTATTGAACACTTCCTATTCAATTCACAAAGTATTTGATTTGTTTATAACTATAAAAAAAGTATATTTACAATCACTAAACTAAATGGAAACACAAAGTAGGCAAATGTAATTAAAATGCTGGAGGCGGGCAGCCCTATCGCATGTTTACGTACCGCGCGGCTGTAGGCATTTATTTCAAAGATACGGCCGAGTTACAAACAATACTGTATGGATAATATTACCGTGGCTACGTGGTCCGGCCCTGTATACAACATACCCTATTTCCAATAAACTTTTAGTAATCTGTTCCCCGTCCAACATGAATATGCCTTGGTACATGCCCTCGAATAGAGAGTGGTAGCCCATGATGCCAATGGTTGTCGAATTTTTTCTGGACTGAAAAAAAAAAAAATTGCTCACTTATCGAAAATTTATATAAAAGCTGTAAAACCGATAAACGTAAAACCGATAATTATGATTAATATAACCTTGAATGTTGAAAGTTTCATGATCACGTCTTTCAAAAAACTTGTAAAACATTATAGGTACTTTGCCGATTCTACATTAATTAAAAATAACTAGAATAAAATAGACAAAATTTACTGTTTCGGGTAGCTTGACCTGCTGGCGTCTGTACCTAGTTTTGAGGATATTTCGATTTTTTTGAAATCTCCGAAACCCGGGCTTTGTTTACTTAAAAAAGAGAGTAAGAGTAAGTCCCCGTATTATTATTATACTCTTTGAGGTACAGTAAGGCCGCAAAAGTCCATAGGAACGCTAAAGATTATTTTGCTACGAACCGAGCGAGCGCGATACTTCCGTACGTATGTGTGCGCGTGTATGAGTATCCACATTCAACAGATAACACACACTAAGGAACTGTCGTCACACTGAGCTTAAAAACATCATTATTATTTTTCTGTGCCATTGAATACGCATCACACAGTCACAGAGGCGACTTGTTCTTACCATTGTATTGATAAAATTCGCGCAAATATGTCATGTGCTGGTAGCCGCATGAACTAAGTGTTGGATTCGCAAATAACGTAGCCCGTGTTCAAATCATGGTCGGTCCGTTGCGGTTATTTCTTACTTTGAAAATTCCCAATCTATATTAATATTGTTGTTTTTTATATTTCTATGAAAAATACTATTGCATTTTTTGCACTAAATTGTTGCAAATTACGAATATGATCTATTAACTACAAGAAGAATCACATTCGTTGTTTACATTATTTAGTTGTTTACATCTTATCGATGTTGTAAGGTGGAAATAAAAAGACGTGTTTAATAAAAATGTTTATTCTTTTTATTTACAAATTAAACATTTATGAGAATTGTGACGTCGAATTGTTACCTAGACAAAAAAGTTATCTTGTAACCGTTATCTATGTTACGTGTAAGATTGTTTGTTGGAAGTATACCCACTTAGACCATTCATAATATGAATAACGTAACAATGAAAGGATATTAAAATTTTAATAAAATAAAATATAATTGTTTATATCCAGTTATTTATTGAAAAGTGATATATGATTTAGACTTTGTAAACATTTTATTTTTATGTAACGTCACAATGAATGTTTTGAGGTCATAGCTTAATTGTTCATTTTCTTGACGAAAAGAAGATTGAAACTAAACCTCAATTTCTGTTAAAAGAACTTTAGTTCTCACAAGATAATCGTCAATTAGATAAGAAAAATAAATTGAACTATTATGTTAGAACAGTGCGGGTAGAAGAATAAAAAACAAAATAGAATCATGATTATTGTCAACAAAATTGATAGCGAGTTCACTGCATTCTTAAGATAAGGCGATGGCACAAGTTAAAAGATATAGCTATTTTAAACTAAAGTAAACACAATATAATACAGTGTTTGTTAACGAATAATCAAGGATATGTTAAAATAAAATGGCCTACTGATTTTACTAAAACTTAATATTTTGTATAACCCCCATTATTTTCGATACAGTCAAGTAGACGTTTGCGCATGGACCCAACAATATTACTGCATACTTCGCTCCCTCTAAAACTTTCCCACACCTCCATGCAATGGGTTTTTAATTGTTCCGTAGACCTCTCATTCCGCGAGTCCCTTTGCACCATCAAACCCCATAGATTTTCTATGGGGTTGAAGTCGGGTGATCGCGCTGGCCATGGAATAACAATTACTTCCGGGTGATTGTGAAACCACTCACGCACAGTACTCGCTCGGTGAATAGGACAATTGTCCTGGACAAACGGAAATTCTGCTAACTCATCAGCTGGGTAAATGTTGCGCACAGTAGGTAGCATAATTGAGTCTAACACTTCCACATAAGTTGAACTGTTTGCGCGTGGAGGAATGAAAGCCAGTTCTCCTGGTCTGGTCCTGCTGCACTCATCCATCCCCACATATTCATTGTGATTCGACCTGATTCGGTGTTAGGAATGACGTTGTTATCACACCAGCGAGTGTTATTCTTGCGCCATAAGTGAAGCCTGCCCTTTTGACTGGATTTAAATGTTTTTTCATCTGAAAATACCGCAGTATTCCAGTCAAAATCTAAATAATTACGTGCGAAACGTAATCGTTCTTGTTTGTGCCTCTCTGTCAAGTACGGCTTTTTAGCTGGTTTTCTGTGATGCACGCCTTCAGCGTGAAGTGCACGGCGAACAGTATCCATCGAGGTGTCATATAATTCCGCAAAATGTCTCGTTGGTGCGAAACCATTCGTTTCGTATATGTCCACCATATGTCGTCGCTGCGCCTCGCTAATAAGCTTCGGTCTCCCACTTCTCTTTCGACTAGCAAGGCTACCTTCTTCCTCATATCTTTTTATCCAAAGACTTACAGTATTTTTATAAAACAAAAAAATATATATATTAGGCAGCTATACCTACTTGACTTCATTTTCATTATATAAAATGTTAATAATCATAATTATTGAATATAATTTTAAAATAAAACTGCATTTATAAATCCAATAACCAACCCAATAAACCCAAGGATTTATGTATTTCTCTTCTAAACCTCATAAAGATACGATGGATGGATTCATAAATGGCATACATTTTAATTAGAAGATTAATTTATTATAAAGTTACAATTCATTAATAGCTATTATACTCACATTCAGTCCGGTTTCTTCAGATATTTGTGTTTTATTAAGACCACTTTTATGCAGCCCAATGATAGTCGCCCTCACTTCAATACTAATATTAGCCTGCATTTTGCGAATATTACAATATTGTTAACCACACGTCACTAACCAACAACTACAACCAAACGACAGTTCATTTCGGTCAAGTTAAAACTCATGTCTACCTCGCAGAAATCTAATTCTTTATTTAGTTTTTTTGTGATCTACCTTTCTAACTCTAAGAAATGTGTGAACAAGTTAAAGAATAATTTAATATAATAATATGTAATGCTAATCCATAACTTCCAATCGGGTAAGAACTTACAAAAAGTCAACAATTGCGTGGGATTTGAACTTGCGGCACACTGATTTGCGCTTCAATCTGTGTGCTCTATACCACTGGACCATCTTGACTTATGCTAAGTCGATGAAATTGAGGATTACAATCAATTGTTGGCGATAACTTGAAAATAGAAGGTCGTAAGTCAAACTAAACGTCAAACTAATACGTTGTGAGAATTCTTATCGACTTTTGCTAGTGACTGTACCTAGTCTATAAAAAACAAAGTTTGAGTTTGATGGAGCATGGTACGGGATTCCATACATCCATGAGCATTGTCCTTTTATTTGCGTCAAACATGTGCATACCTACATACATACAGAATTAAAAAGACGTGCATGCAAGATGTTAAATAAGAGTGGCTCACGACATGTCTGTCATTTCTCATGGCGTGCAAATATTTAAGATACAGACGCCAGCACATCAAGCTATTACAATCTGTCAAGTTTCTTCTTTATTAGTTTTTCAACTTTATCACCAAAGCATTAAAGTTGTCAAAAAATAAAAGGCCCGTTTTGACATTTGAGAATGCGTTCTTGACACCTGTCAGTTTCATACAAACGAATACGTGTTTTGCGAATTTGATCTTTATTAACCACTAGAACTGTCAATGTCAAAACGGGTCTTTTATTTTTTGACAACTTTAGGTTCAAAGTAGATTGGAAAAATTTGACAGTTTTGGGTAGCTTGACCTGGGAGCCTAAAAAGGCCACTTTGGCAGAATCATAATAGGATAACAATATGAATCATATTAAAAATCGTAAAATGGTCACAAACTGACAATAAAATGATCTGTGTGCAATTCATATCAACCTGTTTGACAGTTTTGTATGGAAATTCGTAAAATGGTCCACCAATGTTTAGGTACCTAAGTACCTACACCAAATTTATGATTGATATGAAATGAATTGAAAATAATTTAGTAAATAAAGCATACTATAACATTGACGAGTTCCTAGAGGAAAAGTTTGTATTGACATAGTAGCATTTATTTGATTAAATTATTGTGTTTCTTAATTTACTTAGGTACAATGGAATAGTTTAATTATTTTTGGATCTTTATTTTTATTGTTGACAATGATTATTGAATAACAGTATTAATAACTTATTTTTGTTTTTAATGTTCTGTTTGATCTTTGTTCTTTTAAATTTATTATAATATTATTATTATTATTTAACCTAATGGTTGAATTTAAGAACTAAATACAATCAGTTTCAAACGAATGTGAGAGTGTGTGTCTATACTTATAGTATAGAAATTACTCATTAGAAGAAGGTCGTAAGTTAAACAGAAGTGACAATCTATTGCTTCTTGACAATGTCACTCAACTTTTGACCGTTACTGTACGTACCACGTAATATGCCAAAGTGTCAAAAGTCCTTAGCGGCGTTAATTCCTCCAGAGGTATGCCATTGACGGTGACCTGGGAACAGGAATACTCGTACATTATGTAATTATGTTCTATGTTAGAGGATTATTTGGTTTCCGCACTTAGTCCTTCAGGTGAACCATAGTGCGTGCCATGGCAGTTGTAGGTTATTCCAACCAGCCCACCTCCTTCCAGAAGGTACATTCATCATCTGCCGAGCCTTTTCCCAACTATTTTGGGGTCGCCTTCCAGTCTAACCGGATGCAGCTGAATACCAGTATTTTACGTGGAGCGACTGCCTACCTGACATTCACAACCCAGTTACTTGCTAGTACGATACCTCTTGGTAAGACTGATTTTCAGACTTTCGGGCTCCTGACTACTCGTAATGACTGTCAAAGATCTACGAATGACAGCCGGGACCAACGGCTTAATGTGTTTTCCAAGACACGGAGGGGTTTCGGTATGTAAAGATGGTCACCCATCCACAGACCAACCGCGGCAACCGTAGTTTAACCTGATCGATCGGCCTGTGCGGCTGTTATTATTTAGCCATGAGCCCCTCCAGAAGTTTCATTATGTATGTTCATTCGTCCTCGTAATGGTCACCTCAAGTTTTAAGGTCCGGTTCACAGGCTCGAGCAATGCGACTTGCGACGTGACATGCGTCAAGAGTCACGCACTTCTGGCACTCTCTAAACCATTTTTATTTGTTTTCTCCGCAGTCGCTGTCGCAAGACACTTGTCGCTGGGAACGTGCATCTCGTGGCCGCGGGGTCACGTGACTTTACCTTGGTGAGGATGCACTCTCCCGTGCAAATGTAATGAACTGTGTACTCGAAGTTCGCACCCACCGCCGGGATCGGCGCGAGTAGCGTCCTTTTGGGGAGATATATAGCTGAAATAAGTCATTGATTATTTATTTTACTAACTAGAATCTGGCTGCAACTTCATCTGTGCGTTTTAACATTAAACTTAAAAAAAACCTGTGGCATTCGGAAAACGTAGCGTCGCAGCGAGAGAATATTTGAAATCGAATGAGTAGTTGTGAAGATTACGTCTTACATACAAACTAAACAAACTTTACCTCTTTATAATGTTAGTATAGATAACCAACTTTATACATAATGGTTAACGGTCAACATGAAATAACAAAATTAGTTTAGACTAGCTGCGCCCCGCGGTTTCACCCGCATAAGTTTCGATCCCGTGGGAACATCGGGATAAAATGTATCCTAATGTTAATTCTGGTTATAAACCATCTGTGTGCCAAATTTCATCCAAATCCGTTTAGTAGTTTTTGCGTGAAAGAGTAACAAACATCCATCCATCCAAACTTTCACGTTTATAATATTAGTCACACTAATAGTACTATACCTAATATTATAATGGCGAAGTTTAGTCTAAGTTTGTAAAGAAGAAATCTAAGTTTGTGAGTGAGTGTGTGTGTGTGTGTGTGTGTTTGCATGTTTATTACTTCTTTTTCGATTATATAAAAATAGATAAACTTAGAATAAATGATTAATTACTAGATTCAATTGGATTTATTTACTGACCCTAGCAGGTCAAGCTACCCGAAACTGTCTTTTCCCTCAACCTTCAACCTAATGCTTTAGTGATAAAGTTGAAAAACTTTTGACAGATTGAGAGTACTTAGTTTGATGTATATCTGTACTTAGAGCGGCGAATCGCGAAACACATTATCAGTAGCAATGGCTTTCATATTGACATTTCAACAACTTTCATTGCGTTATTTACGTTGTTGAACAAAAAAGTTTCAATGAAGCAATGGATTAGCAATATCCTTCAAAATGATTCAGATTATGATTGATAGCGTGTTACGCAAATTGAACATGCGTTACAAACTGTGGTTTATTTTATTCCCGGTAGGGAAGCTTGAAGAGAGCTTCACAGTACCTACTGGGAGTTTTGTCAAAAGTGGTAACGCAATTAAGAGGTCGACTATACATAAATGAATGACTTAGGTAACTCCATTAGCCATTATTTTAGTCATCAACAAAAGAGGCAAGGCAAAAATATTCAGCACTCTTTCAATATTCACTTTATTGTGTGCCACCCAACCACAAACCAGTGCTGGGGTTCTATCTCGTATAGGGTCTTAGCATTATGCTGAGCGATGGCCGTTTTGCGTGGATGTGACGCATGTTTGCCCCAACTTGTTATATTTTTTTGTGTTTGTGTTCTTTTTATGCGTCATGTTTGCCGCAAATAAACGTATTTTCTTTCTTTCTTTTTCTTTCTTTCGCATAACTCTTAAAGGTGTTAGGTTTGTAAGGAGACTTGTCAAACAAAGAAGAAAAACATAACTTATGTACCTGATGCTGAAAAATTTAATAATAAAATTATTTATATAGGTAATATAATATTTTTTTATGTAAGCTTTCAAAGTTACCTACTGTACTTGCCGTATCCGGTCGAAAACATATGTGTTTACCGGCCTATTCTGTAAAATCTCACAAACAACAACAACAACAACATTGTGGAATGCAAATAAATGATATGATATGATCTGACCACCACTTAGGCTGGTAGGTTTTGATGACAATTGGTGCCTGAAGTGAGCTTGAACTCTTAGGAAGGACTTGGCCATATACTTAAAATCAAAAGTCATGTATTCAAACTAGGCTGTGAATCAGCACTTTTCGAACGTCAGAATTACAAAAGACAGTCCCCCAAAACGCCCGCACTTCACCACTTCCTAGTGCTTTCGCTGGGGAGCAGAAGTGGCGCAACAAACTGTCCAGCAGTACAGCTGTCTGTTCAGTTGCTGTTGTTGTCTGTTGTTGTGTTGCAGTTTGTTTTGTATTTTGTGTTTCACGAACTGTGTCCAAATAAACGTTTTTCTTTCTTTCTTTTCTTTCTTTCAGTTAGAAAATATTTGATTGTATATTTATAATACTAGGTAAGTATGCAAAGTAATTAACATTACAAGACACAGAACATGAAATTAAATTATTTGCCATATGTCAGCTAGCCACGCCAATATACTTAAAAAAAAACACCTCAGGGTTTAAATGGGATTTTGAACAACGGAACTTTGTAAAATCCGAAGCCTTTTAAGTGTCTAAAAGTCCTAGACTCAAAAAAAAGGGTCTAGTGTTGTGGAAGTTCGATAGTTTCACGGGACGACCAAAAGGCCAATTCCCGTAATTAAAACGTTCAAAATGTACTTCGCAATCTCATTCAGCACAATGAATGTCAAAAACTTGTCAAACATGCAGATCAATTAGAGGTATTTTTGACAGAATGCGAAAAATACCTCTAATTTCCCTACATTTTGACTTTTTAACATTTGTTTGTCGCCAAGATGAGACTGCGACTAGATTTGGAACGCTTTAAATTACGAGAATTGGCCTTCAGCCTGTGAACGTTCTTAAAATTACGAGAATTGCCCCTCTGGACTTTTATTGCCAGATTATACTGAAAAGCAGTGAGTAATTCTGCTAATTGAAGTTCATCTCTGGATGAACAAAATGTGCCTTTGCAATAATTTATAAATGAAACTTACAGTTATCTGAAATTTAAAATGAAACGAGTATTAAATACATAATAATATGAATATAGGTCGTCCACAAATTGAGACCTTTTATGATATTTTTCACCACAATTTAGTTTTAATTTGTTTTTTTTTTTATAGGCAACCTGAACACTGCTATCTACCACAATTCTTAAAAAAAACCAAAATACCTCTAGTTTTTTCACAAAAATTAATGAAACTTATTTATTCCCTAAATTTTTTAAAGATATTTACTTTTATTCAAGTTTAACTCATTGTGGTGTAAAAAAAGTATGAACACTGGCAATTTTTGTTATAAATTGACGCAACTAATCAAGATTCCAAACTCTAGACAATCAAGTTTAAAAAAAAATGTGCCTATTATTTCTAAACAAAAATGACGGTCAGGTAAGTTTGCCATCAGCATTAATACATGCACTACATCGCTTTAAAAATTACCGTTTTATTTGTCTTTCATATCTTCTGCCATTGTGATATGTGACCCATATGTGACCCGCAGCCTGAGTGAGGGGGTTCAAATCGGGTGATGGGGTGGCCATAAGATAGGAGCAAGTCGCCCGATCCAACGCCCTGGATACTCTTGATTTAAATATTCTCGCACAGGACGGGCATAGTGTGCTGGGCGACCATCATTTTGGAGCCACATGTTTTGGAGATCATTCAAGGGCACGTCGTCTAACAATTCTTGCAAGTCATTTTGTAAAAAGTTTAAATAACTATTGCCATCTAAGTTTCCTTGTAACTCAAAGGGCCCAATTACTTTTCCATTTAATATGACAGGACTAAACTAATATTTATCTTCTGTCCTTTTCTTAATGAAATAGAAAGAAAAAGATGCACTGAACTTTTTAGTTTAGTTTGGCAACAAGGGAATCGGCGATAATGTCCTATTCAGTCAGTACACCTACATTTTGGACCAAAAACTTTATTAAATCTTAATTAAAACTCACTTTCAATAACACCTACTAGTTTTCTGTAAGTTTCATTGCCTATCTTATATAACCCCACGAAGGCGCAAGCATAATCATCGATAAACCTGTAACATCAAATATTTTTTATAAATACCTATATTTTTTTAGATAACTTTGTTGGTCTAGTGGTTTGATAAGGCCAAGGCCAAGATAAGGCCTGGGGGTTTGATAAGCATTATTATTTTCTCTTCCTATTAGGAAATTCTCAGTAGGGTTAACAGTCGTGTATCTGGATTTGTGCCGGTTAACGACAATGCGTGTTCTCTTGTGGACCTCTATCGTTCGTGTCTTTTGGGAGTGAAGTTTCGAAAGGTGATGTATGCTCACTCAGGAATGAGGATTTGTAACTCCTTCAGTTCATGGTCGTTCTGGAAGCGGTTATTCGCGAGCATGCTCTCGCCGTGGCACAGCACGTCCACCAGCTCGCAGTCAGTGCAGTTGTATTGCAACACCCTGGTCACGACATAGCTCGTGTTTGATGGCAACGTCATGTGAGACCGATACGAGAAGATGTCTGCAGGGTATGAGAGGGTTAAGACTTACGCGTATAGTCAATCTCGTAATTGCTTTACCACCCTCTCAATATTCAATCATTTATTGCATTCCTCAATATGTACTTAGGTAGTAACTTTAAATTGAATGAGATCATTATGGAGTTGGACCCTGTCGGGCACATCAAAACGGTCGGAGAGTGGAGATCTTTTAAAACTCCTCTCGCCTCTTGCATGCCATAAGACGTCAAGGTCTCCTTCTGCGGTAAGACCGTGGCTTGTGCCAACAGGCGGCAAGGCACGGTAAGGAATTTCTATGCGACGAATTTAATTTCACAGGTTGTTTTGATATTTTTGAGATTATGTACCTATTCGCGTCGATTGCATGCTCTACTTAAATGCAAAGTGCAGTGCGATGAAACACAATAATTACGAAAGAATTGACCTACATTCTATTTATAAATAATTGTTATTTATTAATTCGCCAATAACATGGCTGAGACTACCAAAATTAAAGTGATAACCGAAAATGAACATTTGGTGTACAAATACTACAGCACAGAAAAAGCAAATGAAAAGCAGCTTAGCGGCTTTTTGAGCAACGTCAGTACTAATTACTAATCTGTGTTTTGGAGCGCAGTGTTGCGAATATGGCCTGTCAATTTGACGCCTTAAAAATTGAAAGGTTTATCCTATCCTACTAATAGGTATTATAAACGTGAAAGTTTGTATGGACGGATGGATGAATGTTTGTTACTCTTTCACGCAAAAACTGCAAAACGGATTTGGAGGCACACAGATGGTTTATAACCAGGATTAACACATAGGATACTTATTATCCCGATATTACCACGGGATCGAAACTTATGCGGGTGAAACCGCGGGGCGCAGCTAGTAAAGAAATAAAAATTAAAGCAATATAATGCTCGAAAACCAAAATAATTCACACAAAGTAAAGCGCCCCCTGTCAGGGTTTGAAATTGTGATACTATTCCTTTTATATTTCTATTCGTCGCAACAAAATCCCTTGCCATGCGTGTCACCCATGGGCGCAGGCCCTTACAGTTTCAAACTTAGACAAGTTTCATGTTAATGGGACTTTTTGGGAACAGTGGTAAAGCAATAACAAGGTCAACTGTATCAATAAGCTCACGTTATGCATGATGTCCTCAGATCGTATAAATGGCCATATCGAGATCTGCCTGGCCAATGAAATTTACAGACGCCAGCACATCAAGCTACCCGAAACTGTCAAATTTTCCCAATCAACCTTGAACCTAACGCTTTAGTGATTAAGTTGAAAATCTATTAAAGAAATTGTATTGTATGTGCTGCCGTCTGTACAAGAGTTTCTTATAATATAACAAAAAGTGAGCACGTTAGCCAGAAAAGCGGTGACCGCCAGATAGCGTCCGCAATTTACCGGAGCATGACGTCACTGAAATGTTGCTGTGTTTTCATAGAGAGCGTTTGTCAGAAACGCTCTCTATGAAAACACAGCAACTATGTACTCGTAAAGTCAAACCTCGCTGCACAAAGATTTAAATCGCTAGATTCGCCTTCACCATACTCACCGTCACCGTCACGCGGAAAAGTAAATAAAATACACTGGCTTGCAAAACTAGGTACTAGGTACACTTTTAAAATTTCAATTTTTTGTTATAGAAGTTAGAGATTTTAAAATAAAAAACGTTTTATAGCAAATTTTATCAGCTAAAAAGCAGTAAACTATCAGCAGTAAACTATACATTAGTAACATTATTTTTAACTTAAGTAAAAAAAAACCGGTCAAGTGCGTGTCGGGCCACGCGCAGTGTAGGGTTCCGTAGTTTTTATATCAACCAAGTGCGGGTCGTATTCGCTGACTGATAAAAAAAAAATAAAAAAAATAACTGTTATTGCCTCCTCGGGCTCTGACTACAGCTTCGAGCCGGTTTGGCATACTGAACACGAGGTTTCGGAGCCGATGTTGGGGAATATTCTCCCATTATTCAGTCAGGGCCTGTTTTAGTGCCCTGAGGGTGGTAGGTGGTGGTCTGCAACTTCCGACTAGCCTCCCTAGCTCATGCCAGGCGTGCTCAATTGGGTTGAGATCAGAACTTCTTGATGGCCAAGCCATCACGCTGATACCAACCTCCTGAATATATTCTTGTACGACCTGAGCCGTATGTGGCCGGGCATTATCATGCATCAGCATCGATCCATCACCCATATTTGCTAAATACGGCCCTGCATACTCGTTGAGAATCTCTTAGACATATCTTTCCCCAGTCAGAGTGCCATTTTCTATGGCCACTAACTCTGTGCGACCTTCTGAAGATATGCCAGCCAATACATGTTCACTGCCTCTACCGTACTGGACTCTTTCTGAGAAGAAGTCTTGAAGGTGTCACTCACCAGGCCGCCTGTAGGCACTTCGCCTTCCATCAGAAGTTTAAAGCGAGAATCGAGACTCATCTGTGAACAAAATGATGCTTAATGATGACCACTCTTCTTCATCCCACTGTATGAGTTCAAGGACGTATCGCAGTCTCGCTACTCGATGCTCTCTCTCGAGTTTGGGGCCACTCGCTAGTATTCGGGGTTCCAGATTTACTTCAGCAAGTCTTCTTCTGACTGTACTGTCACTAATGTAGTCCCTTCGGGTCTGAAGAAGCTGTTGATGGACTTCAACTGCATTAAGGTGGCGATTTCTCAACACAGTGGAAACAATATAACGGTCTTCTCGGGCACTAGTACACCTGGGTCTGCCATTACAAGGTCTCCTCAGATGGTTTCCAGTCTCTTCGTACCTTATTCGCTTCACCTTCTGGACCGTTCGTGGTAACGTCACACGACCCACCATTCTTGCATCTGACGAAGTATACTGATCATCCGACGCATACTGATGCCTAGTTCCAGAAAATTCATGATAAAAGAGGCATGATAAATAAAATTGATGTGCTGTTGTTTGACTTAGCTTTTGTAACAAGACTCTTCGTTAATGAAAAAAATTGAAAACAAAAACAAAATTGCATATATTGTATTAAGGCAGAATGTACATGGATTCGTATATATTATTTTCCAGCTTATTTTTATGTACCTACATTCTAAGCAAATAAAGATTCTATTCTATTCTATTCTATTGTAAAAAGTAAAATTGTAAGTCGAAAATTATTCAACATTTAATATAATGTTAATGTGAAAAAATATGCAAAATAATCATAGGGCATCAAAAAATTCGAAAAGGATTATTAAAAGCTTTTTTTTGTTTGTTTTTAAAGCTCTTTTCAGCTAAAGGTTCTCGACTGTTCTCATGTCGACGCGTATATTTTTTTTTACAGAGTAGTCCGATTCCGAGTCCGTTTATGATAATTATTTTTTTATTGGAAATGGTATACCTCAAATTTGGTCCCATATAAATTTGGAAAAAAAAATCCAACCCTAAGGGTGGGAAAATAGGGGTGATTTATTGTTCACTCACAGATTTGAATGCTGAGTTGTGTATTATTACTCTACTTAGTGCCACATATGCTTGCCTGCCCTTTGGCAAACAATTAGTAGATTATAGCCACAAAAAAATATAAAACAAAAACTTTTTAACAAAAAAATTAGACCGCCGAAAAAACTGAAAAGCAAAAAATAATAAACCTTTTTTATTTAACTTTAATAACTAAGTTCTTAAACTAATGTAAAAACCTAAATAATTTTGAGTCGGCGCCGTTTAATTTTAAGGCAATTTTCACTAAATTGCCTTTGTTTGTTTAGGTATTGATTGTTTGGCGCCGACTCAAAATTACTACTTTTAATGATGAGAGTGAAATACTCTCTCATCATTAATAGTAGTAATTTTGTAGATGCGCGCGCATCACCGTCACACAAAATTCACAGGTTGAAGCTGTCCGCAAAACCGCTCATTATTTTTAAAGCTATACGTCACTTTTTCAGCATAAACCGGCCTGTACCTATTTTGAGCATTTTTTATAGCAACCTGTTTGTTCTTATCGATTAAAAAAAAGGCAATGGACATTTCACTATAAAAAATTGGCTGCCATAAAATTCTGGTTTTTTATTAACAATTAACTTTATTGAAACCTTTTTTGAAATTGTTTTTTAAATGTATAACTGACACTGACTGACTGACTGTCTGTCTGACGCGCGTACATAAGGATACGCACCCAT
Organism: Apamea crenata; assembly: GCA_949629185.1. Classification (NCBI taxonomy): domain Eukaryota; kingdom Metazoa; phylum Arthropoda; class Insecta; order Lepidoptera; family Noctuidae; genus Apamea; species Apamea crenata. Next base: position 9,634,008 of record OX451379.1, on the reverse strand, counting down.
TTTTTTTTTCGAGTCCTTTTTATTTCGAAAATGTATTTTTACTTAAAAGTTATTCCAATTTTAAAAGTGTAATACTTAGTATTGCAGGCCAGTGCAAATTAAAATAAAGTGTCCCACGAGGCTGAAGTGGGACTGGGCGGGACACACTTGTAGGATACATCCAGACAAATGGGCCAAAGTCGTCACACAATGGATACCTGAAGACGGACGTCGTCACCGAGGGAGGCCTAAGAAACGTTGGCGTGATGATTTGGACTCGTTCCTAACCGATTGGACGGCACAAGCCGAAGCCACAGCACACGGAAAGGAAGAATATGGGGGAGGCCTTTGCCCAGTAGTGGCACAATACAGGCTAACGGAAAAAGTGTCCATACTGAGAACAGTGTTCTGGAAGCCGACCCCAACATAGTTGGGAAAAGGTTAGGCAGATGATGATGACCGAGAACACTCTTCTCAGTTTTTCGCGTGACTAAGGGCCGGTTCTTTAAAAAAACGGTTGGTTAACGTAATATACGTACGTCAAATAATAATGATTACATAATCGTGTTTGATGTTTTTCAAGGACATCATTTTGTAATTGTAATTTGAAACAACGCTTTTTGGTTTGACGACAGTTAGCGCCATTTTTGACTTATACGCGTGCGTGCATGACGTGAAACAACCCGCCCTAAGTTCCGCACACACTATGGTTCTCATGGCCTGATATAGCGTTTACATGACAATCAAAGCACGCGCACTCGGAAAAGCCGTAGGTCCCGGCTGTCATTCGTGGATCTTTGACATTCTTTATGGGTCGTCAGAAGCCTGGATTCTGACATCCAGTCTTAACAAGTGGTATGGTATTACCCAGTAACTGGGTTGTGGAGGTCAGATAGGCAGTCTCTGCATGGAAAATACTGGTTTTCAGCTGCATCAGGTTAGACTGGAAGCCGACCCAGACATAGTTGGGAAAAGGCTAGGCAGATGATGATGACATGACAATCAAGTAAAAGTCACTGCGCCATTGTGTGTCAGAAGTGTCAAAACGAAACCGAATCGCGACTATCTTTTGACACAGCATATTTAACGATTTAAATCTTTGCCGCTGTCATCATTTTCATGACAGCTGTCACTGCGACCGCTCTTCTAAGTAAGTTTAGCATAGGATTTTTTTTTCGAAAATCCATCCCCTAAAGTGGTTAATTAGGAGGTGGAAGTTTGTTTGGAAGTTGAAGTTCTACCGACCGATGGTAAATCACATCGAGCACACGAGTTGTGTTTATAGAAAGATTAATAGAAATACATCATGTGCCAGCCTCATCTCATCAAGACGCAGCAGTTGCAGTAGTTACTGATACAGTAACGTAGTCCGTGCCAATAGCACAGACCACCACCACCAAGTACTCACCAACATCTGTAGAAAAAAAAACAAGGTCAGTCATAGACATAGAGAATGGACAGAGCGCTCTGTATTCAGCTGTGCAGTGAATACAGACCGAAAAGTAGGAGAGAGACAAAGCAAATGTACCTCTAGTACTACTAAAGAGTCCGCACGGTTCCCCAATTTTAGAAGACATTGTTCACTATTCGTCGACGAAAAAATGTAACATTTTAACGATATTAGATAGACTTTCAAAAATAAATTTGTATTATTTGCCCATATCAAATATTGCTGTTTCGGTGCAAATCTAAAATAATTGCCAATAGTCAGTAGTAGTTTAGACGGAATCTCCACTGAAGACGCTGTCAAAGATCTTGTAACAGCGTTGTTTCTAATTTGGATAAAAAACAAAAATGCTATGGTGTTTTTCTGGACTTATGTAAAGCATTTCTATCTCAGTTTCTATTCCCACGCTGCTTTTGAAGATGGAAAACATTGGAATACGTGGCCCTGCGTTAAAAAATATTTACAGATTACTTGTCTGTAAAAAACTTGTCTCAGTGTATAAAAAATAATTCCTTTGTCAGTGAAGACGAGTGTATCTGTTTTGGGGTGCCACAGGAAGTGTATTAGGACCTACCCTGTTTCTAATATACATAAATTATTTGTGCGTCTAATCCCTACTGTGATATGGATATATCACAGTTGGGACGTTATACTCGCATCACAGCTACGCTGGCGACACGCTGGTGCTTATTGTACACGATGAGACAAGGCCAAATAAAGAAAGGAACACTGCCGCCGCCTTGTGATGTAGTGGCTTTTAGCAAATCTTTTAACCCTCAATATTGAGAACACCAAACTCTTACATTTTTCCATGTCGAATTCTATTCCTTTACCTTCTGACTCCAGTATTTATAGTAAAAGACAACAGCAGCTGTTCAGATCAGAATGTATAAAAAAACAATAGATTTTTATTTTATTTTTTGTTAAAAAAAAGAGTTTTTCTTGCCACAGGCTTCTTCTCCGTTCCCCTTTTACACCCTGTTTTTGTCCAGACAGTAAAATAAGTCAGTCTGAATATATTCAATTTAGTGTTAGCTAATTATACAAGCTGTTGTTTTGCATCGTTTTCTTTCAGGAGGCTGTTATGAAAGACATAAATAATCAAATATAATAACGATCCTTGGTAAATAATGAATAGGTACATATTGTTTTTTTAGTTATTAAGGTTGGCAGTATTTCAGAATACACCACTTTCGAAGAACAGAATCGCGTTATGGTATCGTATAAGCGGCCGCGTTTTTATGTTTGTGTGAAAGGGCAGTTACAGTGCGGGCTCACACAGGCCGCTTTTTGAAATGCGTGTCCCACACATGCCGATTTCCGAAAATTAGAAAAAAAAAACCTACTTTTTTATTATTGATTCGTGTCGACAATCAGTAGCATAGTTACCTCCTTGAATTTGACGAGGATGCAAAACGACACCTTGTATGTGACATCGAAAGACCAACAAAGCTATGTTTAAAATAAGTGTCAATGCAATCGGATATGCTTTTAACTAGAACGAAGTGAAAATAAATTTTCAATACTTACTACGAACTACAAAGAAAAAATAATTTAGATTTTTAACATTTTTGAATACTTAAACCTGAAATACCCATCACGAATTTATAAAAAAAAAATCGTTAGTAAAATCAACATTACCCATATCTGAAATATAAGCATACATAGTTCTATTAGTTGTGCGTCGATGTTATTTTTAACATTTTTTTTTTACTTATAATAAGTAAGTAGCAGTGCTCCGCAATTTCACCCTCACAAGTTCCGATCCCGTGGGTATATCGGGATAAAAAGTATCCTATAAAAGTATTCTATATGTTAATCCTGGTTATAAACCATTTGTGTGCCACTTTCATCCAAATCCGTTCAGTAGCTTTTGCGTGAAAGAGTAACAAATATCCGTCCATCCATACAAACTTTCACGTTAAATGATATTAGTAGGATAATTGATGATGTTCTTGAGATGGGTCAGCACCCTAATTGCCGAGCACACTATCAATCTCAATCGAAATCATTTTGTAGAAAAAAACCATTGCTTCATGTGTTCGAAAAATGTGTCTGCTCAAAAACGTAAATAACGCAATGAATGTTGTTGAACTGTCAAAATGAAACCCAATGCTACTGATAGTGTGTTACGCAATTGCCCCGCCGCCGGTGCGTAGTACTCACAACCGGCGTATGTGTGTGACCAGTCCAGGACGTAAACGAGGCAAAGGGAGTATGTAAGGATCGGAGCAGTGGTAGTTTCTGCCTACCCCAAGTGTTTATGGGAAGAAGGCGTGAACTTGTATAAGTCTTTACGATATAATATTATGAGTGTACTTAATTAGGTCATCATCTGCCTAGCCTTTTCCCAACTATGTTGGGGTCGGCTTCCAGTCTAACCGGATGCAGCTGAATACCAGTATTTTACATGAAGCGACTGCCTATCTGACCTCCACAACCCAGTTACTTAATTAGGTATTAGGTACTAAATAGTTCAAGATACTGGCTGTTGAAGGTACTTCAATCTTGCTTACCAGGAGCTAAAAGAAAAATAAATAATTAAGTAAATAATTACTTTTTTTCTGCAGCTGTCCTCAAGAAGGCATGCATTCCAAAATGCTCCGCCCCAACCCTATAGATCGTTACTACCATATATAAGCTGATGACGTCACAACTGCCAGTCGGTCGCTAGTAAGGTTTAGTCTTGCCAAAATGAAGCAACCCACACAAAAAACTCTTCTCTAATGTACATGTCGTGTAGCCACAAGAAAATCCTAACTTTGACTTAAAGTCAAAGTTAGGATTTATTAAACAAAAGTTATCTTAAAGGTAAGAAAGGGACGTTGAAGTCAATTAAAGTTTTATTTACAAGATTTAGAAGGATGGAGATGAACTGGACAGTGGTATGTAGAATGTGGAGGTGTGGTATGAATGACGATGCGTGATAGGTAACTGAGGCGGAGCTGGAGATGGAGGCCAACGAGAGGCAGGTAAATTCGACAGCCACGCGCGGAGTAGAGCGCGCGTGCGGCACAGAGGACACCCGTAGAGGGCCCATGCAGGAGGACGCAGGACGGAGGCTGCAATCAGGCCATGCTGGCCGGTCGACAGGCACGACGGGCATCTGCAAGGACGCTGTCAGCCCGCCAGGTGAGACGGCCCTCGGATGAGGCGCGGCCCAACAGGTACAGGAGGAGCGTTCAGGGTCTCCCGAGTCCTCCGGCGAGGCGCGACGGCGCCCCGACAGGTACCGGAAGTCTTCCAGGGAGACGCAGTAATGGCCTTCCAGGTACTTAGGTAGGTCTTTAGATGAGGCGCAGAGAGGGTCTGTCAGATACAGAAGCCTTTAACAGAGGCACGCTGATGGGTGTTCCCAGGATAGGGCCCTGGAGTATCAGGCCTATTTACATTGTTCGCTTTAGCGGGTACTGAACCAGCATTGCGTGAATTTATAATGTGAACTCGTAAAATAGTTGTTAGAGAACAGTTTTTTGTGTGGGTTGGTAAGTAAATCATTTCGTATTTAATAATATTAATTTATTTTGGATAGTTAAAGCACAAGATTGTGGGTGGGGAACCGTTTTGATAGAATATTGCAAGATTGTTCGTGGGACCGTTTTGGTAGAATATTGCAAGATTGTGGGCGGGGGCCGTTTTGGTAGAATATTGCAAGATTGTGGGTGGGGCTGTTTTGGTAGAAATTTGTGGGTGGGGGGGATTGTTTGCAGAATATTGCAAGGCAATATTGCTCGGACCGTTTGGTAGAATACTGTCAGATTGTTGGTGGGACCGTTTGGGAGAATATTGCAAGATTGTGGGTTCCGTTTAGGTAGAATATTGCAAAATTGTTGATGGGAGGGACCTTTTTGGTACAATGTTGCAATAATGTGGGTTGGATCGTTTTGGTAGTATATTGCAAGATTGTGGGTGGGACCGTTTTGGTAGAATACTGCAAGATTGTTGGTGGGACCGTTTCGGTAGAATATTGCAAGATTGTGGGTGGGACCGTTTTGGTAGTATATTGCAAGATTGTTGGTGGGACCGTTTGGGAGAATATTGCAAGATTATGGGTGGGACCGTTTTGGTAGAATATTGCAAGATTATTGGTGGGACCGCTTGGGAGAATATTGCAATAATGTGGATGGAGCCGTTTTGGTACAATGTTGCAAGATTGTGGGACGGGACAAGCTCATTAATATTCATGTACGTACGTTTGAGAGTGAGCGCCTTGACCTGCTCCTGGCTTCCGTCATAATTCTTTATCATGAGGAAGTAGTCGCCGAAGTCAGCCAGAGTCATGTTGTCGGGGTGCAGAGTGAGAACCCAGTGGCTAAACAGATGTATTAGTCATTACTTCAATCAACTCAGCCTATCGCAGTCCACTGCGCTACATAGGCCTCTCCCAGGCCGCGCCATGATACCATGTCCTCCACCTTCCGCATCCAGTCTCTCCCAGCCACATTGTAAGGTCGTCGATCCATCTAGTTGGGGGGTGTCCCACACAACGTTTGCAACGTACGCGGTCTCCATTCCAGAACTCGTCTGCTTCACCGGCCATCCGTCCTTAGAGAAACATGACCACCCCACTCCCACTTCAGCTTCCTTACTCTGCAAGCTATGTCGGTTACTCCGGTTCTTATCTGGATAACTTCATTTCTGATTTTATCCTTCAAACTAACTCCGAGCAGAGCCCGCTCCATAGCCAGCTGAGCGACATTGAATTTGTGGTCCAGCCCGACTGTCAATGTCCCGTTATTTCTTGTCTCGTGTTAATCATAAAACCTTATCTTCATCCTCCAACCCAACCTTGTACTTTTGTAATGTAAAACACCGACGAACAAATTATAGACGCAATCACCTTACATCTGTCTATTTTTCCGGTTGGACAATGATAACGAACTGTTAAAAAATGTAAATTAGTAATGTGCAATACTCAACTGTAGGCCTTCACTGTAAAAGAAGAAAAAAGCTATTAAGTGTTATATTCGTTTTATCGTCGCCGGTGTGAGTATAATACTCGTGCAAAGCACTAGTGTGGCTATAATGTAGTCGTGAAAAGCGCTAGTGCGAGTGTAACATACTCGTCGGTAAACTTGCGCTGGAAGTACTTCTCCAGTTCCAACATGCGCACGTGGCCGCCAGCGGTGTGCAGCTTGATGCCGAAGAAGGAGCAGCATTCACACGTGAAGTTTATGCTGGTGGCGTTGAGCTTCTGTGGCGGCAGCCACAACTGTACCTGCGGTGTGACCCGCGTCTGTCCCGTGCCTGTAACGTTCGTCAACATCAAGAAACGATGCGAAAATAATAAAAAGTCACCCTGAGACATCATCATCAGCTTTTTAATTATGGGATCCAACGATACGCACGCTTTCGTGCATTGAATAAATTTGTTTTTCATCCCTCCTGGGGGTGCCAGTTTTTTCGTAATTTCGTTACGGCATTGTTTAGCAGTGTACTCCTTCTTTCCAGTTTTTAACCGACTTCAAAAAAAGTAGGAAGTTATCAATTCGGTTGAATGTTTGTTGGTACCTCAGAACTCCGTTATTTATAAGCCGATTTGTAAAATTCTGTTTTATTTGAAAGGATGTATGTACTTTCAGATTAGTCCCATAGAAATTTCATCAAAATCGGTTCAGTCATTTGGTTTTTAAACCAAAATTCAAGTAAACGGGATTACGTCGTTTGCTTTCCTATGACTTTTCAGTGGTGGCATAGTGGAATTGTCATGGGATGCATTAAGATTTAAGGGGATTTTGGTGTGGATTAAACACAACTTATAAGTGAAAAATAAAAACGTTCTTAGAAAAAAAAAAAAAAAAAACCGACTTCCAAAAACTAACTTTCAATTTCCGAAGTCGGTGGCAAACCACGAAGACGACCTACCTTCGGACGACCGAAAAAAACACTATAAAGTGAAAAATAACTTTAATTTCGGAAGTCCATATTGAGAACCTCCTCCTATTTTAAAACGATTAAAAAAAAATACGCGTCGACTTGAGAACCAGCAGTGCGATTCTGTAACCATCTTACCGTGAAAACTTAGGTGAATTGAGCGTGGAGTGAGCTGTCATTCCAACTAGGATTGACACTACTGACAGCTCACTCTAAGCTCACTTCACCTAACTTTTCTCGGTGAGATTTTTACAGAATCGATCGGCTGCTCTTTTTCCAAAATCGAAACGACGATAACTTAATCGATTGTACAGACGCCAGCAGGTCAAGCTACCCGAAACTCTCAAATTTTCCCAATCAACCTTGAACCTTAATGCTTTAGAGATAAAGTTGAAAATCTATTAAAGAAATTTGACAGATTGTAGTAGGTGCACATACAGTGTCCCAGAAGTCGACGTCAAGCCGGAAACGGGTAATAGGCCAAGTCATAATAGTTGGCCTATTACCCGTTTTTTTATATTTTCCGGATAAGTCATAATAGTTATCAGAAAAATATTAAAAAAAAAACTCAACTTGTCAAACTCGCATAGTAGGTACATTTTTTCTCAGTACAGTCAATCAAAGTTGGGTGAAGGATTAATTTGGATTTTTGGTTGGGCAAAAAGTGACATTTTCTTCCAAGCTGGAGTTGACTTTACATTTTAGGCAAGAGTTTAATTATTCAGGATCCCAAACTTAACAAAAAAAATGTATTGTATGCTGCACGGGTCGACTTCATCACGTTAACGCCATCTGTCGCTGAAAACCAATACTGTCTCGCATAGGGTCACAGCACTCACAGCCACAGCTATCCCAATGCTTAGCAATGGCCGTTTTGCGTGGATGTGACGCATGTTTTCCCCTACTTGTTCTTTTGTGTTTGTGCTCTTTCAATGCGTCACGTTTACCGCAAATAAAAGTATTATTTATTTTCTTTCTTTCTTTACTACTCACTGAGGGTGATCAGAGGTATGTGGACGAAGTTTCCCCTCCTCGCGGTATCTTCAAACCGCACGTAGTACGTCGTGGCGTCCTCTGGTCGCATCGGGCGGAAGCTCATAGTGATTGTAACATAGACGCCTTCTATTTCACTTTTCACCTCTATATTGTCGAAGTTCTGAAATAAGCACATTCAATTTATATCGTATTTTATTTGCTGATTCTTTGTTCACCAAAATAATATACTTCACTATGATTATTACTATAATAATATGTATTAATGTATATTCCTCTTCTTGGTCTATTAAAACTGTCGAAATCCACCGAAATTGCGTAACACACTTTCTATCACAATCTGAATCATTTTGAAGGATAACAAGGTAAGGAGGATAAGGAGGTTTGACTAATCCATTGCTTCATGTGTTCGAAAAAATTGTCAGTTCAACAGCGTAGATAACGCAATGAATGTTGTTGAACTGTCAGAATGAAAGCCATTTCTACTGTCAGTATGTTACGCAATTACCCCGCAGCGTATTTTATGATTTGACAGCTCTTGAAAAAAACTTACGTCCACAGCCTGCAACACAAAATGTAAAGCATATAATTAATAATTACACTACATATGTCTAGGAGGTAGGCCATGTATTTTGTCAAACGAGTAATTTTTCTGCGAATCATTAGGTATGTAGAGTCCGTTCCAAGAAAGAAGTCCCGCAAACGCGGCGCCACGGGCATGCGACTGTGACATAAATCTTTATTTATATGACGACGGACTAGCTGCGCCCCGCGGTTTCACCCGCATAAGTTTCAATTCCGTGGGAATATTGGGATAAAAAGTATCCTATGTGTTAATCCTGGTTATACACTATCTATCTGCCAAATTTCATCAAAATCCGTTCAGTAGTTTTTGCGTGAAAGAGTAACAAACATCCATCCATCCATCCATACAAACTTTCACGTTTATAATATTAGTAGGATTAGTGTGATAATTAGAGGTTTCTTTCTTTCTTTCTTTGACGTCAGTGACACATAGTTCGCATGTGGCGTTGTAGATACCGCTACAGTTCCACTTGTTACCGCGGGTCTTCTTCCGTCGTGAATGTCGTGCTGGCCCTGCGGTTTAAGCCTCGCCTCTCATCTACTGGGTTGTGGATTCAAATCGGGTGAAGTACCAACCACAAATGTACTTTCTAAGATTAAACAAAACTTACACCGTCCCGTCGACTGACGCGAGTCTGAAATAAACTTTTTATTTATTTATTTATCATAATTCTAAGCCACTTCTCTTTTTAATCGACTTCAAAAAAGGAGAAGGTTCTTAATTCGACTGTATTTTTTTTTAATGTTTGTTACCTCTGAACTCCGTTATTTATAAGCCGATTTACAAAATTCTTTTTATGTGAAAGGGTATTGTACTTTCAGATTGGTCCCATAGAAATTTAATCAAAAACGATTCAGTAGTTTGGTTTTTAAACAACATAAAAGTGAAAACTAAAAACTTTTTTGCAAAAAAACAAACAACCGACTTCCAAAAAAGACACTACAAAGTGAAATATAACTTTAATTTCCGAAGTCGGTGGCAAACAACGAAAACGCGAACCCAACGACACCGACTTCCGAAATTAAAGTTATACTTCACTTTGTAGTGTATTTTTGGAAGTCAGTTGTTTTTTATTTTGTTGTCTTTCACACAGTTAACGCCGCTTCGAGAGAAGCATTGCAGTAAATGCAGTAATAGTCCCGCTCACCCGCTGTCCGTTGGGCTGGTACTTGCCGATCCCGTGGTACTCGTAGCCCGCGGGTATTCGTACACGTCGCCTGCTCGTAACGTGGTTCTGCCCAAAGAATATTGTCTCATTCCTATCGTCCTCTGAAAATTGAAGTATGTTTCAATATTATTTTCCTAGATCTTATTTTTTTTTTGTTAGCCTATATTGGGTCCCAATTTTGAGCAAAGACCTCTCCGGCCTCTCAGTTACGTCAGATTGATGGTACTAGAAAATGTACAACATATCTTTTTAATAAGTAAATAAGTTAGAAACAATTTTATTGTAATCAACCCCCAGAGCCAGCTTACAAAATTCTGGAACGCCCCTATTTTTTTGGTTTTGTTCAGTAATTAAATAATATCATACAAGGTACGTACCGGGAATAGCTAAAAATATAACAATAATAATCAATAATAAAGGTTGCCAATGAATTCAACAAAAACAAAAGAGTTAATATTGAAATAAAATACTTACGGGGTACGATTTCTGTAAATGTTAAAAAGAATCAATGATTAATTTGCTTCAATAGTTAACGACATTATCTACATTACTACATAAAGGTGATACTTGAGGGTGGACTTTTCAATCGCCAGACAACTTTTATTATTCGAGGAATAAAATTGACGTTTGACAGTTTAACTGTCAAAATTTCAAAATTATTTCTCGAATACAGTTATCAAAATGATTGAAAAATCAGCCCTTACAAAAAGTTACAGAAGACCAAGTCTCGTAATGTAAACCGTTCAAAATCTAGTCGCCGCGCCGCGCCGCGCCGCCTCATTTCGGCGACAAACTAATGTCAAAATCGTAGGGAAATTAGAGGTCCTAGAGTTCGGTCCAGTCCGGCCAGGCGTCAGGTATACTGGTGTTCGCCAGGTATCGGGCGGCTGTGCGCTGCGTGCGTGGCCGTTCGGCGCCAGTATGCCAGGCAGCGCAGGAGGCGTCGCCGCGAGACGAGGAGGCGGAACTGTACCAGAGATACAGGGAAGCAAAGAAGGCACTCCAGCAGGCCATCGCACAGGCGAAAGTCAGGCAAAAAAAAAGCCAAAAAAACTGCCCCAGGGCCCGATGGCATTCCAGGCCGCGCTTGGGTCCCGGCTTCACAGGCTCTCCGGCCTTGACTGGGAGGGCTCTTTAGCGCATGTTTGGAGCGGGGCTGCTGAAGAAGGAGGGACGCCCCGTTGACTCACCATCCGCATACCGCCCCATTGTGTTGTTGGACGAGGTGGGCAAGTTCTTTGAGAGAGTAGTTGCACACCGCCTCGTCCAACATTTATCGGGGGTGGGTCCAGACCTGGCGGATAACCAGTTCGGTGTCCGATGTGGGCGCTTCACGTACCAAGACGCAGCACAATTGGCGACAGCAGGAGTTGCGCAAGCCGTAGCGAGGATCCGGCGGTTGGGTCTCGAGGTAGCCCTGAACAAATCCGAGGCCCTGTTTTTCCATAGTGCCCGGCGCGCGCCATCTTCGGGATCCAACTTAATTGTGGGAGGCGTTACCATCGCTGTCCGGTCGACGATGAAGTACCTAGGACTCGTCCTCGACAGTCGGTGGAACTTTGGGCCGCACTTCCGGCAGCTGGCCCCCAAATTGATGGGCGCCCCGCCGCGGGTGCATTATCGCGGTTGCTCCCCAATCTGAGGGGGCCCGACACGTCCTGCCGGAAGCTGTATATGGGGGTCGTGCGGTCGATGGCGCTCTACGGGGCGCCCGTGTGGGCAAACAACCTGACGGCTCGCAACATCGCAATCTTGCGAAGGCCGCAGAGGGCCATGGCCGTCAGGATTGTTCGCGGGTATCGCACGATCTCATTCGAGGCGGCAACCCTCTTGGCCGGATCCCCCCCCGCCTTATGACCTGGACACTATATCAGTGGCGCGGCGCGTGGCGGGAAACTCCTGCCTCGAGTTATTAAAGCACGGTGGTCTGAGCTCCACCGGGCCCTGAGAGCGGAATGGGAGACGCGACATGCGCAACCCACTGCAGGGCACGCCGTTATAGCGGCGGTAAGACCCGTCATGGAGGCGTGGATCGAGAGGCGGCATGGCGCCCTCAGCTTCAGGCTGACGCTGTACTCTCTGGTACTCTCTGGCCACGGCTGCTTTGGGAAGTACCTGTGTCGTATAGGTCGGGAGCGGACACCGGTGTGTCCGGCATACCCCTCCGTCACCCCCACGATGGAGGAAGTCCATGAGGATTTCCACCGCGAAACCAAAAAAAAAAGGCAAATTAGAGGTACTGTTGACAGATTGACACTTAGATCAGACTGTGAACGTTCTTAAAATTACGAGAGTTGCCCCTCAGGTAATAGCAGCAAAAATATGATATAAAAGTACAGGGTGTAATACGACCCATCACTAAGTCGTCATCTACATATTCTGCACACCAAACTAAGTAACTTTGTACAAAAATAACTGCTGGAAACGACTTTTTTTGTGTGTAACGCTGTTAACGGTAGTGTGCAATATAATGCACGAAAATATTGATCGTTAGATTATTTAACAATTTGTTTTCGTACAAAATAGTCTGGACCTTCAATATCTCCGTAACCAGAAGGTTCCCAGGTATGGTCCAGCATAAAAACAATATATACCGGGAAGAACAAGTGACTCTCAGCTATGTAAAGGGTATTTTTACACCCGTTATTATTTATCTTACCTTCCCCTAAAATGACAAAACCACAGTACGGTATTACTATTCTCGTAAAAAATGTAATAATAAAACAATAACATAATAAATAAATATAATCCAAAAAACAATATTAATAACAAAAAAAAATCAGAATGCTTAGAAAACTTTTTTTTATGAACTCGACAAAACAAATGACTTACTTGAAATTTCTGTCAGAAAAAAAATTAAGAAAAACAAATTATTATTGATACTTAATAAAAAAAATATTAAAACCAACGTGAGGTATTTATTTTTTATTTTACCTTCATCGGTGTCTGAAAAATAAAACAAATTAATTTTAACACATTATTTAAAATAAAGTCCTTCAGACCGAATTTCGGCCATGGCGACCATTCTCAGCGGACACAAGCCTTCGGCGCGGGAGATATTATGATTTATGGTGCACAAGTGTGCGCAGACACAGGCGCACTCCCTCTTCCCTCACTCTCATAGTCCGACGGCAATCTGACACGACTGGAGAGAGATCAGGCGCAGGTCCAGCGGCTTAACGTGCGCATCCAGGCACGGGGGTACCACACCGCCATCCAAATTCCGGGCTGTTACTAAAGAATTCCCAAAGGAAAAACCCATATCACTTTTGCCCGACCTAGGAATCGAACCCAGGACCTCAGCAGTCGTGCTTGCGACCACTAGACCAACATTCAGCATTCACATCAAAACATTTATTTATAGAGCAGTTGTGTTGTGCCCCTTAATCCGTCCACGTGGATATCGAAACATGTCATAGCATCATCATTATTTACTTCATCTAGAAGGTACAATTCGGCCCATGAATCATCATGGCCGGTCTGAATACAGGCTCTCCGAATTTCTGCGCATATTCTCTCTCTCTCACAGTCGTCTTTTTTTTTTTTTTTTTTTTTTTTTTCTTTTTTTTTGTGGATGGGAAATCATCAAATGACCCCTCCCGCTCTGGGTGGAGCGGAAGGGAGTGTCAGACTTTTACTGCCTAAAACCCACCCGTGTTCCTTCCTTAGCCCTTTCTGTTCCAGGGCAGCGGTTAACCTTTCGGAAGATCCCGCCGTCTCACAGTCGCCTCATGTCACCATTTAGTTCCTAAAAAATGTTATTTCGCAGCCTTCTGCGCAAAGTTCGGGCCGGCCATGTTGTAATAGTGGAATGTGCGTCACACAATTGAAAAGTTGCAGCAGTATACCTTCAACTCTAGACATTATAGGCTGAAATATTGGATAGGATACTTGCCTCCAGCTGAAAGTAGAAAATATCGATTATTTTCGTTCCTTGTTTTTTAGGGTTCCGTACGCAAAGGGTAAAAACGGGACCCTATTACTAATACTTCACTGTCGGTCTGTCTGTCTGTCACCAGGGTGTATCTCATGAACTGTGACAGCGAGATAGTTGAAATTTTCACAGATGATGTATTTCTGTTGCCGTTATAACAACAAATACTAAAAACAGAATAAATTAAATATTTAAGTGGGGCTCCCATACAACAAAGGTGATTATTTTATATTGAATTTAAAAATAAATTATAAAATTTAAAAAAATATATACATTTAAGATAGCTCTCATACAACAGACGTGTTTTTTTTTGTCTGATGTAAGTATGTATTCAGCACAGACTAAACTAAAAGACACGCAATTCACCAGTATTGCGTGTCTTTCTTTCTTTCTTTTTTTGCGATTTTTGCCTTGTGGTACGGAACCCTTCGTGTGCGAGTCCAACTCGCACTTGGCCGGTTTCTTAATCATTCCAATTTAAAGTAGGTTGTTTTTTTCAGAATATGGTATTTCGTTACAACGAAAGGGACGGCTACGCGCATTATTAGTGACTTTATTTAAGAGGTAATTAATTAAAAAAAAAATATTTTCAAGAACTTACTGTAGTCATCTGAAATGATAATATGAAAAACCATTAAAATGAGAATACTTGACAGCCAAATAAAACCTACTGGGGTTTGTTCAAGCCAAGGGCCCTGATTGTAAGTGGTCGCCTATCAAGAAATATCTCTGCAAGAACAGGGGCGTTGCTGATGCGATGCCATCCCGGAGACAGTTCACCCACGCCCTTTAAACGGGAACACAGCAACGTTTGTGGGCAGTAATAGGTAAGATAGTAATTTTTCCATCCAATACAAACTGAGACCCCTCCGTGCCTCGGAAAGCATGTTATGCCGTAGTCCTGTCAATCGTTGGTCTTTGACAGTCGTTATGGGTACTCAGAAACCGGAAAGTCTGACGACTAGTCTTGCCAAGAGGTATCGCGCTACCCAGTAACTGGGCTGTCAAATTCTAGTATTGAGCAGGGCCCTGTCAAATTCTAGTATTCAGCAGCATCCGGTTAGCCTAGAAGTCGAACATAACATAGTCGGGTAAAGGCCAGACAGATGATGATCTTTCACGAAGAGCTCTATTTGCTAGGTGTGAGACAGACTTACGCCACAGTTCGGTAGCCGGCGTGGCTTGGTCGGGTCCAGCCAAACCAAAGATGTAGCCCACCTGGCAGGGGTTCCAGTGCTCGCACACCTCGCGGTCCGGGTCCAACTCCGACACAAATTTGTACGACTGCGGGGAAAGGAAACGTTATGGTTTACGTGACATCTTAGGTGAAATGAACTTTCATTCCACCGATATAATCTTTAAAAATCTCACCGTGAAAACTTAGGTGAAGTGAGCATAAAATGAGCTGTCAGTATAATGTCAATCCCTAGCATCAGGTGGAATGACATCTCACTTCAAGCTCGCTTCACCTAAGTTTTCACGGTGAACCTGTTACATAATATATTGGCTGATGCTTGGAAATTACATTAGTGACAGCTCACATCACCTAAGTTTTCACGGTGAGATTTATACAGAATACACCTGCAGAAAACCAACAGAAGTCATAAGCAAATATTTGCCTATCATTGTTGTAACAGGGTGTATGATAGGAGCCTCCCCGAGTGACGTACCCTCCGACCTTTTGTTTCTTCCGGCATCCCCTGGGCAATGGACCTCTCTCAATTGGCTGATCCTTTCACCACAATAGTAAATACAAGTTCCAATCGACCCTCCCCAGGGCCAAACTAACAGTTCACTAACAAAATATAGTTTTGTGGTATATCAATCAACATCGAAGGGTTCTCTCGGGATGAAGCAGAAATTCTGCTTATCTCTCCAAGATATCCATCGGGATTCCACCCAAAGCAGGTACCGATAGTGCACCACCACGTCGTCCGTGTCCTCAAGCGCGCACTTCTGGCTGGTGTAGTTCAGCGAGTTGCACTCGCTCGCAAGGAGAGATAGGTACTCACTCTGTCGGGATAGTACCGGTAGTGCACCACCACGTCGTCCGTGTCCTCAAGCGCGCACTTCTGGCTGGTGTAGTTCAGTGGCGTGCGCTCGGCTGGCGCGCAGCCGATCACGCTGGTGCCGTTCCGCGGTAGGTCGGGGCCCTCGATCCTGTGCCCTGAACAACGGTCAATACAAGTTATGTAAAGCAATCATTAATTATATCAGTGCTTGGACACCTCGTGGTGGCTCCCACAATGTGGACTGCCGACTTAATGACGGTCGCCGGAATCTGCTTAAAGCGAGCAGCGCATGACCACAGGTCGTTGTGGCGAAGCTTGTCAATTACAAGATTTGGTTCAAAGTTGACTTCCAAGCAGAAATACCAGGTAGCAACCATGAATACCTCGTCCTCGTTTTCGTGAGCGCACGGTTGGCACAAAGTTCCTTTCGCATTGCAAAAGTTGTCGAATGAGAGCCAGACCGAAATATAATAGAAAGAGACAGCGAGAGAGACAAAGACGCAGGGAGGGGCATAACGCTTTTTCCTTACGTGACGATTTCTAAGCCGCTTTAAGGAACTTCGTACCAAAAAATGACAACAGACAGCTAAATATAAACTTACGGTTGCAAAAGAAGTACTTATTGTCTGCCACATAGAGCTCCCTATCCTCTGCGGATAGGCAGGACTCGAACATGATGGGCGTAGGGTCCACGTTGTCCTCGCACATGATGGCCCCAGAGCCGTCGGGCTCCCGCGGCGCGCGGTTGATGGGGCAGCGGTACATCAGACCTGCGACAGCGAACAGACACGTTTTAACATTATTTAAATCAGACTGCGAATATTAAGCGACAGATAGAGATTTTTGACAAAAACTAAGATTTAACAGAATGGCCTACATTCAAACTGAATCGTTTTTTTCTGCCCCTTGATTTACTATTTCTCCATGGCCACGAGCTACAGTTCATTCACAGTCATTTTACCTCTGATTTAGCATCATTGTCAAAAGCACAATGATCTTTGTTCTCGTTGTAATAAGGTTGCTGTTGAGTTGCTGCTATTGACAAAACTGTCAAAGTCACAGTGATCTTTATTTTCGTTACAATAATTGTTGCTATTGGGTTTCTGCTGTCAGAGGTAAAATACGCTCAAGCGATACGCGTCTTATGATTATGACAGCGACTGCGGAGAAAACAAATGAAAGAAGTTATGTAGAGAGTGCTACGAACATCTGCGACGCGACGGTAGGTAAGAAACCGGTGACGCGCACGCGTGATGCTTTACGCATTGCCCGAGGCCGAACTAACAGGAACAACACTCGTACCATCGTAAATGTGTAAGCTGTCACGCCCTATATGCCTGGGGGCTTTTATTTTGGTATTAAATTTTGCTTACATTCATTTTGTAGTTTGAGTTAAGTTTTTATTGTATTTATTGGTATATTGGCTTGGCTAGCTGACTGGCAAAGTGTCTTGTAATGTTAATTACTTTGCATACCTCAGATTGTATAGAAGCAAGTTTATCTATCTGAACAGAAAGCTGTGCTGCTGGGGAGTTTGTTGCGTCACTTCTTCTTCCCAGATATAGCACAAGAAAGTGGTGAATGGCGGACGTTCGAAAAGTGCTGATTCTCAGCCTAATTTGAATAAATGACTTTTGATTTTAATTTACCCTTCCGTATGATGGTGGGCGGCTTGTTGCGTATCTCGGCGATGGTGACGCCCTTCTCGCCGTTCTGTATGGCCGTCATGACGCGTTTGTACAGCGTGGTGCGCCGCTCCTGCTCTGCGATGATGTACGGCAGCAGCTCCTCCGACAGGACGTCCACCTTCTTCTTCGCTTCGGCGTTCATCTGCGACCAAGTATTTTTCAATGGCATCGCAGGACTTATCGGAGGATCTTAATAAATTAAGGTCATCTTTTTTTTTAATAAGTAGTGTTAAATATTGTACGGTGATACGGAACCATTGGTGTGCGATTCCTACTCGCACTTGGCCGGTATTTTTTTATACATAATTATGACAGTTGAATGCTTACCCTATCAGCCTCCTTGTTGAATTTGATACCCGTGCCGTCCTGAAACGTTATGCAAAAAAAATGTATGATGTTCCCAATTGATGTTATTTTAATCTAAAAAAATATCAACTTTATTTCAGTGGTCATTAAGTTGATTTCAGAGTGACTGGCACTATTGACAAAGTTAGAAAAACGTTTGAAGTTGTAGCATAAACTGAACTTTATTGTGAAGGTATTAAAGTATTTTTTTCAAAAACTCGTATTTGTTTGTTATGTTTGGCAACTAAATGGCGAACGCTGATAGCTAAGTAAAAACCCTGTTAGGAACGAAGTTCCTAAAGCTGCGTCCAGATATGTGCTTTTGTCCGTACCGTTCCTTCGTTCCGTATCCGCGTCGCGATTCAAGAACGCTAGTTTGGACGCCGCGGTTCGGCGTCGCGGCGCCTTTCCGGTTTTTTCGCCGACACGATACGGATTCGCGGCGGGCGGTGCGCGCGATTCTGGTAATGATCGTCGCTCGCGTAAGTCGTGTGGCCAAATAATGCAAATGTATAATTAATTTTTCTAAAATCAGTTTTCTGAACGAAAGAAACATATTTTATTTGGGCCACGCACAGGAAATACAAACAATAAAAAAGAAAATTAGATCTACCTAACAAAATCATAATTTAGACAATAAAATTTTAAGCTATTTATCTATAGATAAAAACTAACAAAGTAGTGAAAACAAAAAAAAAGGAAGACCTGTGCGAGACTCAGCTGAGGCTGGGATATTTGAAAAAAAAAAACTGCAGCGCGGAATGCCAATTTCCCGCAATCTCATGCATGTCAGCGAAAATGAATATCAAAAACTTGTCAAAAATGTCGGGAAATTAGAGGTATTTTTGACAGAATGATACCTTGAACGTGCTTAAAATTACGAGAATTGCCTTTCAAGGCAATAATATGGTATCTGCCTTTTTAATCCTTGGACCAATTGAATTCAGTAATTATTCGAAGTCTACAAGTTATGGAGTCTAGTAAGTCCTACAAGTTATGGAGTCTAGTAAGTCCTACAAGTTATGGAGTCTAGTATGTCCTACAAGTTATGGAGTCTAGTAGGTCCTACAAGTTATGGAGTCTAGTAAGTCCTACAAGTTATGGAGTCTAGTAAGTCCTACAAGTTATGGAGTCTAGTAGGTCCTACAAGTTATGGAGTCTAGTAAGTCCTACAAGTTATGGAGTCTAGTAAGTCCTTCAAGTTATGGAGTCTAGTATGTCCTACAAGTTATGGAGTCTAGTAGGTCCTACAAGTTATGGAGTCTAGTAAGTCCTACAAGTTATGGAGTCTAGTAAGTCCTACAAGTTATGGAGTCTAGTAAGTCCTACAAGTTATGGAGTCTAGTAAGTCCTACAAGTTATGGAGTAGACCTATCAAATATATGATAATTCTCTTCGGGCACAGAACACTTACGACTGCCTGTCTCCTGGCGATGTTGGCGAGGTAGCGGCCGCGCCTGGACGCCGGCAGCAGCACGCTGCCCGGCTGCACCTCGTCGCCTATCTATTGTGAACAGGGGGTTATTCTGAAATTATCTTACGTTTTACCCGCATAATTTCTCCACTGAGAATCACCGCTAAGGCCGAAATTCGGTCAGGAGGACAATCACTAAAGATAAATGGAGTGAACGTGCTTACCGGTGGATAACCGCAATTTGCAAAACGAACATAATGGAAAACAAATAAGAAAATGAACAGCCACATGTCTGTGTACACGTAGTTCCCTCACTGAACTGAATCTAATCGGAGTTACACTAACAGGCAATATTTAATTACTTTGTAAAGTAATTGGAAGGCGACTTACATGGTGTTCGTTAGGACTAATTAATAGCACCAGTGGCACAGATTACTAAAAAGTCCCAGTGGCCAAGGACGTCTTTAACGTATTGGAGGCTCTGGGCACTTAGGAGCCTATCACCACCTGCCAACCTGTGTAGATACGAGTATCTAAATATCAATAAGCAAAATTCTAAAATTATTCAACTTTTATATTCTTCTAAATTCTTTTAAAAATCTTTTTATATCTTTACAATCGGCAATAAATGAATAGATATTTTAATATGATTCGGAAAAGTAACTCTTGGCATTGATATACAGACTCCAGCACAGGTAGCTTGACCTGCTAGCGTCTGTACTAAAAAATATCTCATTCAAAAACCGAGAAACTTATCCAGGGTAAACCCTGGATCAGTTTTTCGACTTAGGGCTGATTTTTCAATCATCTGAAAACTTTATTCGAGAATAATTTTGATGTGTCATACAAAACTGACAAACGTCAATTTTATTCCTCGAATAAAAGTTATCTTGCGATGGAACAATCAGCCCTTAATTAGGTAGTATGCTAATTAGATAATTATTCAATGTCATTGCCGCATTTCGTTCTATTTTAGGTTTTTTTATAGTAGGTATGTAAATTGGTTTTTTTTTCAACGTTTTAATGATCCTAATTAAAAGAAAATAAACATAGCTAGGTAATACTAATATTTCATAAGTTTGGGTCTAGAAACTTACTGTAAATCGCACTGCAAATAATTAATTATTTTGTCATTGAATCGGGTAAATTAATTTTTTGAGGGTAGGCCGGGGTCTTGCCCAGAATCCCCAATGGAAACGAGGGACCTGTCAGCGGCCAGCAGAGTTCGTTGCGACTAGGAAACTGTTCGTCATGAGGAACCCTTATCTCGGGTCATTTTAAAAAAGCGTCTTACTGAAATAGGTAGGTCCTTCCTTCGTTTCAGCACGTTTGCTCTTGCAAATCACCACCCAAGCCGGCAAATAAAGGCAAGAAATGAGGTGGAGGGGCTCAGTTCGTCGGCAGAGTTCACTCCGGCCGGCCAATAAAGGCAAGCCAGAGAAGAGATGAGAAACATGGCGTCTCAATAGCTCCTCACATACTGCCATATTATTATACTCTGCATACTGCCCTGCTGTTCGGAGCGCGCAAGCCCCACCACCACGACATCAACGTAGAAATACGGCGGTGGGATTATTACTATTATTATTTACCATTTCTGATGTTAATAGGTAATAGAGCTTTACAAACGTCAACCGCCAAACATCACACAATTTTCGGCTTTAAAACTATCCTCAATACCTACTCAATACTTTATTGCATTCCATAATGTGTATGTACTTAGTATAATACTATCCTGATTTATTATTACTCCATTATAGGACGCGATCCACTGCTAGTTTAAAATAGTATTCTATGATCCATTGAGTACGTATTTGACGAAGAGAAGGTTTGAAGCATGCAGGTACACATCAAGCTACTACAATCTGTCAAATTTCTCTTTGACAGTTTCGGGTAGCTTGATGGGCTGGCGGCCAGCACATCAAGCTAGGTACCCGAAACTGTAAAATTTTCCCAATCAATCTTGAACTTGCTTTAGATTTAAAGTTGAAAAACTAATGACAGTTTGTAGCAGCTTCATGTGCTGGTGTCTGTACATACGTTCATAGCGTACGGCTATAGAATAAGGAGTATTCACCTATTCCAATCTTAATAGGCAAAAATAAACCTAGTATAAATGAATAGCACATTTTATTTTAAATGAAAGAATGCTTCTTGATGGTTGATCTTGGACTAAAATCATAACTGTTTGTAGTACAAAAACTTACTTCGTACGTATTACTCGGAACAGACAATAAGTATTTTTTATGCTCGTACTAGGCGGACAGTACCCTGTATAGTTATAGTTACTATACTCTTTGAGGTTTCTTACTCTCAGTATATTATAATGTACTCTGTGCTCTAAGCTTTGGACAGTACGAAAATTACCTCACTAACCAGCTTGCTGTCAAATTCTTGAACAATTAGTGACAGCGACATCTGCAGTGAGCAAGTGGCAGTTCTTATACCCATTATTTTTCAGAACTGCATACACATTAACAAAACTAAAAAAAATTGGTTCTTTATTTGTTGCAAAAAATAGAAAACGGCACGCGAGTTGTTGTTATTTGGTCATTGAATTCTAATTTATTGGATAGATTTTATATTTATTGTAGATTAGCTATTTGTTTTATAAACGTGGCAATACCGGCGCGTCTATTGTCAAAATGGTTGTTGTTTATCATTGATATTGATAGTAGCATTCACAATTTTCCGAAAATTAAACAATTTCTAATCAAATGTTACGTAAATTCAGTTGATAATTAACAATGTGTGACGAAGACGAGGCCTACTGTCGCCTGTGCGCCGAACCAACGACAAAAGAAACACTAATATCGCCAGACGAAGATGTAGGAATCAACTCCAAAATAGCTACGAAATTGTTGTGGATAAATATCGATGTAAATACCTCAGAAGCTCTTCCAAAAAGCATTTGCTTCTCATGTTTCGACTTACTAGAACGTACATGGTCCTTTTTACACAATGTGAGGACTGCACAGACAAAATTGAACGAGATATTTTTGAAAAAAGATGACAAGGAGAATTCGCGTTCTGATTTCAAAATAGACCCAAGTAATGATGGAATACCTGTAAATGTCGATTGGGAAGAGTTTGAAGACACTAAACGAGACGTAAAACCGGAAATCAATGAGGAACTGCAAATAGTGACCGTAGACCCTAACTCTTTGATAGACTTAGCTGCGGCTGCTGTGAAGATTGAACGCCTGAGTGTGGACGAAATCCTTCAAAATTCCGATGGTTTTAATACCACCGACAGTGATGCACCTCTTTACATGGCTGTTAAGAAGAAAAAACTCAAAAAGAAAAAGAAATTAAAGTACAATTCTGATTTAGATGGTGAGATTAATGAAAAGGGGTCAGAAAAATTGACTTGGGACGACTATATGTGTCGCTGTGCGGACTGTGACGCTCAATGCAAGAATGTCATGTCTCTACGCTTACATGCCTTACAAATACACACCCGGTGCTGCATATTCAAGTGCTCCGACTGCGGTAAAGTTCTGAATAATTACAAATCATTCGTCAACCATGTACGTTCACACAAGAAATGGCTCAGATACTGCTGCGAGTTTTGCAACAACCGTTTTACAACGGCATCAGTTTTGAAAAAGCATATAAGCACCTGTCATGCCAATGCATACAGAACAATGTGTCAAAACTGTGGTTCAATGTTCGAGAATGAAGAACAATTACAAGACCATATCATAGTTTACACTAAAAACTACAGAAAACGGATGAAATGTGAAACGATAGAATTTGAACTTAAATGTGAACATTGCCAAAAGGAATTTAAATCGCGTAGCAACTTACAGCAACACAAACTAATTCACACTGAGCGTAGTAGAGACTTTTCCTGTCATGTGTGTGGCAAAATGTTCTTTACAAAAGGTACTTTGAGTACTCACATGATGACACATGACGACACAAAGCCTTTCAAATGTGAGTTTTGTCCGATGGCCTTCCGGGCTCGTGGGAATCTTCAATCCCATTTCAGTCTCCATTCCGGTGCCAAACCATTTGTTTGCGAGCAGTGCGGTAAAAGTTTCCGAGTTAAAAGACACTTGAAATCTCATTCTATAGTGCATACAGACTTAATGCCTTATGTATGTGAGTATTGTAACAAAACTTTCAGGTTTAAAACCCGTTTGAACTTACACGTAAGGCAACATACGGGTGCTAAGCCTTATAAATGTGTGTATTGCCAACGGGACTTCACGAATGGGTCTAATTTTAAGAAGCATATGAAGCGCAGACATAATATTGATACATCAAGAAAGCGCTATACTACAAATGTTGTTGAGAACGAACAGAGTTTAGAACGCAGTGATGTTGATACGAATCAAACGTAGATAATGTTTTTGGTCAAGTTAAAATATATTTTTAACGGTAGGTACACGTAAGGTAGGACGCCCTCAGGCTAGGTGGCCACCCTGCGATGATCGTCGCAGTCGCAGTCGAGTTGAATGGTGTGCAATAGGAGAGGCTCATGTCCAGCAGTGGACTGCTATAGGCTGATGATGATGAAGAAAATGTATTTTTGTCTTCAAGCTTATTTTTTAATATGGGATGAATAGGAATAAGAATTCCTGTAGTGTTTATTATCACTGTTTTATACACAGGTTTTATATTGTTATTGTCGTACAACTTAGTATGGGACCAAATATTTAAATTACCAGATCCCAAAGGAAGGTTGACCGGTGACCATTTGGTCATTGGTCCACCCTGTGGGAGGCCTTCCAACGCTACGTCTACCGGTACGTGGTCGCTGCTCCAGAACCTTGTGAGGGTCGCAGGAATTCCATGGATGCGATAAGCACAGAACCGGTCGAAGTGGCGGTGCTTGGGATAGGCCGGAAGTGGAAGTCTTCCGGCTGGTATGAAGATTATTAACATAAATGTATGAAGTAGCAGATTTTTTTTTCTGGTTTGGTCCCGCTGTAAAAGGTGTTTGTTGAATTATGATGAGAAAAAGGCCCTATTTACGTTTAGGGTACCTTAACAAAAACCAAGGTTGTGATATACATACATAAACTCACGCCGTTCCCATGGTGGTAGGCAGAAACTACAGAACACTATCCTTACATACTCGTTGTGCTTCGGTTACGTTCATACACGCGCGCCGGGTGCGACTACTACGCACCTGACCTTTCTGATAAACATCAAAAATAAGGTCCCTATATGTGCTCCTAGGGCGTCCCCTCCTGGCGTCACTCACATCTGCCTTGTAAATACCGTTTGTTTTCCTTCTATGACAGTCACCGGTGTCAATTTCAGTGATGTCTTACATACTCATTTCTTATTCTATCCATTCGTGTAACACCACACATCCCTCTCATTAGTATTGCCATCTCACTGCATCCGGTTAGACTGGAAGCCGACCCCAATAAAGTTAAAAAAGACTATACATGCAGAAGATTGATTGTTGTTCATATTTGGGTGTGTCCAAGTTCCCCTCCAAATCGATACGCAAGAATGGGCACAATGATGTAAATGACTCATGTATATTCCGATACTATATTCTTCCCATGGAGGTAGGCAGAAACTCCAGAACGCCACCTGCTACGATCCGTACAAACTCCTTTTGCTTCGTTTACGATTATAAATCGGGTCATACACGCACGACTGTTGCGAGTACATACTAGGTGCGCACCAGGGGGTCTACTCCGAAGTAGTGTCGGCCGAATGTTCGGCCGTTTCGTGCTACGAAGTTACTATTTGGTTCGGTCGGTCCCGATCCTACACTCTTTCAAATATTGACTATGGTCCCGACCCAACTGAGCCGATCCGAACTTTTTTCGCATTTTTCATTATTATTCGGTTCAGCCATGTGCCGATCGATCCCAGTCCGATCCGAACATTCGCACTTTGCACTTCGGAGTAGACCCCCTGATCTTTCTGAAGGACATCACCAATAAGGTTACTATCTTAAATCATACTGAAGTTTATCCTTCAAAGTAGTTTGAAGCCTTCCTTAACTTATTATGTAAACCTGTGTCCACTCTCTCTTGGTGATCTCTTCCTAGGGCGATCCCTCCCGGCATTTCCTCTCACATCTGTTTTGTAAATACCTTTTGTTAATCGCCTTTCATTCATCCTCGGGATATGACCAAACCGTCTAAGTAGGTATACTCTTTTAAATTGTTGTCACTGTATCTTCTAAACCGCACCGTTTGCCTTATCATTCATATTTATTATTATTAATCGTTAATGTCCCATTGCTGGGCAAAGGTCTCCCTACTCTCTTTCCACCTCTCTCTGTCCAGAGCTGCCAAGGACCAATCTTTATTAAGAGTCCAGCTCAACCCGCCATCTCCGTCTGGGCCTGCCGCGATGTTGTTTGCCATTAACCGGGATCCACTGGGTCGTAAGTTTGGCCCATTGATCGTCTGACATGCGGCAGCTTTCCGAGTGACATCAGTTATTTTAGTTATTTTCTTATCATTTAATAATTTCATGTTTTCATCGTGTTACCGTTACGAAGCTTGGCTAGATCAAACCGCACGAATCAAAATCCGGATTCTAAACTGCGGTCCATAGCTTAGAAGCCGATCCTTTGGGCCACTGCGCCAATAGTGCCTACATTTTACGAAAATCAAATTTGTTTTTTTCCCGACGTCTCTCTTTTTGGTCGCGTACTTTATTACTGAAGGTCGTGTCCCTGAAAGGCTTTCGTGGCTTCATGCACGATGTTCTTCCACTTCGTTCGGTTCTCAGCCCCTCTCAGGGTGGTCGTCCAGTGACTGTGGTCCGCGAAGCCTAAAAGTAGAGTATTTTTTTATTAAAATGTTGTCATAGTAAAATTAGATGATACTTTTTACAACAAACAACTTTCTTGTTAAATATTTGTTCAAACCAACTGTTTTTCTCTTATTTCTATTCATTCCATGTAACTCAGCTTGTAGATAAATGTTTATACATATTGTTATACGATATACTGTCGCGATGATCATTTTAAGAACGTTCACAGTGTAATCTCAGTCTCAATCTGTCAACCCGTAATTTCACTACATTTTTGACAAGTTTTTGGCATTGATTGCTGCCGAGATGAGATTGCGACCAGATTTTGAACGTTTTTAATTACGGGAATTGGCTGTTGTGGGTTCAAATTTGGGCATGTACTCATAATCAAGCTATCGATTACCAATATAAGCTGACTTCTCATTGTCCGAAAAGCCTGTGCAATGCGAGGTCAGTTAAAACTGGAAATGTTTAGCTTGATAAAATGTCGTCGTGTGTTCCAATGTGACTTTTTCAATTACAAGTTTATCTTGGACATTACTGACATCGTGAAGAAACCTGGACTTATAAAACTCTGTCCATTACGTTAACTGTTTTTTGACAGCTGCCTTAGAAGATAACTAAGTATTCCAGATTACGTAAAAGTTAACTTTAAAATTCGCAATAAAATAAATAGGTATATAAACTGCTAATCTTATTGCATTATCTTATTTATGACATCCTACAGACATTATAATACCGTACGTGTATCAGTTTTGGCAAAAAAAAATATAATTGCTCACTTGTTCGATCTGTCAAACAACTGCTAACCAAGTGGACAGAGTATAGTAGGTATATAAGTATGAAATCGCCAACCCGTCTTGAGCAAGCGTGGTGACCAATGCTCGTGCCTTCTCTGTATGAGAGAGGCCTTTATCCAGCAGTGGTTTAATAATACGTTGGTATTATTATATATTACATAATTATTGTTAAAAAAAAAACTTCCAATTTAAAAAATTCGCGCATTTTTTTATTGTCATTACGAGACCTTGCTGCATTTCTTAGTTTTTGTAAAA
Source organism: Apamea crenata (assembly GCA_949629185.1). Taxonomy (NCBI): domain Eukaryota; kingdom Metazoa; phylum Arthropoda; class Insecta; order Lepidoptera; family Noctuidae; genus Apamea; species Apamea crenata. The sequence continues at coordinate 9,606,775 of OX451379.1, read as the reverse complement.
ACGTTTTAGCAAAATGTTGTTCGTTAGTTAATGTGTTCGCGCCCTTACTGTAAATATTATTAATTAGTTATTATTATTGTTATACTGTTAGGTATACAGTTCTTATGTATGTAAGTAAATAAAGCAATATTTTATTATTCATTTTGGTTGTTTTTATTTCATCCTGACAAAATATATAGGTATAGTATACCTACCTATATATATATTTTTTTAAACGTTTTTAAAAACGATTTGAGTGTTGTGCGCTAAGCAGCCCGCGAAATACAAATTGTCTTACGTATTTTGTAATTTGCAGCACCCTAATTGCGTAACACACAATCAATTGGAACCGGTTTCATTTTGACAACACAGCGGGATAATTACGTAGCACACTATCATCAGTAACAATGGGTTTCATTTTGACAGTTCAACAACATTCATTGCGTTATTTACGTTGTTGAGCAGACACATCATGACACATTTTTTTTTAAATATGAAGCAATGGATTAGCAATACCTATCCTTCAAAATGATTCAGATTGAGATTGATAGTGTGTTACGCAATTAGGGTGCTGAATTACCCCGGTAGTACGTTTCCGTGGGGTAATTTCCGACACCAATAGGTACGGTGGAAACCTCTATACATCTCTGCCCACCTTCGAGAAATACAGTCGTATCTAATGTTAAGTAACTTCTAAATAATTCTCGCTCTAATAAAACTCCTATGAGTACAATAGTTAGAAACGTGACACGACGCCACGGTCTGCAAGTTTGTATTGTTGACGTGGCGTCGGCGTCGTGTCGCTACTCTTTTGTTTTTACTGACCGTTTGACGAGCCTTGTTGGGCATTCTAGCGGTGTCGGTTTTAAGAGAAAACGGTGGGTAATCTTGAGTTCAAAAAGCCCTTAGAAATTATGAATATTTCAGATAGAAAATGCACAGGATACCACAGGTGACAGGGGCAAATCTCGTAATTTGAAGAACGTTCACAGTCTGATTCTTCTCAATCTGCCAAAAATACCTCTAATTTCCCTACATTTTTGACATTGATTGTCGTTGAGATGAGATTGCGATTAGATTTTGAACGTTTATAATTACGGGAATTGGCCTTTTCATTCCCTAGCCCTACCTACGTTTTTCTTTATTTTTTTTAACTTGTTTTCTTGTTTTATCTTTGTTCCAAAATTCTGCTTCGTGGATTCAGCTCACACAGTCATAAGATCATCAAGTGCACAGGTGACAGCTAGGGCTGTGGCGCGCTTGGAAGGTGGACCATTGTCTGTAGGGAGATGACGCATATATGTACGTACATATTTGAGATTGAACCCCATTCTGTGATGGTCTTAGCTCAGGCTGACTTGGGTCCAAAGTCTATTCAGAGACTTCCAAATCGGCCACGATAACGCATGCCCAGGCAGACGGCTCTCAGATGGTTCGATTAAGTTGTCAGGGGGTTTACACAGCTTCCGCTATAGAGTAATCTATTTTGCTGTTGAATACCATTGGTTGGACTATTGTTAATGTGGTCTTATCGATTTATGCTAAGGAAGTATTCAAATAAGTCTACATTATCAGCCTACAACGTTCCCACTGCTCGGTCACAGGCCTCCCTCTCAGTGACAGGGAGTGGGCCGTAATCCACCATGCTGGCCCAGTGCGGGTTGGTACCTAGATTTTCAGTACTTTGTTTTTTAAAAAAAAACGTTGCCCCACACTAGGAATTACTCCTGTATCGTGGGTGCGTTCAAAAACATTTAAACTCACATACACAAACAACCAGACCCGGAACAACTATCTGTAGGCAATACAAATATTTGTTCCGTGCGGGAATCGAACCCGCGACACGCAGCGCAGCAGTCAATCGCTTAACCACTGCGCCAACCGTGCCGTCAAATGATGATGACGTCACATGTCTTCGAATTTTTGTTTTTAGCACATGCCGGTTTCCTCACGATGTTTTTCTTCATTGCATTTTATTGAATAAAATATACAAAGGAAAGTGTCTGCCTGGGTTCGAACTCACGACCTAAAACTGCTCTTGCCTCACCACTGCTCTTGAATATGTCTAATGTTATTTTAATTCGGTTGCATACAAACTCCTAAATCTCCATTAGACCTCAGCAGTGCCGCCAGCGACCAGTAGACCACCGAGGCAGTACTTTTCTACTCGTTTATGTTAATTCATATTCATCGTCACTAATTTTAATTGCATGTCTTGTCGTGTTACTACACGCCACACAGAAGTCATTGCCTGCAGATCATCTTGCAACATCGCGTGTGTTAGACAGATAATTTAAGCAAACATCTCCTACTGTTATTAGAGATATATCAAATCATTAAGCTCTCTCCATCTTTTGACGGACCTACATAAATATAAGCAAAGATTATTTTTAGTTATTAGTAGACAGGACATAAAAATGTGTGGGCTCGGGGGACCCCCGCAAAGAGTATAGTAACTATAGACCCCCGGCAGGAACGCAGTTCAAAATGAAAATCCAAGATGGCGGCTGCGATAAATTTTGAAAGGAACGTCAAAAACAAAATTCGCAGCCGCCATTTTGACTTCACTGTCGGCTTCAGCACCCTCGAAAACCATGTAAACGACACCCATGATGAAAAATTTGAATTTTTTTGCAGCCGCCATCTTGTATTTTCATTTTGTCCTTACTATCGGCTCCAGCTCCCTCGAAAACCACGAAAACGATACCCATTACGAAAAATTTGAAACACTAAGCACCTATTTTCGGAACCGAATCAAAGAATCATCCATTAGGTCAGCAATGGTGCTTACAACCACTGACATTTTCAAGACCAAATTTGGTTTTGCAAGTCATTATAGAGACCTCACGAAAGGAATGGAAATTATGTAGTCTGGGTCGCTGTCGCTGGAAATGGTGAAGAGCAGTGGTGGCCCAGTGGTAACGGTCGCGACTTACGAGTTGTAGGTCGTAGATTCGAACCCAGGCAGGCTGGATGGATTGCGCATAATACGTCGTCGCTCTAGCGATAAGTACTTGGAATCTTTTGATTCTCCGTGTGTGTGTGTATGTGTTCTTCTAAATCAAATCCCATTTAATTTCACTTGACTCTTATGAAACGTCAGAAGCTAGGTGCACGGTTCCTATGTGTCGTTTCCTATGGAGAAGAGCCGGCAAGAACCTTCAAGAACTCTTTTAAAAACAATTGACTTTTTAATGTTTTCAAACTACAGTAGTAGTAGTTGTGGTGTTAGGCCAGCACCCTAATTCCGTAATCTGAATAATTTTGCAGGATATTGCTAACCTGGAAGGAATTGCTTCTTAAGTTCGAAAAGTTATTATGATAATAGATGGCGCCACGTATCTTTCGAATCATGATTACAATTTTATAATGTACACTTATACACAACATAGCTTTGCAGCAGCAGGTCACTTATCACAGTGTAAGTCACGCTTACGAACGTGGCCTTTCCTTCTTTTCTTTGAAGGCTAATTCTGTAGGTGAAAGCCTCATTAAAAATGTCTATACTTGAAATTATGTAGATATGAAAATCGACCGTGTATAAAAAATAAATAGTGTATCGTTGTAGAATAAAAAGTACGATTATGGCGTTTGTTTGTCGCTACTTTGATACGGAGTCGTTTCATAAAGCTATTAGAAGAATCACTTAAAATACAAAAATGACAAAAAATGGACCTAAGGTTCTTTAGCTTTCACCTACAGAATTAATCAAGATAATAAAAATGAAACTATTTAAAACAAAAGTAGACTTTACGAAGCTAAGTAATTTATTAGGTACCTCCTGCAATATTATACTATTAACATTTAATATAACTGTACCATTATTAAAGGTACATACTAAAGTCTTGTCTACAACATAATACTAGTCTTGGTGAAGTATGTCGCAGTAACGCACGCGATGGCGCGTCGCATGCGCAGCCGCAAACGAGCTAACTAGCTTGGAATAAATCTGATGGGTTGTCTGAAGATATCTCTGTTTACCGGGGGGCTGTTCATTTATTACGCAAGACGATTTGAGGGGGGGGGGGGTCTAAACAAGTCTTATTTTTCTTACGTGGGGTCTAGATTGTTCTTACGTAAGATCACAAAATTAAGCAAAAATTATAAGTTTTTATTTTTTTGCTACTTTTGGTAGATAGCTACTGATCTTACGTAAGATTGAAAGGGGAGGAAGGGGTTTAAGTTTTAATTAGTAGATCTACATATTCAATAAGAATTAAAAAAAATTGAGATAGGCAGGTAGGTAAGTATTCGTCAGTCGTGATCAAAGATTTGCAGGCTTTGCGTTGCGTAATAACTGAAATCTACACACTTCTTCATTTTGAATACTTCATAATAAAAACATAACAATCTCAAGATACATAAATGAATCTTGGCTCGTGCCGCTCCCTCGCAAGTCGCGCCGTGCTCATCAAAGCATGCAGAAAACAAAAGCAACGGAAATATTACTCCAGTCGACGACAAGAAAGCCCAGAGGACAGTTTTCTATACAAAACATTTAATTATAATCCTTAAATAATTCAAATAAAACCTCGGCTGTGTGCTCGCTCGCTATTGCCTAATAGTAGAATAATTTAAAAACATAACCTGTCAAAAATTACCGCCAAATATTTATGCAAATCAAATTACTTTTGTTATCTCAAATCTCAAAGTGTTAAATAAAAATGAATATTCATGAAAATGTCTAACGTTAATCACATAATACGTTTACAAGTTAATTAAAAGTTTAAAAACAGTTGTTTTTTTTAAATGAGTGTTTGTATTGATGCTGTAATTGACAGTTAGGAGTTATATTTTTTAAGATGGACGCTAGCAAAGGCGCGGTAATGCGTCTAGTATTTTTTGCTTTCTTCACACGGTATGCGCTATCTCAGGAGTACTTTAGAATGGTAAGTGTACCAATTAAATCCATTTTCAATTTGAATTTCCACTGATTACCAACTTCTTTTATGTAAATTTTATACAGCAATGTTTTTTATCTCGTAAAATCTTCGGTCGAGTGCATTGTGATGCAGAATCTTTTGCTTATGTAACAGTGTGTGCAAGACAGCAAGACTTGCAAAAGAAACATTATGTATATGCTATTGTATTGTTATAAGATCTGACGAAGTTTTTACTACCATCATAACTAATAGAAACTCGGCTGTCGACCGTGAGTTCCAGTGTTCGATCCCTGAGTGAGGAAAATCTCAGAATTAAACTAACAATTGCACCAGTGTCTTATGTATTACCCTATCTCTGTTCTCTATCTTTTAGAAATGAGGTTTCAGCTTCATGCATGTGAAAACTGCATTCATTAGGTATAGTTATCACATATGCGATATGCGTTGAAATTCCGGGTCTATACTTCTCCAGTGGTTATTTAACATTTAAGTCTAATTTTGTTGTTCGAAAGTAGATTCCGTGAGGTATCCAACGTCCACAACATGAAATACCTAAATATATTTACTTCGTGGTCCATCATTGGCACCATAACTCCCTTTTATTTCGTCTATCGTCAGTCCATCTAGCCGCGAGCTGAGCTTTATGAAACATCTTCAAATCAGGCTCAGTCATAGCAGTCGCACGGGTCAATCGATCAGGAAAAGCTACGCTTACCTAGATCAGTCCATGGATGGGTTAACATCTTTATATATCGAGACCCTCCATGCTTCGGAATGCACAGATCGTTAACAGTCGTTACGGGCCGTCAGAAGCACGAATGTCTGAGAACAATATAGTCTTATCAAGGGATTGGTTGTGGAAGTCAGATTAGAGGGGCGCTCCATGTACAATACTGGTATTACATATAGCTGAGAAAATGCTCTACAGATGATGATTATGAATACCTACTGCTATTGTAGAGACTACCATTATACAGAATGCAATTGAAAACTTGCGCCAAATCAAAATAGCATGTGCAGTAACTGATACACTATCATTATAAATTGTCATTTTCCAAATCTAAATTCTTGAAAAAAATCGTGTAATTATTGTGTTCGATAATTAGAGTGGCCAACATGAAGCAAGTTGGCAACGCATTGAACTAGCGGTATTTACCAAATTTTGAGCGTTCCTACTGACAAAAAACCGGCCAAGTGCGAATCGGACTCGCGCACCGAGGGTTCAGTACAATTTAAAATTATTATAAATATTTTTATTATATGTTGTAACTAAAAATTTACGGCTTTCGCCATTATTCCTTTATCTGTGCTATAAGACGTTGCTTCGTACCAAATTTCAAGATTCTGAGTTCACGGGAAGTACCCTGTAGGTTTTGATTCCCTTTCTAGTGTCGAAAATTTGCGAAAATTGGCGGCATAAACGGCTGTATCTTTTGATTGCATTGGCTTAGAAGTTTAATTTTTTCACAGCTCAAAGGGTCAGTAGATTTGAGTAGGTATTTGATATAAATTCCGGCTTGACACCTCCATGCGTTCTTGAGAAAAAGGGTCTTGACAGACAGACGGACGGACAACAAAGTGATCCTATAAGGGTTCTGTTTTTTCCTTTCGAGGTACGGAACCCTAAAAAGGGGCGCGCGAAGACGTTGCCAAATCGCTTGCCTACGCGCACGTATGTGCATCCCTTTCTTTATAGACATACTCTAAATTTTCTTTTAACACGTTGAATTAGATGTTTTAATTTGGCGCACCTATTCAATTTCATCCTGTAGTTGTTTCCTGATATACATAGGCACGTTCAAAAGACGTGCACTCTCTACACAATTACGTATGACATAGTCCATGCAGAATTGTGCATGAATGGTATAATGCTAAAGACACCTTTACCGATAGAACCATAGACGCGTGACAAACGATACTTGGAATTATATGAATTGGTGTACACAGTAATTTTCCCTGCGCTTTCAAACCTGTGCAGAGCTCCTCAAGTTTTGGGTTGAGCTGCACGATTACTGACAAATGTTTGCACTTACTGGACTGGTCCACTCAAATCTGTGTGGTACTTTTTTCAAAAGACCATTTCAGAAATCAATCTACATGGTCTTCACATGATCTAACCCAGATTAAGTCTGGACTTCAAAAAAGACTGTGACCTCTTCACGAGTTTGTTTCGGCCTTTCTTCTCAGAGTACCTAGTCAGATAGGAAACGCCGACTTCATCTAGCTTATTTTTTTTAACTAATATGTCATATAAAAGTGGTTCTGCTAAACTATTTACAGAATAAACAATTTCATTTCTGCCTAGGAACGAAATTGAGGAAAATAGTTTTGAGTATGGATTTGGATGGCTACACGGGTAGGGGAATACCAAACTCATGATGGATGTACTGTGTGAAAGATGATATTGCTAGAAAGGGAGTGACTACCGAGAGGCTGACTAATATAGAAGTATGGAAGAAAAAGACAGGTTGCGCTGGCCCCAAATAAATTGGTATAAGGGCAGCAGAATGAAGATGACCTAAGAAAAATATTTTATTCAGTATTAAAATCGGTAAAATATTAACATAAAGGCATAGAAATAATTTAAAAAGGTATTATAATGTTATATGCCTGTACTAGGATAAACATATATGAGCATGAGCATGAGCTCACACTTTACGCTAATTGTAGGGCAATAGAATTCTTAACATTATAGAAGTCTTGAAATAATGACAAACTTTAATTAATTAATTATTTTATACCTAGTTTACTCAAATATTATTATTTAATTTACTATATTATATTATATTATATCCTTATTCGGTAAAATACTGAAAACTCGCTCCAAAATAAGAAGTTGGGAATAATTTAGGCACCCAATGATGATAACCAATGCTTGTGATTGGAGCAACGTAATAAGATATTTTTCATCCCACCATCTCGGAAAGAGTATTTTTAATCTTCAATATCTGAGTGGAAAAGCCGTTTTTATTCTCTAGAGGATAAAGTAAATTGAATTTAGAACATCGTGTGCACTAAGTTTGTGAATTAAAAAAAACATTAAACCTATTTACTGCTACCTCTATGGTGCCGAATATATCATACCTACAACTTCTTTTTAATTTGTTAAAAACTCAGACTCGGAACCTTCTTGGTGTTCTTTTTTCAATTTACTTTGTACGCGGTTCTTTACGCGGCATTTTTTCACGTCATTGTTAAACCTTATATTAAAAACAAGAAACTTGAAAACAAGTGAAAAAACTAAAATGAGTGATTCTAGCGACGAGGAAGTTTGCTTGACGCCAACAGAATTGACTGAAACTGTTAATAATGCGCAAATGAGCTTTCTCCCTCAACAATCACGCGAGAAGTATTTAAAACAGTAGGTACGATATGTTCAACACGTGGCGACTAGCAAAAGGAGCCAAGACTTTCTCAGAAAACGTTTTGCTGGCATATTTTATAGAATTATCCGAGAACAAGAAAGCAAGCACTCTATGGAGTACGTATTCGATGTTAAAAGCAACAATAAAGATGAAAAAAGACAAACATATCGATACCTATCCTAAATTAGTGGCATTTTTAAAAAGAGCCTCATCTTGTCATCAACCAAAAAAATCGAAGGTTTTCACAGTATCTGATATTGAAAAGTTTCTTAACGAAGCACCCGATTCCGTATATTTGGCGGCAAAAGTAAGTCAGTTGCACATTCAGTATCTACTTAAGTATATTAATCTCAATTAAATAGTATACTTAGTAGATGTTGATAGGCATAATTATGCGTTCATATCAATTTTATTCATTTATCTACTACAATACTCTTTACGTTACAGGTTGTTCTTATTATTTGAATAAACGGAGCATGTCGAACTAATGAACTAACACAACTTAATGTCAAAAACATTGAGAAACATTCAGATGACTTACTATTAATTAATTTACCTAATACAAAGACAAAAAGAGACCGCAACTTCGTCATTCGCAAGGAATACGTAACGATTGTTGAGAAATATCAAGCCTTACGCCCGCCTAACACTCCAATCAATCGATTTTTTCTACAGTATCGCAATGGAAAGTGTGTTAGACAGCCTATGGGTACTAATAAAATTGGCAGTATCCCACGAGAAATAGCAACATTTCTTGAACTTCCAGAACCCCTGTTGTACACGGGTCATTGTTTCCGACGAACTTCAGCCACACTTTTGGCTGATTCCGAAGCTGATCTCCTGTCCCTTAAGCGCCACGGAGGCTGGAAGTCCAATGCAGTTGTAGAGGGATACATAGAGGATTCCATCCAAAATAAGTCTAAAATATGTGAAGGCATCGTAGGAGCCATTACACTGAAAGAGCCTCAATCGGATCCTTGGACTGGCCCTTCTACATCAAAAATAAGCCGTTATGAAACACCTAACCATCTCCCTCTCTCTCCAACATTCACGCCAAGGGAATCCGATGAATCGGTACAACTATTAAGTATAACAGATAGTTTACCGAAAAACAGTACACAAGTGACTAACACCAATATTACAGTACCAAACAAAAATATTACACTCAATTTAAATAACTGTAGCAACGTTACTTTAAAATTTTCTTAATTATACCTTAGTATTATTTTGTTATAATTTAAAGATTATTCTGTAATACTTACCTGTCATAATGTAGTAATTAATACCTAAACTGAAATAAAAGTGTACCTATCTTGTGATTGTAAACGTTTTTTTTTTTGCATTTAGTCATTTCCTCGCTGAGGTGGAATGAAAAGTTACGTGTTGCACTCGAGTGCACAGATTTTTCACCTCGTGCTCTTTTGATTCCCTCGCTAACGCTCAGGATTCTAATTTTGAATCACTCGCTGCGCTCGTGATTCAATTTTAGAATCCTTCGCTTGCTCGGTCATCAAAATTGAACACGCGGTTAAAAAGCAACTTTGCACTCTTGTATAACAAATAACTATTCTTTATATTATGTATAAAGAAATACTCTAAAGAGAAAAGATTTGATTTTTTGTATGTTTGTTTGATACGCTTTCACGCTAAAACGGCGAACGGATTTGGATGAAATTTGGCACGTGGGTAGACCATGACCAGTATTAGGATACATGAATCTTTTGATCCCGATATTCCCACGGGATCGAGACTTATGCGGGTGAAACTACAGGGTGGAGCTAGTTTATTTATAAACGCTTACGAAATGAGAACACACACTTAACCAACAATCTTTATCATTATTATAGATGACAAAGATTGAAAAATGAAAAAAAAAATTGCCTTTTTGACTTATCTATTTAATATAAACCTATAATTACTACAGCATCTTAAGCACCTGAACATCAGTATACCCAAAGAAACCCCACCGTACGCATGACCCAGATAGTTTTATTGTATTTAGTCACGCTTATGACCATACTGACTGACATATACGTACCTACGTGCCCACGTCATTATACTATGTGACATTTTTTGTCTCACAACCTTCGTGGTCTGCACAAAGCATGACCGAAATGACAAATTGGTCGGGAGATGCATAAAAAGACATTTTGGCCAATTGCTTTTTAGATTAACCTTTAAAAAAGTGTGTTTTATGCTTTAATTTTAGATATTTGTCATGCCCTGTGCTCTTGTGCTTAAAAGAGGTGGTTATTTCATTGTTTACAAATGGGTGTCGGTTTTTAAGCAGTGTCTTGATTTTGGTAGTTTTGCAGATAAGCAATATACTTGGTAGAAAATGATAGAGATAATGTTGCAACCCAAATTAAACAACGGTCGTAACTGTGTATATTTCAAAGAACACATTATAGTGTAAATTTTATTATTTACATAATAATTATATACTTTATTGTACACCACAAAAATACATAACATAATGAATACATCAAACACTACAAAATACATATACAATGAGCGGTCTTATCGCTTTCTGCTATCTCTTCCAGGCAACCTTGGAATGGACAGTGATTTTCCTGGACATAAAATGGGGCTGTCGTTGGTGCTAATATTATGTATAAAATACACTAAAGTAGATACACAGATATAATAATATAATAATAATAATATCCCTGGACATTTCACACAGCACCATTTGTCCCAAGCTAAGCAACCTAATGCTTGTGTTATGGTAACATGATGGCTGATAAACTACTTATATACAATTTTTTTTTTGTAAATACATGCATATTATAGATAGAAAAACACCCAGACTCGGAACAAATACATGTAGGTCATACAAATATTTGTTCCGTGCGGGAATCGAACCCGCGACACGCAGCGCAGCAGTCAATCGCTTAACCACTGCGCCAACCGTGCCGTCAATAATGACACGCATTTTACCGAAAGATAAACGCATTGTGTACTTAACCTATTTAAATATGTTTTATGGAATTCAAAACACGTTACTGAAACGAAAGAGAATTTTAAAGACTTTTTTGACATTTGACTGTTAATAGAATGCTGCCATAAAAGAAAAATACTAATGCACTTAGTAGAATTTTTGCCAAAGCTGAGCACTGAGCACAGCACACTACTGTGCACCAACTACTGAAGTACTGAGCGCCTGACCATTTATGTATTACACCCTGCAATCACAGAAACAGAATTTAGCTGTTTCTAATAGAAACTTTATTTTAAACTAGTGAATAAAACCCTCAATCTATACTAATAATAAAACTGTAGTTTGTTTTTTTTTGTCTGTTTGAACGCGCTAATATCTCTGCCAGTCGGATTTGAAAAATTCTTTTGCATTTGATGATCTGACCAAGATTATGTCTGGACTTTAAAAGAGACTGTGACCTCTGAGTTTCGGCCTTTCTTCTCAGAGTAGGTAGTCAGATAGGAAACGCCGACCTCATCTAGTTTTTTTTTTAATAATACAGTGCAACCTCGATATAACAAATCGGAAGGGGGGTAATTCGTTAAACTGAGATTTGTTATAGGTACCTAGATATTGAGGTTAGGTTGGTCTAAAATTTGCTATTAAAAAGAGGTAAAAACGTGTCTAAACATGTCGCGACTGAATCACATAGGTACTATTGGGAGGAACGTTATACTAGGTTTTGGGTTGACAAAATTCGTTAATTAGAGGTTTAAGTACACTTTTTTTTGATAGTTGAAAATACGTTATAAAGAGGTTGTTCGCAAAAAATCTTCGCAACCTACATATTTTACATTGACTCTTATGGACCATAAATTCAAGGGGATTACGAAGAATTTGTTAATAGAGGAAGTCGTTATATTGAGGTACCTACGTGTATGTCGTGTAAAAGAGATTCCGTGATCCTATTTACAGAATAAAGAATTTCATTTCATCCCTCAAAGTAACTATTTAAGAAAGAAAAAAAATACGAGTAAGTATTTGCGGTAAACATGACGCAAAAAAGAACATAAAACACAAAAAAAAAATATTAAGGTTTGGAGGAAACCTTCGTCACATCCACGCAAAACGGCTATCGCTCAGCATTATGCTGCGACCCTATGGAAGACAGAGCCCCAGCGCTGGTTTTCAGCGCCAGCCGGCGCCGACCGACGTAATGACGTCGTCCGGTGCGGCAAACAATTATTAGGACGCAGCGTACGTAAAGAAAAATAAAATTTAATTTAAATATTGTGATAGAAACAAACAGGAATATAAAAAAAGAAAAAAAGGAAATATACAATTCATCTCCAACTTCATTTCGTGTACTTATTTATTCTCAAAACCAATCAAAAACAAAATTACTACCTACCTACAACATAATTTCCGTTAACGGTATCGCTAAACCACGTGGTACCTCTTCAACTGACCACTTTCATTGAACCATTGTTTAGAGTAACAGACAGACGGACGTCCTACTGACAATGGAGGGACACTTTCGCTTCTTTTATAACATTATGCCACTTGTGTCTAATTTCTTTAATTATTTTGTGACTCCTCTAGTCATGACTGACATGACATAGACATGACATCAATGACTGTATGACTTTCCCACTGCTGGACAAAGGCCTCTCTCATACAGAGAAGGCAGGAGTATTGATCACACAAGCACCTCCACTTCGACCGGTTCTGTGCTTCTCGCATCCAACGGGATGTCATGTAATGTCTAAGATAAAATCAGAAACTACATAATAAACTTAAATAATTGAAAAAATAGGTACTGTAACAAACATACAGCGCCATCTAGTGTAATTTACGACACGACGATTTTTTTGACGACACGGTTGGCGCAGTGGTTAAGCGATTGACTGCTGCGCTGCGTGTCGCGGGTTCGATTCCCGCACGGAACAAATATTTGTATGACCTACATGTATTTGTTCCGAGTCTGGGTGTTTTTCTATCTATAATATGTATGTATTCACAAAAAAAAAAATGTATATAAGTAGTTTATCAGCCATCTTGTTACCATAACACAAGCATTAGGTTGCTTAGCTTGGGACAAATGGTGCTGTGTGAAATGTCCAGGGATATTATTATTATTATTATTATTATTATTATTATTATTTATCCAAAGCACTATGATGAGCGGCATCATAAACTAGAAGACAGCAACTACAAACGATTTCTGTAGACAAGTGACGCCATCTACAATCTTCGTGTGCAACAATCTGCGCAAGCGCCACCCCGCGAGTAATCTGCACCACCACTACAGATGACTACGTGTAGAATATGCACACATGTACAGCCAATCCGCCTTTATAAGCAGAGCTGTCTTCGAACAAATTGTCAGTCACTAGCTAGAGGTTTCTGAGCTCGGTAGCCACGCAGCCAGCTCTGATCCTTAGTACGACTAGTTCCCTGCTTCGATAGCCTAGCAGTCTTCAGGAAACTAGCCAGCTAGGGGAGGTCTGAAGGGAGATAGCCACGCAGTCCCTTTCATCCCTCCACTTAGGGTTGCCTCATGATATATATATAAATTGTAACGTGTAACGTAAAATAAGTTAAGTTGCCAATAAAAATATCATCAAGTTCAATGGGGCTTTAATTTCACAACAAGCAACCCTACATTTGGGCCCCACGTTGGGCGCCAATGTAGGGTTGCTTGTTGTGAAATTAAAGCCCCATTGAACTTGATGATATTTTTATTGGCAACTTAACTTATTTTACGTTACACGTTACAATTTATATATATATCATGAGGCAACCCTAAGTGGAGGGATGAAAGGGACTGCGTGGCTATCTCCCTTCAGACCTCCCCTAGCTGGCTAGTTTCCTGAAGACTGCTAGGCTATCGAAGCAGGGAACTAGTCGTACTAAGGATCAGAGCTGGCTGCGTGGCTACCGAGCTCAGAAACCTCTAGCTAGTGACTGACAATTTGTTCGAAGACAGCTCTGCTTATAAAGGCGGATTGGCTGTACATGTGTGCATATTCTACACGTAGTCATCTGTAGTGGTGGTGCAGATTACTCGCGGGGTGGCGCTTGCGCAGATTGTTGCACACGAAGATTGTAGATGGCGTCACTTGTCTACAGAAATCGTTTGTAGTTGCTGTCTTCTAGTTTATGATGCCGCTCATCATAGTGCTTTGGATAAATTACACTAGATGGCGCTGTATGTTTGTTACAGTACTTAATATTATGCCCGGATTTGAACCCACGACCCATCACAGCTACCACAACAGCCGATCTATTCTGTACAAATCTCACCGCGAAAACTTAGATGAAATGAGTTGTCAATAGTGTCAATCCCTAGCATCAGAGGAGCAATTCTCGTAATTTTAAGAACGTTCACATCAGTCTGATCTCAGTCTCAATCTGTCAAAAATAACTCTAATTTCCCTACATTTTTGACATTGATTGTCGCTGAGATGAGATTGCGACTAGATTTTGAACGTTTCTAATTACGGGAATCGGCCTTCAGCCGGTCGATTCTGTAAAAAATCTCACCGTGAAAACTCAAGTGAAGTGAGCTTGATGCGAGTTGTCAACAGTGTCAATCCTTAGCATTATTCGGAATGACAGCTGACTCCACGCTCACTTCACCTGAGTTTTCACGGTGAGATGGTTACAGAATCGCACTGCTGGTGGAATGACAGCTTAATGTTCACTTCACCTATGCAAGTCTTCATGGTGAGATATTTTATAGAATATACCGACAGGTAATCGTAGAAACAAATGAACAGTTGGCCAAGATGCCAACCTTCCTAGATCACAAACCGTTGTCCACGACTTTTTACATCGTAAGAGAAAATGTATTTCCCTCCACACAAGGCCTGTGGACACAGTCCATCATAGCCATAATTCTACACAGGGAACAAAGACATTGTGTGACCAGCTCAAGGTCACCTACAGCCACGATTAGTGTAACGCTAGCAATTCATCTAATAACGTAAGGATTTCCGCCGATTTGTAACAATCATCTTGTGCATTATGGTCTCTTTCTGAGTAAGATAACAACAGCTGTGGAACTGTCAGGGTTTTCCGAAGGTCTGGTAGGTGAACCAGAAAGATTCAACCGTCCTAAGCACTATTTTGTAATTGGTGGTTCCAACCAGAGCGGGGGGGGTCACTTGATGATTTCTCATCCGCAAAAAAAAGGGGTTCTTTGATTCTGAGTGACATCTGTAAAAAATACAAGTTGTTCCATTCATTTTGACCGTGTAAATATTGCACCTTTCTATGAAACAGGTTTTTTTTTTTTTTTTTGATAACCGACCAAATATTTACACGCCTAACATAGAAATTGTATTGAATTTGGTTTAGAATCATAGTTACAGTTTGCGCGCACTGGTTAATTTTTTTTCCTGTATAATGTTACATCCATAGAAATATAAACGTATGATCACACCTATCTTTTCCGAAGCGGTAGGCAGAGGGGTGTAGTGGGTGTAATACATTTCACCATTAGTATCTATTTAAGTCCCATATGTAACGGGAGCCAGCCTATTTCCGCCCTGACCCTTGCTCGAGTCAGCCCGCACCGCTGAGCCTGATCCGTCCCTAAACAATTCCGATCCCACCTGTCCCTTGCTGCCCTCTCCCAGCGACGCCCTAAGCCGAGGTCCGTACCCCACAGGGGGTGCCCTTAGCGTGTAGTCGCTTAGTTTTTAATGGCTGGAGGCCTTAATTTATTAAGGCATCCACAAGCAAACCCGGTTAAGCAATAGACAACCTCATAGGTTGAACTGCGAGACGACCTATCGAAAAAAAAGGGCCAGCCTATTGCTATTATATTACTATATATACTATATACGGGCACGGGCAAAAATCCAGCTACCCAAATCAACTCAGCCTATCGCACGCAGTCCCCTGCTGCGCCACAAGTGCCACAACACCCTATCCTCCGCCTTTCGCATCCAGTCTGTCCCAACTACGTTTTTGAGGTCGCTCGCCTATCTAGCTGGGGGCGCTGGGGCACAAGCAATCCATGTAAGCAAGCGGGTAATCCAGCCACCCGTTGGGTGCAAAAATAAAATTCTAATAGAAAAACCCAAAAGATCACACAAGCACACAAGTTATGCTAACAACCACAAGATAAACAAGGTACGAGTAGTCCCCTAATCAAAATTCATATTAAATTTTCAGGGTGTCAACACAAATACAGCAGAGGCATCCCAGTTCCTTCGGGAGTATGACAGAGAAGCTTCTGGAATGTGCTACAGGTAAGATTCCTTACGGGGGTTGCGCTAGGAATGTTGATTGAATATTTCATGAAATAGTCATTCAATAGGATTTTGAACATAGAGGGTTGTATTGATGATTTTAATGTTTATAATGCTGTATATTTCACTGTTGTATTTTATTGTTTTTATTTTTTCTGTATTTTTTTGTTTTACGCTCGCGGATCATATTTTAATTAACATACAACCTGACGCTGTCCTACAAATTGCAAAAAAACGTATGAAAATTTAAATTTAGCTGGTTACCTAGCGCTTCCCCCTTAAGATGCATCCGGAATCGTGCATCCATCCGTCTTTCGCAAAGGTTTTCGTCGAAAAAAACTTAAAAAGAACATCCTCTCGCTCATTTACATAATTTAAAAACCTCACATTCTTAATATGTTGTATATTAAAATGTACAAGTATAATTAATTATAGTAAAAAAGGGAAAATCATAGGACATAAAAAATCGGCCAAAAAATAGGCCGCGCCCTCTGCGGGTAATGCGTAACATACTATCAGTAGCAATGGCTATTATTTTGACAGTTCAACAAAATTCATTGCGTTATTTACGTTGTTGAGCAGACAAAGTTTTCGAACATATGAAGCAATGGATTAGCAATATCCTTCAAAATGATTCACATTGTGGTTGAAAGTGTGTTACGTAAGTCATGTGAATAGTAGATTCCCTGGTTTTAAATTAGTCAAAGTTCGTCATTCCCATTCCAGAGTAACAATGTCCCAATGGAAGTTCGTCACCAACATCACGGAGTACAATCGTCGCCGAATGCTGGAGGAGCTGGCTCTCAGCTCCAAGTTCGAGAGGCTCTCCTGGAGGAAGGCGGCTGCTTATGACTCCTCCAGACTCTCCGACCCTCAGGGGAGACGGCAGCTGATGAAGATCGTGCAGGCTAGCAGGGCGGCCTTGCCTGATGATAAGTATTCTGAGGTAAGGCATACCTGGAGTTACTTGAAGACCTTTTCAGCAAAATGTTTCTAAGGATTTTACTATAAGAAATGTCAAAAGATCTGGTTTCAAAGGGGCAGTGATGGCTCAGTGGTAACAGCCCCGACTTACGAGTTGTAGGTCGTAGGTTCGAAGCCAGGCAGGCGCTTTACTTTGTGTAAATAATTTCATCACCCCTACTCTCAAAACGGTGAAGGAAAACACCGTGAGGAAACCGGTATGTCCTAGAACCAACAATTCGAAGACATGTGACTATATCTACCAACCTGCACTGGGCCCGCGTGGTGGATTACAGCCCAGTTCCTCTCGAAGAGAGGCCTGTGTTCCAACAGGGAACATTATAGGCTGATTATGCTTTATTAAGCTAGTTTAAAACTAACTGAGAAAAAAATAATAAAAAGCACTGACCCACAATACATAGTTCTCACATTTACAATAATATTAAATTAATAATAGATGTATAATAATATACGAGTATATTAAACAAATAGGTATGATTAAACAAAAAAAACTCATTTACAAAAGTTTCATTCCAGCTCCAACAACTAATCTCGGAAATGAAAGAAATCTACAACTCGGCGAAAATCTGTCCCTACGGCCACAAGCCCTACGACCCTCACATACCAAGAATCCCCTACAGCAACGAGTACCAGGACATGAGCCAGGGCTACCAACTGGCAAACCAACCTTACCAGCACTACCAACCTTACACAGAGTCCACGGAGTCTAACTACTGTGATATGCAGTTGGATCCTGAGATATCCAGGATTTTAGCACATTCGAGGATTGAGAGTGAATTGCTGTACGTATGGAAGAGTTTTCGGGATCAAACGGGCCCGAAATTGAAGAATCGGTTCATGAGATACGTGCAGTTGGCTAACCAGGCGGCTGTGGCTACCGGTAAGTCCAACTAATATTATAAACGCGAAAGTTTGTGAGGATGGATGGATGTTTGTTACTCTTTCACGCAAAAACTACCGAACGGATTTGGATGAAATTTTGCACACAGATAATGTATAGCCAGGATTAATATAATAATATAGGATACTTTTTATCCTGATATTCCCACGGGATCGAAACTTTGCGGGTGAAACTGCGAGTAAGTACTAGCTTCTGCCCGCAAGTATAAGCGATTCTGATAAAGCGTTTCATTCGAATATGAACACGTAACTTTATTTCGTACGTATAAGGTTCATTTTCGCATGAGGGGCACTAATTAGCTTGAGCAAGGTCAAAATTGTCTCACTTTCCTAAACGAGTTTAATCACATGGTTCTCTCATCTGCCGAGCCTTTTCCCAACTATGTTGGGGTCGGCTTCCAGTCTAACCGGATTCAGCTGAATATCTAATAGCTCTAATAGCTGAATATCACTATTTTACATGGAGCGATTGACTATCTGACCCCCACAACGCAGCAACTGGTTAATACGATACCCCTTGGTAAGACTGGTTGTCTGACTTTCGGGCTTTTGACCACCCTAACGACTGTCAAAGATCCACGAATGACAGCCGGGACCAACGGCTTAACGAACTTTCCATGACAAGAAGGGGTCTTGGTATGTAAAGATGGTCACCCATCCGCGGACCAACCTCGGCAAGCGTAGCTTAACCTGATCGATCGACCCGTGCGGCTGTTATTTACTTAGCCACAAGTCACTCTATTACTACTAAATATACCCCTACATTCCCCAGGATACAGAGACGCTGGAGACCAAATGCGAGCAGCATATGAAGACCAGTCCTTCAGAGCCAGCGTTGAAGAGATGTACAACCAGATACAGCCGCTCTACAAGCAGCTTTTCACGTACGTGCGCAGGCGGCTGGTGCAGCGGTACGGGGAGACCAGCGTGCGGTCTGATGGTCCAATACCTGCGCATTTGTTGGGTAAGTCTTAGCATCAATAGCCTTCCCCATCCCCATAAAGCTGGAACTAGGCCTCCACCAAATCTATGTAACCCTGGTCATTTACTTATTGGGTAAGTGTCTTTATCAATAGCTTTTCGGAATCTACAATTGAGCATACCCCCATCACAAACTATATAATACAAGCTGTTGTTTTGCATCCTCGTCAAATTTCAGGAGGCTGTTATGAAAGACATAAATAATCAAATAAAATTACGATCCCTGGTAAAATAATGAATACATAGGTACTTGTTGTTTTAGTTATTTAAGTGTGACAGTATTTCAGAATACCTACACCACTTTCAAAGAACAGAATCGCGCTATGGTATCGTATAAGCGGCCGCGTTTTTATGTGTGGTGTAAAAGGGCAGTTACAGTGCGGTCTCAGACAGGCCGCGTTTTAAAATGCGTGTCCCGAAAATTTGAAAAAAGAAATACCTACTTATTTTACTATTGATTCGTAGCATAGTTACCTCCTTGAATTTAACGATGATGCAAAACGACACCAGTATAAACTAGTCATTTGTTAGATAAGTTAGCATCATTAGTATTTCGCAAACTTTAGCTAGCTATAGGACGTCAGCAAAACCTAAGCACTAAGTGTTGAGATGTTTGATTAGGCAGGAAAAATTGAAATTATAGACTGGAGCTGTAAATTACGTATGTATTCCGAAGAACAAAGAAAGCACAAAAAAAAACATGTAGGTAGATTTAGAACTAATTCACCGTCGCAGAAAAAACGCCTGATAATATATTCATTGCAGTAAGTTGCACGAAGTTGATTTGCACAAATTGCTAAATCTAAACACTAAAGTACTCTTATTTAAATTATTCATATTCAGGTACAGTGGAAGTTTTCTTTTGTCTTTTTACCGTTTTTGCATAATCATAGGCTGATCATGCAAAATGTAAGTGTAATGTTCCCACTGCTGGGACACAGGCCTCCTCTCGGTAAGAGGGAGTGGGCCATAATCCACCACGGGGGGGCAGTGCGGGTTGGTACATGTCACATATCTTCAAATGTTTAGTTCTATGATATGCCGGTTTCCTCAAGATATTTTCCTTCACCGTTTGAGAGCAGTAGTGATGAAATAATTTACACAAAGTATAGTGCCTGCCTGGGTTCGAAGTGTTCGAACCTACGACCTACAACTCGTAACTCGCGGTGTTACCAATGGGCCACACTGCTGCTCTTCTGGTGTAACAAGAACAGCAGTTAATTTCGTTAATCTTTGCCACCAGGTAACATGTGGGCACAGAACTGGAAGTCGATCATGGACCTCGTGATGCCGTTCCCGCAGTCGCCAAACGTCGACGTCACCGCCGAGATGTTGAGACAAGGGTTCACTCCGCTAAGGTAAAGCATAAATATCATTAGCATAAGTAGTGTTATACGAATTTTCGTGGAGTGAGTACAACTTAAAAGTGAAAAGAAAAACTTTTTTCCAAAAAACAACCTTATACCAAAATAATATTAAAAACAACCGAATTGAGAACCTCCTTTTGTTGAAGTCGGTTAAAAATGCAAAAAGCCAACGTCACGTGGTGTTCCCAGGCGGTCACCCATCCAAGTACTGACCACGCCCGATGTTGCTTAACTTCGGTGATCGGACGAGAACCGGTGTATTCAACGTAGTATGGACGTTGGCGAAGTCTGTACTCAAATAGTCAAACCATATCAACATCTGTGATGACGTCATTGTTGCTACTAATTTGAGAGGCAATTTCTTGTAATTTTAAGAACGTTCACAGTGTAATCTTAATAGTGTCAATCGGTCAACAATACCACTTTTTTCCTACATTTTTGATAAATTTAAGACATTGGTGGTCGCTGAGATGAGATTGCGACCAGATTTTGAACGTTTTTAATTACGGGAATTGGCCTTCTGTTATTTTCATGCAAGGACATCGACCGACAAGGCTTCATGAATCCACCTCTCGTGTATCGCGACTAAGGGTTTCCCGTTTACATTAGGAGGAAGGACTCTTCGACTTTATAGGTACTTGAGGACTCGAAAAGCAAGAACTCATGCAATCTCTCACTTCATTACACTCAGGCGAGAGGGAATCTTGAGGTGGATTTATTCTTTATAGGAGAAACATTTATTTTAATTTAAACAACTTATCTTATGTATCAGGTTTTATATGGATAAAAAACAATCATAATATCTAGTTAAAGAATGTAATTTAGCGCCATCTATACATATTAATGTAGAACACTTAGGACGCGACGTCACACAGTTCTGTCGCTAGTTCCAAATTCGGCTGTAAGTTTAAGTGGCGCCACCTGACTACTTACTGAGCATGATAATACCTAGATGTCGCCTTTACTCAATGTTCTAGTAAAGCAACCTCCTCGTAAATTCTGCAGCCCTAGTACTCTCAACTCGGGATTGAAGTCGTGCGTCGCTGCCGAGTGGTGCTCTGGGGTCTAACTCCGAAGTGCAAAGTGCGAATGTTCGGATCGGACCGACATATGACCGAACCGAACATTATTGAAAAATGCGAAAAAAGTTCGGATCGGCTCAATTGGGTCGGGACTCGGGACCCTAATAGTCAATATTCGAAAGAGTGTAGGAGTGTACGATCGGAACCGACCGAACCAAGAAGTTACTTCGTAGCAGGAAACGGCCGAACATTCGGCCGATACTACTTCGGAGTAGACCCCCTTTTTTTTTTTTTTTTTGTGGATGGGAAATCATCTAATGACCCCTCCCGCTCTGGGTGGAGCGGAAGGGAGTGTCAGACTTTTACTGACTAAAACCCACCCGTGTTCCGTCCTTAGCCCTTTCTGTTCCAGGGCAGCGGTTAACCTTTCGGAAAATCCCGCCGCCCCGGCAGGCTTCGGCCCTGTGGGGCCCCGTCCTCTGCTGACATCTCTTTGAGGCGCGCGTGGAACACAACGCGCCGTCCGGCACGGGCCTGGTCCTGATCGGAGGGTGAGCTACCCATTACTCACCGCCCGCAGGCCCGCGCCTACGGTGGCCGGGAGTCGTCACGCGGCTCCCGACGCCCGGAGCGTCTCCCACGGCGGCTGAGGCGTGAGGTTCTCTCCCTCAGCCTCCCCGCCACCTCCTTCGCTAGCATGACTGCTTCGCAGAAGGAGGTGACTGCCTCCCACTCCCTCTCGCCCCGGACCATGGCTTGCACCAGAGCCGGACGCGAGAGGTCGCCGCCGTTGCCGATCGCCTCTACGAGGACACGGTGGGGCTCCGCCCAAGCAGGGCAGACCTCCACCGTATGCTCCACCGTGTCCTCTGGGCGATCCTGGCAGTGGTGACACCCGGGCGTCTCCTCCCGCCTGATGATGTGCAGGAACCTCCCGAAACATCCGTGTCCGGAGAGGACCTGCGTCAGGCGGTACGTGAGAACGCCGTGACGCCTCTCTAGCCACTCCTCAAAGAGGGGTCTTATCGCCACAATCGTGGCGTGCCCTGCGCTGGGTTGCGATAGTCGCGCCTTCCATGAGTAGACCCCCTGGATCGTGGTGCTCGGCGTAGTATTGCAACTAACTTTCTCGCGCTTGTTTGTCCTATGTAAACATACTTGTCCACAACTTTGAGTGTAGTGTCTTCGATCTTCTTAAGAGTGGGTGTTACATGAGTATTTGCCATAACCTTTGTCTTCATCATCATCAGCCTATAGCAGTCCACTGCTGGACATAGGCCTCTCCTATTGCACGCCATTCAACTCGATTTTCGGCAACTCTCATCCAGCTGCTACCAGCCATCCTGCGAAGATCATCACTGCACCTAGCCTGAGGGCGTCCCATCTTACGTTTACCGATTCGCGGTCTCCACTCAAGAACACGTCTACCCCAAGAGTCGTCGGTTCTACGGCTAATATGGTCGGCCCATTGGCACTTCTTCTTGCTTATTCTGTGAGCTATGTCGACAACTTTGGTTCTCTGCCGGATCACCTCGTTGCGGATTCGATCCCTCAGAGAGACTCCAAGCATAGCCCTTTCCATAGCTCGCGAAGCGAGCGTGAATTTATGGACCAGCCGTACCGTGAGTGCCCACGTTTCGGCTCCGTAAGTCATAACTGGCAGGACGCACTGACTGAAGACCTTAGTCTTTAGGCTCTGTGGAATACGCGACGAGAAGACTCGACGAAGCTTTCCAAACGCTGCTCAGCCCAGCTGACTTATTCTTCACCTTCGACCTTTGTCCTGTCCATGTTCATTTTAAGGCCCACTCTTTCGGAAACTCTACTGAAGTAATCGAGAATTGTACTGAGGTCATCCATAGTGTCACCCATGACTACTATATCATCGGCAAACTGAAGGTGAGCGCCATGGATGTTGATGCCAGTCCTTTTCCAGTCCAGATCCTTGAAGACATCCTCCAGTGCAGCGGTGAACAGTTTCAGAGAGATACGTCTCCCTGTCTCACAACTCGCTGCAGAAGGATGAGTTTCTGATCTGTCTGATCCTGGAGTCGGACTGGCAGAATGGCGTTTTCCTACAGACATTTTAGCACCTTGATGTACCGATAGTCAATCTGGCACCGTTGAAGAGACTGCAGTACAGCCCATGTCTCGATCGCATCGAAGGCTTTCTCGTAGCCTACAAACGCTAAGCAGGGAGGCAGGCGTTATACTCTTCGCTCTTCGATGTAACCTGCCGAAGCAGGTGGTTTACGGTGCTAAAACCTTTACGGACTGGGCCCACGTGGTAGATTACGGCCCACTCCCTCTTGAAGAGAGGAGACCTGTGTCCCAGCAATGGAAACATTATAGGCTGATTATGCCATGGGGTCTGCTGCAATCCAAAGAAATTCTAAGGAAAAAAATCATGAGACTCATCATATAATGACATGTCAAGCATAATAACTGGCAACATATTTATTTTTTTCCAGAATGTTCCAAATGGCCGAGGAATTCTACACATCAATGGGCCTGAAGCCAGTCCCTCCCGAGTTCTGGCGCGGGTCCATGTTAGTGCGGCCAGCACAGCGCAGTGTGCAGTGCACAGCGAGCGCCTGGGACCTGTGCAACAGGATCGACTACAGGTAACTAAACTAGGGATGCCAACTTTTTTTATGATATAACATACCATTTTTAACCAGCCAGAAATCTAAACTGATTTAATCATATTTTCTTCAGGATCAAGCAATGTACAGAAGTGACAATGCAAGACCTGGTGTCCACTCACCACGAGATGGCGCACGTGCAGTACTACCTGCAGTATTCCGAGCAGCCGCAGCTGTTCAGGGATGGCGCGAACCCTGGTGAGTCTTCATTGTCATTTCAGCTAAAAGACGACCGTTGCTGGACATATTTATTTATTTAACCATATAAGTACCTACACACATACATTTAGAGACAATAAAAAAAGAACGGAAAAATAGGTTCACGGGTGATGCTTATTTCTATAGAAATCTCTTCCTGCACTGCGATAGGAGAGTAGATAAAGAGATGTAAACAGCGTGTAATAGACAATATAAAATACATAAAATCGAAACAATTCAATAAATAAAATAAAACAAATAATCCTAAGTATGTTGATGGAAAAGCACGATGCACCTTGGTCGTCGCACGCTGTGGAGGTGCTGGTCAGAGGACCCCACAGCTAACCTTGTACATGTTACTAACAATTGGGCCTAGTTGCCATAAATAAACAAAATATTGAATTGAATTGAATATGAGAATATACTTACATAGTTACAAATAAACATACGGCTAAAATAAATATCACTACAATTTTAATCCTACTTCCGAATGTTTGTGAGGATGGATGGATGTTTGTTTCTCTTTCACGCTGAACGTGAACGCAAGCTTATAGTACATACATCAAAATAACACATAGGACGCTTTTTAATATCCCGATATTCCCACGGGATCGACACTTATACGGGTGGCGCTGCTAGTAAAGTATATAACGTAATGAAATCAAGTTGAACTACACACCTCTGCCTACCGTTTCGGAATATAGAGGCTTGATGTTATAACTATTTTAAATATTATGTTATTTAGTTGTAAGCAAAATGTACTTTGCATAAATAGCTCAGTAATTTCGGCTTCTCTCTCACATCTTCGGTAGTATAGTGGTAAGTATCCCCGCCTGTCACGCGGGAGACCGGGGTTCGATTCCCCGCCGGAGAGATTCTTTTTGTGTTTTTTCTTCTAATTTTTTTTAGTACTAAACTATTGTTAGTGTCATGTCATCAAGCATTTTTCAGTTCTTTTATACTTTGAAGTATAGAAAAGCATTTTCAGGAGTTATTCCGTTTATTCATCCCAAAAATACGCAAAACTCAAATTTTCTTAAGTTTTTTTGTAATTTGCAGGTCATTGTCAGGTTGTGTTGGACAGAATAAGATTCACGAGCGTATCAAATATGACTACAGAATTATAATCATTAAAATCATCAGTACAGCCCTCACCAAGTTTATATAATCCTACTGAATGACCACCTTCATGAAATATCCCCGAAGCTGGATACGCGGAAATGCATATCCGATATCTTTGGAATGGGCAAGCTTCATATTTTCTGACTGATCGACTTCTTGACGATTCAACAGTACCTGTAAATGTTTTAACTGAAATAAATGCTTTGAGTTTGAGTTTGAATGTGTCGAGTATATTTTATGTATTTTTTTTTTGTAATGCGTTTTGTTGTGAACCCTTAAGCAGTGAAGTTTAGTAAAATCTGTATTTTCGTTGTTAGCATTCCACGAGGCAGTCGCCAACGCAGCCACTCTGTCTGTTTACAACCTACCTCACCTGCAGAGAGTCGGACTTTATCAGAACAAGTGAGTTTGGTTTGATACTCCTTTCATTTTTAACATAGCAAGCGACAGGACTGCTCATTGCTTATTTAGATTTTTATTTTGGAAGTTAAAGTGCATAATTGGCCCCGATTCCCTTGTTCACAAACTAAACTAAATTTAAGTTCAGTGCATCTTTTTCTTTCTATTTCATTAAGAAAAGGACAGAAGATAAATATTAGTTTAGTTCTGTCAAATTAAGATACTCCATAGACAAAATAGAACTGATTAAAACATGGCTACTAAAAATAGGTACGCCAATTAACGTCAGGCGCGGACTAATATGATAGGACTAAGCTAATATTTATTTTCTGTCCTTTTCTTAATGAAACAGAAAGAAAAAGTTGCACTGAACTTAAATTTCGAATCGAATCGGAGCCAATAAGCTCAAAAGATACCTAGAAGTTTGGATGGAGAAAGGTGAGACCTTTGTCCAGCAGAGCGGTTTGAGGGAGCCGTGGTGACCCAGTGGTAACGGCCGTGACATACGAGTTGTAGGTCATAGGTTCGAACCCAGATAGGCGCCTTACTTTTTGTAAATTCTAACATCACCACTGCACTCCAAACGGTAAAGGAAAACATCGTGAGGAAACCGGAGGAGCCCTGTGTCCCAGCAGTGGGAACATTATACGCTGATTATGTTCGCCCAGCTGTGGGATATAACGAAGACTAAAAAATAATCATATAGATCTGGGTTCCTGACGGACTACAAGTGGTTTAGTACTTGTTTTTAAGGTGATTTTAACCAGATTCTTCCTCCCAGGAGTCACGACCCTTACGAGGTGGGCATGAACTTCCTGATGACGATGGCGCTGGAGAAGGTGGCGTACTTACCCTTCGCGTTTATGGTGGACCAGGTAACATGATACAAGGTCAAATTAAATTAGCTAGGTAGCGAAACTCCGCAGACGTGATGTGTATCCATAAACATGATACCTAAACCAAAAAAAGAAATGAATTTAATGGATTTTTGTGTGGGGGTCATCGACTCCAGTTAGTGTAGTCACTTGAAATATCAGTTTCAAAATCACGTTTTCTTGTGTAAACTTCATAGACGTGATGGGGTTCGATATCTCAACACTATAAAACAAAAGAAAACAGATTTTCTCAACTCAAAGTTCAAGTAAGAAAAAGCAGCGACCCCAATACATTAAATCATTTTTGTTATTTTTATTTTATCATATTTAAAGATACCACGTCTGCAGAGTTTCGCTAGCTAATTCAATTTGACACTGTATAGAATTTATTCGATTTAAATCTCTTTAAGCCACTCAAGCGTCCGGCTCCCGCGACCGTTTAGAGATTCCCTTATACGTAAAGTGGGATAATTTTTTTTTCTCATCTATCCCATGGTGTGGTGTATCGTTGGTAGGTCGTTTAAAAATATTGCGGGTGTGTGAAAATCATGCTAATTTTTGTTAGAGATGGAAACTCTACTGCCCTCGTTTAAAAAAATTAAACGAGGGCATTAGGACCCGTCAACACCCGCCGCCGACGCGCGACGGGTGTCGATTGCTCCAGTTGCCTCTGCCTTGACACGTACCACTCGTGTGCACACTAAGTGGTGTATAATTAGCCATTATAAGTTGCCCTCGTGATCTAACATTTATTTAATTAACTTTCGCAGTGGCGCTGGTCAGTATTTGAAGACGGAGTTCAGAACATGAACACAAGATGGTGGCAAATGAAACTAAGATATCAGGTAACAAAACATCCTTTACTTCCATTCCAAACTACCGTAGCGACATCTACATCGCCACATGCGAACTACGCATCATACTGACGTCACGCCAAATCCTGCATCGCGCAAGCAGAGTTTACCGTGCAACTTGAAACTCTGGTCGGAGGATCCTCCCTTTTCTATGGAGGATGAGTGAACTTTACACCCGGTTCCTCATACCTCTATACTAGGTACCTAAGTTTTTTTTTTTTTTTTCGTAACAAACTAACAGTAGCAAATGACATTAATTTTAACAATTCAACAACATTCATTGCGTTATTTACGTTGTTGAGCAAGCAATGGATTAGCAATATCCTTCAAAATTATTCAGATTATGATTGAAAGCGTGTTACGCCATAATCAATGTCCGAAATAGTTTTTTGTAGCTCATACACCAGATATGAACAGACCAGTTCTAATCGAATTTGGTATAATCTGCCTGTCTTTTTCCAACTATGTTGGAGTCGGCTTCCAGTCTTACCAGTAATTTACATGGAGCGAGTGCCTATCTGACCTCCACAACCCAGTTATTGGGTAATACGGCACTGCACCCTAATTGCGTAACACATTATCAATATCAATCTGAATAATTTTTAACGATATTGCTAATCCATTGCTTTATATGTATATTCGAAAAATGTGTCTGCTCAACAGCGTAAATAACGCAATGAATGTTGTTGAACTGTCAAAATGGAACCCATTGCTACTGATAGTGTGTTACGGAACTAGCCCGCTGTTTGGTAATGTGTTTGAAACATACAATTTATAGCTGTTGCACCGTAATATGTATCATTTACATGTGTTACGTTCCAGGGTGTGATACCGCCCCTCGCAAGACACGAAAGTGACTTCGACCCTGGCTCCAAGTACCACATCATTTCTGATCAGGTTAGTAAAGCCTGACTCGGCGATTGAGCCCAGGACCTCGCGCTCAGCAGTAGCAATTGCGACTACTAGACCAGTTAGGCAGTCAAGATGGACCTAAAGAATCTGAATTATACAGTAATACTATGTTATTACTTTACACCCTTCTATCAACACAAGTCGTATGCGATGGGATATCTCATCGATAAAAATTACGAAGGCGAGCAGGGGTGGCCCAGTGGTGTATTTAATTTCATCACCACTCCTCTCAAAACGGTGAAGGAAAACATCGTGAGTCGTCTCACACATTCGAAGACTTGTGACATCTACCAAACCGCACTGGGCCCGCGTGGTGGATTACGGCCCACTCCCTCTCACTCAGAGAAGGCCTATGTCCCAGCAGTGGGAACATTATAGGCTGTACCTATGTATATGAGTTTATTCAACTTAAACTATCATTAATGAACTACCTGGAAGGGAAAGGTAGAAGTTTCGTGAGTGGAGGTCTTTAACAGTTAATTATGCTTCCTTAGCGCTCACTTTCGCTAGTAAAGGAACTCTTGTGCATAACGCCATGTTTCTAGACCCAGCTGTTTAGGCTGTGCGTTTCCTATAAGTGATTTTTTTTTTTTTAAGTTATAAGTAATTCTTTAGGCGCGTTATGAAAAAATTATGAGAGTGAAATTTTAAGATGCGCGCGCATCACCGCCACACAAAATTCACAGGTTGAAGCTGTCCGCATAACCACTCATTATTTTTAAAGCTATACGTAACTTTTTTCAGCATAAACCGGCCTGTACCTATTTTGAGCATTTTTTATAGCAACCTGTTTGTTCTTATCGATTAAAAAAAAAGGCAATGGACATTTCACTATAAAAAATCGGATGCCATAAAATTCTGGTTTTTTATTATGCTTTTAATTTCTTTAAAAGGCCCGTGACTTGTTACCAACATTATTCAGCCTAACTTACTTTATTGTAACCTGTTCAAGTAATTAATTATTTGCATGCAATTAAAAATTGTTTTTTTAAAGTATAATTTCTGACGCGCGTACATAAGGATTTTTTAAACTAGATTTCTTTCTGCTGTGCTCTGACTATTGGTCAGCAGAATTTAAGACGCTTTTTGTCAAATTCCAGGAGTACATCAAATACTTCCTAGCTACTATCCTGGAGTTCCAGATCTTCGAGCAGCTGTGCTCAGTGTCGGGACATACTGGACACTTGTATGAGTGTGATGTCTACAGGAGCAGGGATGCTGGACGAGTGCTAAGGTTAGTTAAAAATATCTGGGTAATAAAAAAATTGTTGAAATAAACTAAAACCCGAAAAAGGGTCATTATAAACAATATAAATTACCTTTGGACCAAACCGCGAACAAAAGATTACCCTTTTCATTAAAGTTGCTAAAAGTTAAGTAGTGATTAGCGACTGTTTAACCATACTTTTTAAATGTTTAAACGTTAATCATCGTTTATAAATAAACTCTTGTATCAATTACGACGATTTTTATACTAAACTTAATTATTTTATTTTTAGTGAAATAATGCAAGCTGGCTCTTCGAAGCCTGCATCGGAAATCATCAAATCTATAACCCGGGGGAAGACCAACAGGATATCCCCTGAAGCTCTTGTTAGGTAAGTATCCTAGTTATACCCAGCTGCTGGCTAAAGGCTACACGATGTTTTCCTTCAGCGTTTTGAGAGCAGTGGTTATGAAATAATTTACACAAAGTAAAGCGCCCGTCTGGGTTCGAACCTACGACCTACAACTCGTAAGTCGCGGCCGTTACCACTGAGCCACCACTGCTCTTTTTACAAGCAATTTATAGAAATAAAAAATATGTTTTACAATAATCATACATACTTATTCTGTTTCCTAGGTACTTCCGTCCCCTAGAGCTCTGGCTGCGAGTACAGAACCGCGACGAGCCCCTCATCGGCTGGAGCTCCAACTACCACGACGTGGCTCTGTTCGCGCCACAGAAAGGCTCCTCGGAGGCTCTCAAGACGTCCTGTGTAGTAATAGTGATGGGGGTCGTATTGATGTTGTTATAATTCGTGTAAAACAATAAATTGTAATTTTGATCACGTTGTTCTATTTATCTTTAGATTCGTAAAAAAAAAACTTTACAGGTTACAGGCGTGATGTAGCACCGCACTCGCACTGGATGCTGGATGTATCGATAATGCCCCATTTGAAAGAAAGTAAGAAAGAAAATACGTTTATTTGCGGCAAGCATGACGCAGAAAAAGAATACAAAACACAAAAAAGAAAAAGTTGGGGGAAAATATGCGTCACATCCACGCAAAATTACTTTTCGCTAGATTATGATTGTAGCGGCATACGCAATCGTACTAGAATTCAGCTGTATCCGGTTAGATCGGAAGCCGACCCCACCTAAACGAGTTAGGAAAAGGCTACGCATGTTGATATGACCGTTATAATACCCATTATATCGATTTCGAATCGATAGTACACAAAGTGAAATTGAAATAATTTAAACGGCTTTATAGGCGACCAATTTTTGGTACTACGCTTCACAGCCTGGCTCATCGGCGTAATGTTGCTTGCCTGTCGATCTTCTACAGACTGTACTTCGGACAGTGTGCGCAGGAGCTCCACGACCTGATAACACCATCGATCGCCCTTTTACCACCGGACAACGAGACGTACTGCAGCGTACCGTCTACACTTGGTTGATATCCCGACCAGTCGTACTCAGCGCTTCTCCATGTTTATTATGCGCACAGCCAAAGTGTGGAACTCTCTGCATCTGTGTTCCCTCCAGTGGCGTGCATTGCATAAAGGCATATAAGCAGTGCCTACCTCGATAAATCACCATAAGCCTGTCAAGTACACTTTAGTGTGAACACCCACAATTAAGAAACTCACTACATTATCATACCAACAAATAACATAATCTTCATTCAAACATGCTTGGCAGTCGCCAGACGGCCTGCTCGGCTCCCGTACTATTCGCACATTGACATTGGTCTTTACTCTAAGACGGAATTAAATTCCTGCCTACCTATTCTGAAAACCAATGCACGCCACTGGTTCCCTCCCACATTTAACCCGTCTGCCTTCAAAGCAAGAGTGAATAGGCATCTTCTGCGCCAGCTCGTTCCATCATAGACCTCATTCGCTTTCCATCAGGCATGATCGAGGTCAAGAGGCCCAATTTTGCAAGCCCAATTAGCAATAAAAAAAAAAACTTTAAATTGTATTCTCAACTTACTCGCTTTAAACTGAGCTTTGGCCACAAAATTCATTATGATTACATGTTGTTACTTTTGTAAAAGTACTCATTAAATCCATCGCCATTTTGAAACAAACAAAAAAGCATCACATAGGCAATCTCCAAAATATTTTGAACTCATTTGTTATTTTTCTTTTCACTCTCTGTTATAATTTAAAAAGGGAAAGTTCTGTGGTTAGGTTAGACTTTGAGAGGTTTTGAATTACCTATGTGAAGGTCATAGTGTGAGCTAAGCTAGGCGAGAAATGAAGGAACTAGAAAATGGGAAATATCTATAAACCATCTGACCTATGTTATACAAGTACGCTGGACTAAATATAGGTACTATACGAAATGACAGTTGTTTTTTGTGCCGATTCAAAGCGCCCCGCTCGAGCGTCTCAGGAACTAAAATTGACACCAGCGTGCTTGTTTAATATAGGTCAGTGCTATAAACTGGTTGAACATCTAATGATGCACACGTTTTTAGGGTTCCGTAGTCAACAAAGAAACCTTATAGTTTCGCCATGTCTGTACTGTCTGTCAGCTCAGAGATTCTTAGTACTAGAACGCAGTAATTTGGCATGGATATAATTAATCACGCCGACTAAATCGACAAATAAAATCTTATAAAAAAATTGTATAAGAAAAAGAAAAGAGTTTCGTAGGAAAGGCCGTTCAAAAACGAATTGGTCGCAGTAAGTAAGCTTGGGCACCCCGAGTAAATGGATTAGGTTAGGTTAGACAGAACTGTAATAAACCGCGAGCGAGCCGAGCGAGCGAAGCGAGTGGTGCCGCGGCAGCGGCCAGCGAGAGCTACATCCAAGTTGGTCGATGTTACTTGGTTATTTAGTCTTTTTTTACTCCAAAATAGGAATATGTACAGATGCCAGCACATCAAGCTACCCGAAACTGTAAAATTTTCCCAATCAACCTTGAACTTGATGTTTTAGCGATAAAGTTGAAAATCTATTAAAGAACTTTGACAGATTGTTGATCGTTTGTTTGTAGCTTGATGTGCTGGCTTCTGTACGTGAAGACGATTACCTTGAATAAAATTACTATAATAGGTAAAAGAATTAAAAATAAAGCCGTGATACATAAATTAATTAAGTGATAGATACAAGGTGCTCACACATACAGACAAGCTTTGCTCACGGCCCGCTCTTAACGCTCATCTTACAACGAGACCCAACCTCATCCAAAGTCTTACTCTAATAATACACATCAAGATAGTTGGCTACATTTAGTACAGCGCCATTTTTTGCTACAATTTTGACACCCACTGACATTGGGCTGTAGACCGGAAAGAAACTGGTTTTTTAACATAAGTAATTAGAATAGTTACAAGCATACGATTAAGGTATAAAGTAGGCAGGAATCTTAGTGCGCAATTTATGATGCTTGTAAAGATTAATCATAGCTTTGAACACTTTAGGCTTGAGCTTCAGGCACAGGTCCTAATATAAAGTTTATTTTCGCTGTATTTTTAAACGACTTCAAAAAAAGGAGGAGGTTCCCAATTGGGTTGAATTTTTTTTTTAATGTTTGTTAGATACACATAAAGATATAAATAACCAGTATAAGCTGACTTCTGATTGTACGAAAAACCTATACAATGCGAGGTCAGCTAAAACTGGAAATGTAGGTATAGCTTGATGTGTCGCCGTGTGTCTAGAACTCCGTCATTTATAAACCGATTTGAAAAATTCTTCTTTTGTTTGAAAGGATATACGTATGTAGGTACTTACTTTTTTGATATGAGGCAATACAATACATAAAAATCTATTGCCTGGCAGATGTGAGTGGAAAAACCCGGGAGGGGGGGCCCTAGAAGAACATAATAAAGTGACCTTATTTATTTATTACAGCATGGAAGACTTACAGCTAAAAAAAACAATAAAAAAAGGAAACAATAGTCGACAGACAGCCAACTACAAGTCTTCGCGTTTAGACTTATAATAGAATTTGTATTGTGAAAAAATTCAAACTCAAATAATTTATTTCAATTAAACCATTTACAGGCACTTTTGAATTGTCAAAATTAAATAGTCGGTCAGTTAGTCAGAAAGTTGAAGCTAGTCGCCCATTCCAAAAACGTAGATCTCTCTGGAGAAGAACGGGCAAGAAAATCCACATACAAGTAACCCCTTGTGTTTGTGTTTATTGGTGATATTCTTCAGAAACGTCAGGTGCGTAATGTAGCAGGTGGCATTCTGTAGTTTCTGCCTACGTCCATGGGAAGAAGGCGTACATAAATTTATGTATGTAGGTAGGTGTATTTCTAATCCTTGATTAACATCTTCAATTAGACACTTTCATTTTTTTTCGAAAGTGAAACCCTGTCATGACATTAGTAATGTCGTTCTCCTTGTTTTTGTGGCAGCCTCAATTTCGGAACTCTCAGCAAGTGTAGATTATATTTCTGAAAC
Source organism: Apamea crenata (assembly GCA_949629185.1). Taxonomy (NCBI): domain Eukaryota; kingdom Metazoa; phylum Arthropoda; class Insecta; order Lepidoptera; family Noctuidae; genus Apamea; species Apamea crenata. The sequence continues at coordinate 9,572,474 of OX451379.1, read as the reverse complement.
TTGAATACAAGTACTTAGAGAGATATTAAGTATTTAGAAAAAACTGGTCCGCCTGTGGTCTCAAATGACTGGAGACGTGTCATTAGTGGTAATCTACGTAGATTTATCTAAACGAATGTAAGAATTTTTATAAAGTAGCATGTTGCCTGCATGCAGCTTTATCTATTGATACTGGTTGTATTGTCTATTATACTTATAGATATTAAAAAAAAGAACATAAAACGGGAGTGAGTTCTAGATTTGAAATGTTTTTCGTATGATTTTTTATTTTATTTTTGCATGTTTTCCCCCAACTTGTAATTTTTATGTGTTTGAGTCATGTTTGCCGCAAATAAAAGTATTTTCTTCTATTTTACTGAGAGAAAGATGAAGTAACGAGCTAAAAAGTGTATTATACAAATATGAATTTACACAAATTAAAACAGCTGTCTGTGGAACTATACTCGTAAGTTGTGGCCGTTACCACTAGGTCACCACTGTTCTATTAATCTCAATCAAACTCCTCCGAAACGGCTGGACCGATTTCTATGAAATTTTGTGTGCATATCGGGTAGGTCTGAGAATCGGTCAACATCTATTTTTCATACAAAAAAAATATATATTTCCTAGAAATAATGTACAACATGGCAAAACAACGTTTGCCATGTACATAGTAGTAGTAAAAGTGGTGGTAGAGTCGGATAAAGTGCTATTGAGTTTTCCATTAGGAATTTCTTAGTAACAGTCCGAAGTTTGGAAGTCAGCGGTTTACTACCCCCGTGCCTCGGAAAGCACGTAAAGCCGTTGGTCCTGCGCCAGAAGGCCAATTCTCGTAATTTAAAACGTTCAAAATCTAGTCGCAGTCTCATCTCGGCGACAAACAAATGTCAAAAACTTGTCAAAATTAGACGTATTTTTGACAGATTGAGACTGAGATCAGACTGAACATTCTTAAAATTACGAGAATTGCCCCTCTGATCTCTCTCCGGTCGTGTCGGATTGCCGTCCCATCGGACTATGAGAGTGAGGGGAACAGAGAGTGCACCTGTGTTAGCGCACACACTTGTGCACTATAATATCTCCTGCGTACCTGGCTAATCTCCGTTGAGATTGGCCACCGTGACCGAAATCGCTCGGGAGGCTATTACGAGTATAAATAGTTATATAAACAGTGTTATTATCTACTCGTACCTCATACCATAATATCTATCTCAAGACGAGAGTCTTTTAACAGTGCGTGTTGCCAGAGATGACCTATATGGCACTGAAACGGGATCGCTCACAATGGGCCTTACTAGAAGGCTTTGCCAGGAGAACCAAGGTAACCGACATAGCTCGAAGAATTTCCAAAATTAAGTGGCAGTGCCAGGCCATATTGCTCGCAGAACAGATGGCCGATGGGGCCGAAAGGTTCTGGAGTGGCGACCGCGTACCGGAAGACGTAGCGTTGGAAGGCGTCCCACAAGGTGGACCGATGACTTTGTGAAGTCCGCGGGAAATGGCTGGATGCGAGGAGCACCAGAACCAGTCGAAGTGGAGATGCTTGGTGGAGGCCCGTGTCCAGCAGTGGACGTCTTTCGGCTGGAATGACGAAGTGTAGTTAAATATGTATCATTCGCTTTCACCCACCGCTTTTTATTAAAGTCTTTAAATTATTCTAGTTAATTAAGATAAAATCTATAGAAAAAGTACTTCAAGCGTGGACTACAAAATAAGGTGTATTTCACCGAAAATTAGGCTTTTTTGCGAATCGTGGTCATACAAGATGGTTGAATTTAGCCAATAAATTATGTTTTTATCTTAAAATCTCGACAGATTCTCGACCAGATCTCGACTCTTTTTGTCTGAATTACATTCAAAATTTCTTTATTCGTTGAATGCTAACACAGATTTTAGAGATAAAAAAGTAGCAAATGAGCACATGTAACTATGACAGTAAAACATTGTTTTAGGTTGGTAATTGCAGGGTTATATCGAGACCCCTCCGTGTCTCGGAAAGCACGCTAAGCAGTTGGTCCCGGCTGTCATTCGTGGAACTTTGACAGTCGTTACGGGTCGTCAGAAGCCCGAAAGTCTGACAACCAACTAAGGGGCATCGTGTTACCCAGTAACGGGGTTATGAAGGTCAGATAGGCAGTCGCTCCATGAAAAATACTGGTATTCAGCTGCATCCCGTTAGACTGGAAGCCGACCCCAACATATTGGGAAAAGGCTAGGCAGATGATGAATTATTTGGCAGGCCTATAGGTAAATCGTACAGATGGAAAATGATTCTACCTTCGTATCATCTAGCCGGCGGCCGACAGTACGTTTGATGTGAACGCGGCCTAAAGACCAATGACAATGTGCGAATAGTACGGGAGCCGAGTAGGCCATCTGGCGACTGCCTACTGCCGCGCATGTAAAACAAAATCTTCATACAAACACTTGTATGAAGATTTTGTTTTACATGACTTCAGAGACGTGATGATAAAACAAATATTACCTACATGCTTTTTTTTGAAGAGCAACACCCTAATTGCGTAACACTCTCTCCCTCTAGCAATTGTCTTTTAATAGCCGACGCAAAATTTTATCGAATGATTCCAGAATCTTGTACTGAATTCAAGGATTGCGCGTCGATGTCCTTGCCACCCTGTATAACGAGCTCTTTTTTGGGGCCAATGTCGTAGTTCCCTGCTTGAAATATCTGTTTAAGAGGGTGCTCACGGGTCCACTAGCGCCACTCCTTTAAAAAAATATTATCTCGTGACTGAGAAGGATTTATGAAAATCTGTTCAATCAGCGACCTCGGTAAATGTGTCTAGAATTTTCTAATACCTTTTATAAAATTTTATATCGAGACACGAAGCAACAAAATTCGATCTAAAGAAAAGCGGCCACATTCCTATATGTCGTATATTTAGTTGCTTCGTGTCTCAATATGAAACTTAATAAAAGGTATTAGAAAATTCTAGACATACTTACCGAGGTCGCTGATTGAGCAGATTTTCATAATTCCTTCTCAGTCACGAGATAATACTTTTTTTAAAGGGGTGGCGCTAGTGGACCGTCGCGGTTTTTTTTGTGTAAACTTCACACGTGAGACGATATTTATTTACTCTACTTTTCTTAACTCATAATTGGAGTTACTGTGGGTTAAATGATGATGATAAACACACGATCGACAGTTCAACAACATTCATTGCGTTATTTACGTTGTTGAGCAGACACATTTTGAAGGATATGACTAAGTAATGTAATATCCTTCAACATTGTGGTTGGAAGTGTGTTACGTAAGGTGCTGGTTTTAGGGCGAGTGAAAGAGTATACAACATTGGGAAGTTCCTCTGGTAAACTTGAGAGTACACTGGAGAAAATAATCATTGATTGCATCACCACTAAAAATTCTAAAGACTACGCACAATAGATGCGTACAACAATAGTTAAAACCACATAATTTCACTGGATTTTCGTAAAGAAATTACTAATTTTATAACGTACGATATGGGTACGACACGATGAGCACCAAGGCTTGGAGGGCTCGTGAAGAGCTGGTCAAAACTAATAATCATAATCAGCCCGCGGGCCCAGTGCGGGATTGTATAAGTCACATGTCTTCGAATTTTTTGGTTTCCTGACGATGTTTTCCTTCGCCATTTTTAGAGCAGTGGTGATGAAATATTACACAAAGTAAAGTGCCTGCCTGGGTTTGAAACCACAAATCGTAAATCGCGGCCGTTTTTACTAAGCCACTATTGCTGACAGCCATATTAGATGTACGCCTCGCAAAATTGATTAATTTGGGTACAGATTACAGACGGCCAATTCACGTAATTAAAAACGTTCAAAATCTAGTCACAATCTCATCTCAGCTATAATCAATGTCAAAAACTTATCAAAAACGTAGGGAAATTAGATGCATTTTTGACAGATTGACACTGGATCAGAGGGGCAATTTTCGTAATTTTAAGAACGTTTACAGTCTGATCTCAGTCTAAAACTGTCAAAAATACCTCTATCTTCTCTACCATTTTTGACAAGTTTGTCGCTGAGATGAGATTGCGACTAGATTTTGAACGTTTTTAATGACTGTAAACGTTCTTAAAATTACGAGAATTGCCCCTCTTATATTAGCGACTTAGCTTCTGCCCGCGACTTCGTCCGCGTGAATCAACTTTCTTATTTTTTTCCCGTAAGAACCTTCTACAAAGTATTAGAAAACTTAAAAAAAAATTGTATGAAATCGGTAAAGTCGTTCTCATGTTGTGGCGTGACCAAGGGAAATAGGGATTCATTTATATATATGTATAATAGATGATTAACATCTGACAAATGAATGTCAGTTTTTTTTGAAAATCCATCGCATCGTATTCGTCCCGTCATCATTCATTCATTATTCATCTCCTCTAAAAGCGCCGCGGAAAGCCATTGGTTTCTTTGTTGTCGTCTGTGCGTTATGAAATCATTTTGGACAAAAGAAATTAGGGGACAAGTTTTCACATAATTTTAAATAAATAAGCGCGAATGAAGTAGCTTTTAAAGCCCAGCGGGATAATTGTGTTACACACTATCATCAGTAACAATGGGTTTCATTTTGACAGTTCAACAACATTCGTTGCGTTATTTACGTTGTTGAGCAGACAAATTTTTCGAACAATAAAGCAATGGATTAGCAATATCCTTCAAAATGAAATAAATTCAATTAGGATGCAGGCTGGCACGGGCGATTTTATTCGCAGACTCCATTTTGAACAAACTCAAACTCTCTCGTATTTATTTCAATTATACCAAGTACAAGCACTTTTGAATTGTCAAGGGGTCGGTCAGTCAGAAATCCATCTTCCTGACTGACCATCCCCTTGACAATTCACTAGTTGCCCATTCCAGAGCGTAGTAGGTGCGTATGGAGAAGAACGGGCAAGAACCCTTTGCTTAGTGTCGAGAGTAGAAAATCCAACAGTGTTTTCTTGACGCGCTGGGATGCGCTAATGATTAGCAAATTAATGTAATGTAATTTCATGCCTCATCATCTGCCAAGCCTTTTCCCAACTATGTTGGGGTCTGCTTCCAGTCGCTCCATGTCCTGCATCCGCAGCTGAGTACCAGTATTTTACATGGAGCGACTGCCTGTCTGAACTCCACAACCCAGTTGGGTAATAGGATACTCCTTGATAACACTAGTTGTCAGACTTTCAGGCTACTGACCCGGGTAACGACTACCAAAGATCCAAGGATCACAGCTGGGACCACGGCTTAACGTGCTTTCTGAGGCACGGAGGGGTCTTGATATATAAAGATCATCAGCCATCCACGGCAATCGTAGCTTAATCTGATCGAACGACTCGTGTGGCGGTTATATCTTAGCCACAAGCCCCTCCAATTAGTGAATGTAATGTATGTCTACTGGTAATTTAAAAATATCTAATTGGATTATTGTGCTTGAAGACGGGCGTGCGTCGTCACCGAGGCAGGCCTAATAAACGCTGGCGTGACGATTTGGACTCGTTCCTAACTGATTGGATGGAGAAGGTATAGCACAAAGAAAGATTTCACGACACGGTTGGTGCAGTGGCTGAGCGATCAACAGCTGCAGCTGTTCGATTCCCGCACGGAACAAATATTTGTATGGCCTACAGGTAGTTGTTCCGGGTCTGGCTGTTTGTGTATGTGAGTTTAAATGTTTGTGAACGCACCCATGATACAGGAGTCATTCCTAGTGTGGGAAAAAAAATGGAAGAATATGGGGGAGGACTTTGCCCAGCAGTGGGAAATGAACGGCTATTAAAAAAAATTGGATAATTATAAATTGTAATAGGCCACTACAGCTGATTCGAATAAAGGGTGGGGGCTTGTTGCTAAGTAATAACTACGCACGGGTCGATAGATCAGGTTAAGTTACGCTTGCCGCGGCTGTTCCGTGGATGAGTGACCATCTTTACATACCAAGACACTCCGTGCCTCGGAAGCCGTTGGTCCCGGCTGTCATTCGTGGATGCTGTCATTTGTGGATCTTTGACAGTCAAAATCAAAATATTTTATTTCACATAAACCGACATGGGCACTTATGAAACATCAGAAGCTAGGTGCACGGTTCCAATTGGTCGTTTCTTAAGGAGAAGAGCCGGCAAGAAACTCCACGGTTACTCTTTTAAAAATAATTGGCTTTTACAATGTTTTCAAATTACAGTAGGTATGGTAGGACAGCGTAGGCATGTCAACAAGTGCCAGGTACTTGATAAAATAAAAAATGCTCTACAGATCTAAAGTCTACAAGGCCTACAAAGTCCTCACATTTACAAAATGTAGAAGAATCCATCAAAACTGCCATTACAACCATTTATAAAGAGTGAAACTAGAATTGTCTGTATATAATGTCAAATAATAAAAAGATTATGTCAAAGAAGTATGTAAAAACTAAATAAACATCGTAATTTGCGAGCAGATAATAGAAATTTACGTAGTTATGCCGTTAATGAGGTGCCAGGGAAGCCACATGTGCAGAAGAAATCATTGCCTAACTACCTTGTCTTCAACGTAGTCTTTAATCTTATAATGTTTTTTTTTATAAGGACACGTTTTATGAGGGTTTTGAACATTCCATCGCTAAGTTCTGTAACCGGCATTGCCACTTGTTATAAAAGCGGATGTTGTTTATAAGAAATAACTTGCTAGTTTTAATTACCTAATCTAAATTTAGGTATCACAATTTCATTTCTACTACGTGTATTTATATTATGGAAATCGCTTCTTATTTTGAAAAGTTCTAAGTTTTTGCGAACACACAAAATACTTTCTAAAGTGTAAAGAGAAGGTAGAGTTAGTATATCAATTTCTTTGAATTTGTTTCTAAGAGACTCGCGAGGATACATTTTATAGATTGCGCGGATTGCCCTCTTTTGTAAAATAAAAATTGAATCTACGTCAGCTGCCGATCCCCTGTCCTCACAGCAGAACACCATAAGACATAATACTGTGGAAATAAGCAAAGTATATACTAACCTAACTGTGGCTATATCTGTCAACTGCCTTATTTTTCTTACTGCATATGCAGCTGAACTTAATCTACCTGAAAAAGCTCTAATGTGTGCGCCCCATTGTAATTTTGAATCTAAAGTAATTCCCAGAGATACAGTTCCCGTAAAAGCAACTAGTTTCTTGCTATCAAGTTTGAAATTTAGACCCACTTGAAGTACATTTTGGTAATGAGAACTTAAGACATTTAGTTTTTTTCAAACCATTTCGAAAGAACAGCCCGACTATCGTTGTCATTTAAGACATCTGTAGGTATCTTTTCTATTTTTAAAATAAGGGAAGTGTCATCAGCGAATAAAATTATATCCGATAGGTTATAGCCATCTTGTAAGGGTTGTTACGGGTCGTCAGAAGCCCAAAGGTCTGACAACCAGTCTTACCAAGGGGTTTCGTATTACCCAGTAACTGGGTTATGGAGGTCAGATAGGCAGTCGCTCCATGTAAAATACTGGTATTCAGCTGCATCCCGTTAGACTGGAAGCCGACCCCAACATAGTTGGGAAAAGGCTAGGAAATTGATGAAAAAATAAAAATTGGATGATTATAAATTTTAAAAGGCCACCACAGCTGATTCGAAAAAAAGTATTTTTGCTCGTGACTGTACGCCACGTAACTTGGCAACAAGTTACGTGCACTGGCGACTGTACGTATTTTGTCCATTAAACATTATAAAACGCCTTTCTTATTTTCAAAACGTTGAGTTTCAATTTCGAAAAAGTGAAAACCGGTGTTGATATGCCGTAAATAATTAAATATAAGTTTCAAAGAGCCAATTAACAAATGGTAATTAGACATTACCTAACACACACATATTTTTTTAAATTTCATATAGGCACAAAAGGCACTTTTGATCATCAAAAATTACATTAAAATGTTTTTTTTTTATTTATTTGTACATTATATAAAAGAGAAATTACTATTTTTACATGTAAATAGCTAACACTAAAATAACAAAATTATATCATAAATTATCTAAAACTATTTACCTACAAACTAAAATATATAGCGTGGAAAAATTCATCCGCATGGCTGTCGACTGGTAATGTACCAAAGACACATGGCGGCATTGCCACGTTGTATAGCAATGCTTAGCCTCTGGCCAAGGTAAAAGCTAGCCCTTGGGTCGTGGGAAGTGTCAACCAGTCGTTTCGAAATTTCCTTAAAAAGACCATGAGCACTCGGACCCCACGGCCCGAGGGTTTCAACCCCAAACGGCTCGAAAATATAATTATCAATAAGGTTATTATATTTACGCCGCTTGAGGTTTTCCGCAGCCGCAGCAGCAGCACCAGCGCAGCACGCCGACCCTGGCAGATGGGATGGCGCAAGAGGATCGACACACTAAAGGCCTACCCACCTTCCATGTAAATAAAGACATGCCGTCCGGTCTCTTGCCATCGTCGCGTGCGAAGCCATTGGGTTCTAATACAGCTGGAACGCCGACGGTGACAAGAGCTCGTCGAATGATGTCGTTAATGTTTACGTGCCGCGCTAAGCGACCCGCACTTCGGCTGCAAGACAGGCCGTGGTGTCCGAGGCTGTTGACAACTTCGCCACAGTGACAGCGATGAGGAGAACAACATGGTGCTAGGTACTAGTCGTAGGGAAGCAGCGAGGCGGAAAGTATTGTCGACGAATAAAGTGCCTATGTATGTTCGACGACGGTAGTGCATGAAGGCACAGACCCGACTCCCATTTACCCACAGCCAGCAGGCGCGCACGCTCCCAAGTAGTAACAGACGTGTTAATTAAATTATCCTGAACTACTCTGCAGAGCGGCGTCTCTGGGAAAATGGATTATCGGGTAAATCTGAGTTCGGGCAAGCGAGTCTCCAGGCATTCATAGCCTCGGTGAAGCACGGCATATCAAAATTTGGATTTTCCTCATTAATTTCTGTGCCGTGGACCGAGGATATGAAAGCCGGTAAGCTAATACTAGAAATTTTGCGGAAAAAAACACATACAATTAATTGTAATCTAGTAATTAATTAGTATACGGGGTCAAATTAAATTAGCTAGCTAAACTCTGCAGACGTGATGGGTATCGATGTCTACACACGACTTCCGACTGAACAGACAGCTCTGCTGCTGGGGAGTTTGTTGCGCCGCTGCTCCCCAGCGAAAGCACTGGGAAGTGGTGAAGGACGGGCGTTTTGGGGGACTGACTTTTGTAATGTTGACGTTAGAAAAGTGCTGATTCTCAGCCTAATTTGAATAAATGACTTTTGATTTTGATTGATTTGAACAATCGCTGGTAGTGACTTGTTACTTGTAGTATGAGTTTAGAAAATCTGTTTTCTTTTGTTTTATCGTGTTTTTAATCATCACGTCTGTGAAGCTTACCTACATGAAAAAAACCAGAAGGGCAATTCTCGTAATTTTAAGAATTAACGTTCTCAGTCTGATCTCAGTCTCAATCTGTCAAAAATAAGTCTAATTTCCCCACATTTTTGACACTTATTTGTCGCCGAGATGAGACTGCGACTAGATTTTCAACGTCTTAGATTACCAGAATTTCCTTCTGATATTTCAAGTGACAACACAAACTGCGGTCCATGACGCCAGAAAAAAGAATCATTACTAAAATTAATTTCTTTTTTGTTTCATCATGTTTAGATATATACCCATCACATCTACAGAGTTTAGCTAGCTAATTTAATTTTACCCAGTATACAAAAAAAAAAATCAATATCGGTTCAGCCGTTTGGGAGCTACGATGGCGCAGACAGACACACAGATACACACGTAATACTTATAACACCCCTATATTTTTTTTGGGGGTTAACAATGGGACCTGCCAATCGATTCTGTAAAAATCTCACTGTTGAAAAGTTAGGAGAAGTGAGCTGTCAATAGTGTCAATCCCTAGCATTAGTTGGAATGAAAGCTCACTCCAATCGCACTGTTAAGAAGTAGGTTTGCACAAACACTTTTACACGTCAATCATATTTTAAAAACTAGATGAGGTCGCCGTTTCCTATCTGACTAGTTTGAGACATCATCCATCCGTCCTCACCAACTTTCGGTTTTAAACGATCATTCCAATGATGTAGTATCAATAGGTCGCAAGGAGAATGTTCAAAACCAGTCTACAAAAGTTGCACGTATGAAAACCAAATTAATATACAAATTATTTGCTTATTTTTTACAAGCTTTTCACTTCAGGAATTTTGTTTTCGTATCCGGAATTATGATTTTAAGATAAACAGTAAATTAACGATTGCTAGGTACATTTCCGTATAGTCATGATGGACGTTTCGTTCTCTTCATTTGTACGAGTTACGTAAGTATACTTTTACATAAAAACATCACAAAAATGATATTAAACTCATAAATAGCTAAATAATTAGTAATATCATAATCATAACGTAGGTACTGTATAATTATGTATTTCATAGTTCCATTGTGAAAATATTTATTTTTTCGTTTCGTCTCACGCAGATGCAACTGTCAAGGCAGATGAAAGACGTACCGGTAGGGATGACGATTATTCCTAAACAAGATCGATTTTTAAATCTGTCCGAATCGGAGGAAAGAATCGATTCAGCAATAAATTGAGTTCTGATAGATCTGTTCCCGCTATTATTCTACATCGACAGCTTTACTATAGATAATCACTTATTCGTTTTGGTGTTGCCAGCATAATTAGTCAAATGTAATGAATAATCGAATACAAAATAAATTATATAATATTCTTGGTTACAAAAAACAGAACAAATAAACTGCGTATCAAAACTTAAAAGTTGCAATCCGCAGGAAAAACATCGGAACTCGTTTTCAAGTTTCTAAAATCGATTAAAAAAATATATATATATTTACTTGACCTATAAAATCGATTCTAGATCGCCATCCCTAAGCCGGCGCCTGCGGAAGCCGCCATTACTGTTTATGTGTCAACTGTCAACTGAGAATAGTCACCGCGATTAATCTCTCCACTTAAATAGTAATGCTTACGGAAATTCATTGGTGTATTTGTTTTAAAAAACTTAGCGTGTTTCATGTGACTAACGACAAGACGTTTTCATTTTAATTGTGTTTTATTACGCCAGAACGTTTTTGTGTTGTGTTTCTAAACTCTTTTGAGATTCTAATCATGTCCATGCATGATTCTGATGAACCGATGCCGCTGCCGGTGGTAATGGGAAGCCGATGTGTCAATTATTCACTTTTGATACCCAGAAATCACCCGCAACATTTCTTGCAACAAGCGTCTACGACGATGATTACTCTAATACAATCTTTGATAACTCCTACTGAGGTAAGTTTCACTAAATTACCTACTTCTAGATTATCAGACATGCTAGCATCCTGTACTTTGAATAGCTGACTAATATCCAATAACCTTAGTGCGGTGCAACATCTAACTCTAAGTTGTACCATGACCATGATGTTGTTGACTTATCAAAGATTTTCTATTGATCCTATAATTAAATCTTGGAATAGTGAACTTTGATGTGAAGAATACAGCAATGTAATATACTGATGTAGGTACTGTATAATAAACCAGAATACTTTGATTTGTTTCTAATCTCTGGTATTATTGTGTTGATTTGAGAAAAGTATTTTATTATATGATTATCAGATTCATACTTCAGTAGTTTAGTTTAGACTTTAGAGTATAGTTTACAAGTCCTATAGTTAACAAGAATACGTAGGGAACACAGCAAGACACAGCTTGGCATGGGTGATAAAAATCTTTTGAAATTCTCGGTTTTTCTCTATTATGATATGCATGTTTTCTACACCTAAACCTTCCCCATGAATCGCCCTTTCTATTGGTGGAAACTGCATGAATATCTGTTCAGTACTTTTTGAGTTTATCATATTCATACAGACCGACAGTTACAGTAATAAACAGTTTTTAAATCATAGAATGTGTATTCAATAAAGATTTACAATATGCAATGTGTATGTGTGTGTCTTTGTTATATAATAATTATGTGAGGATTCAATGATTATTGGTGAATAACAGAAAAACAGCAACATTGAGAAATAATTTCTTTTATTTCAGCTTTCATCAGAAAGTGTACTATGTACGGAGTGTATGGTAATACTTCAAGATCGAGTAAGCACATTCATTGATGGAAATGCTATACCATTGCCTGCATTTGGTCACAGAAGTCTATGCTTTTCTTGTGGAAAGTCTATTGTACGTACAACAAGAACACATGCTGTGAGATCTGACCGCCAAGAAAGGAACATTATATTAAGAAAGGTTCCACTGCACTTGGTAAATATTTTTTTACTTACACATATTTCTATAATGTTAATTTTCATTCTTGGGGAACTTCACTACCACCCAGAAAACTGCAGCAAAACAACTATGTTGTTTCTGTGAGTGTATAAGGTCACCGGTGAGTCAAAGCCAGTGGTGATTTCTAATAAAAGTATTTGACTTTGAGCGGTAATAATCTATACACTGGACTAACGCAGTCCACTTAAGACTTCAAAACCCATAGCCCTATTAACGTTGTTTTCATATGTTGCAATAGTTTCCCACCAACGGGGGGTTGTCCTTGGGTGCAATAGCATAGCGCATACAGGGATAGTCGTTGGTTGGTACCACATTCCATTAAGAGTGTCTAACAGGCCTCTGCAAGTTGGTTCGGGTCCTCATACGCCTTCCAAAGGTACAGGATCCCAGAGTTCTGAGATATACTGACCCATGTAATAATATTGTATTAGTGCTAATATTAGCAGTACAGCGTTGGAAGGCCTCCCACAAGGTAGATGGATGACTTGAAAATGAATTTCAATTAACAACACAACAAGCAAATCGGTATTGTTTTGTAACCATGTGTCGCTGGTTGTAGAAGTTGTTAATGGGAGAATTAAGAGGGATTTCAGACTCTTTCGGCATGTATTTAATAATCGTGCTGCTTTGCATTTAAAGGATGATTTTAGAATTTGTTGTGCACTAACTAATAAGTTCTACACATCCATACAGGATCCACCAGAGGCTGCAGAGTATGTAAGAATTGCAAAAGATAGGCTTGCACTTGAAAACTATTTAGCAGTATATGTTGAACGAGAACACCTTAATATAAGGAGAGCGAATTTCCAAATGATTGACCAGGATAATCCACATTTAACCAGGTTTCCGCGACTTTCAATAAATGATTTGAAGCGATTTGCCCTTGGCACCTACCAGCTTAAACGAGTCGAACTGGTACATATTATGTGGAAGTGAATAATGAGGTTGAGGATGACATACCTCTGATGCAATTGCCTGGTTGGAAAGAGAACTGTGGGCCGTTGCGCTCATATAATGACTATAGTTTGGTTCTTGAGCTGGGGACATTATAACGATATAACTGCTCCAGCTTCGAATTTAGATAATTACTTTGGTGAATATGAGGAATAATAAAGGTAATTGGTACCTAACACAATGATATTTCTACTGATTTTACATGTCAAATACGTAGAACATCTATAGGTATGTTAAGTATACTTGTTGTAACATTAAATACACAGACCTAATGACTACCTACATGAAAAGTCTGTTCATATTATGTGTTTTATACCTTTGTATACATTAGGTAGGTAACTTATTCATTTGTGAATAGATCTGGGATAAATCGAAGTTAATAAAATAAAATCTCTATCTGACTGAAGTTGTTTTATTTCGATAATGTCACATCAACGCTGCGAGGCCATAAAAAGCACGATTATTCGTTATTCACGATTACTCACGTTTTTTTTTTCAATTAGCAGCTGTTCTCTTATTTTGTTTTTAACTATCTTTGTGGTTTTGTACCTACATGAGTGATCTGTGGTCATTTTATAAGTTGCGAGTAGTTTAGACATGATTTTTAGGTTATCTCCGAATTTGTTTAATTACTTTAAAACCCGGATACTTGTGTGAAAACGAACACTTTTATTTAATAGTATATAAAGCGTAGTCTATAATAAATAAAGATTTATTGTGTTTCAACTTAAGACGGATTTCCATACAAAGTCGGTCATGATCCTTTAGCCACTGCGACTATATCTTCGGTAGTATAGTGGTAAGTATCCCCGCCTGTCACGCGGGAGACGAGAGATTCTTTTTGTGTTTTTAACCGACGAAAAAAACGGAGGAGGTTCTCAATTCGACGCGTATATACTCGTATATATATTTTTTTTATGTATGACCGCGCATAACTTTTTACAGAGTAGTCCGATTTTGATAATTTTATTCCTTTTTATTGGAAAGGGTATACCCCAAAGTTGGTCCCAATTAATTTGAAAAAAAAAACCCAACCCTAAGGGTGGGAAAATAGGGGTGATTTATTGTTCACTCACAGATTTGAAAGCTGAGTTGTGTATTATTACTCTACTCAGTGCCACATATGCCTGCCCTTTGGCAAACTAATAGATTATAGCCACAAAAAATTATAAAATAAAAACTTTTTAACATAAAAATTAAACCGCCGAAAAAACTGAAAAGAAAAAAAAAGCGGCGGTTTATTTATTTTTTTTTGTTAAAAAGTTTTTTTAAACACACTTTTAGTACCAGCGCAAACTGCTTCTTGTCTGGTCTGTGACTATGATCTGTCGGCTCTAATTACTTATGACCTGCCTCGCCTTTCCCAACTATATTGGGGTCGACTTCCAGTCTAACAGGATGCAGTTGAAAACCAGTATTTTACATAGAGTGACTGCCTATCCTGACCTTCACAACCCAGTTACTGGGTAATACGATACCCCTTGGTAAGACTGGTTGTCAGACTTTCGGGCTTCTGACGACCCGTAATTCCATAACGACTGTCAAAGATCTATGTACAAATGGCAGACGGGACGTGCTTTCCGAGGCACGGAGAGGTCTCTGTATGTTATGGATGACCACCCATCCATGGACCGATCTCGGCAAGTGTTGCTTAACCTTGAAGATCCATCCGTGCGGCTGTTATTATGTAGACTACCCACTAATGATATTAAAAGCCAGGATCTATTTTTTTTGTAAAAAAAATGTTTAGTTTTTACCTTAAGAGGAAAAACGGCGCCGTTATTAGATCACTTCGTTATCCGTCTGTCTGTCCATTTTACTCAGGAACGCGTGGAGTAATCAAGTTGAAATGAATATCAAATACTCAGGGCTGCAATCCCTTGAAGCAGTGAAAAGATCAAACTTCTTAGTCGCACGCACTTAAAATAAACGGGCGTTTATGTTCCGTTTATGTCGCATGTTTTGACACTCGCAAGGGAATCAAAACCTGTAGGGTACTAACTTTTGACCTAGAATCAATCATAAAATTTGGAAAAAACAAGTAAAGGCAAAATCCGATAACCGTTTTATAGTTACAATACAAAAAAAATCCGTGATAAACTATTTACATACCTACAAATTTGTACGGAACCCTCGGTGCGCGAGTCCGACTCGCACTTGACGGGTTTTTTTTACTTTCTATTCAGTGTTGGTATGCTGTAGGTACAACCTTTTAATTTCACTTTAGAATAAGGCCTAGTTGTAGGATAAAATATGTATCCGTAAATAGTGGTGAACATAAGTAAGAGCAGTAGTGAAACCGGAATGTCCTAGAACCGTCGAAAATCCGAAGACATGTGACATCTACCAACCTGCACTGTTGTAGGCTCGTGTCCCAGCAGAGGGAGGACACAAGCCTACTTCAACATTACAGCCTGATTATGTATACACTACGTCCATTTTACACAGGCCCATCCACTCAAACAAATAAACCAGTATTAGAGATCAACATACATTGGTCTTTTTATGCGCCTTTCGAAGTAAATAATAATCGTCCAGTGGGTACATTTTTTTGGTCCAGTCACATTGTTGGAACGCGAGCGAACGCGCGCATTCAAAATTAAAAAAATCCAATATGGAGTCGCTACCGAAATTATTAATAGTTTTAATTTTTTGTTGTAATTTCAACATTTTAATGGCGGAAGAAAATGATTTGATGACAGTTTTAGAAGAAAAGTTTCAAGATAAATTAAGTGATTGTAGTAATTATGTTGTTAAATGGTTAGAAGATTTTAATGATAGGCATTTAGGGCACAGTGCATTGGGGAGGATACTTCATTACGAGGATTTGAAATCTAAGTTTAGTGTGGAGTCTGCGAGAAGTGAGTATTTTCTTTTACTTAAATATTTCCTAAAGCTACGAATGATGTGGTTTATGTCTTTGGTCTACCTACATTTATATATCATATTATATTCCATACAGGGTCAAATTAATGTATTTGTACTATATTTACATTAAAAGTATAAGCTAACATTTAAAATAATGATAATTACGAGTATGTACGGTCAGCAAAGGCGATAAGTAACCAGGGTCGTTGGATATAGTTGAAGTTTAGTAAGAAACCGATGGATGTTTTCGAATAAAATTTAATAACAAACGGTTTATTTATCAAATTAAATTTCATTCGAAAATATCCATCGGTTTCTTACTAAACTTCAACTATATCCGATGCCCTGGTTACTTATCTCCTTTGGCGACTGTACATGTGAAAAAAATAAGCAAAATAATCATATATTCGTCCGCATCGCTGTCAACAGGAAAGTGCCCAAAAGGCTGGCAGCATTGCCACGTTGTATGGCCATGCTAATTCTTTGGCCAAGAAACAGGCCAGCCCTTGAGCCCTCTGGTCACGTGAAAAGTCGACTAACCGCTTGACGATATCTCGAAAAAACAAGTGGGCACTCGGACCCCATGGCCCTAGTGTTTCAACCCCAAACGGCTCGAACATATAGGTAACTCCCAATAAGGTTGGAATATTTTCTCCGTTTGTGGTTTTTTGCACCAGCAGCAGCCGCTCCAGCACAGCCCACCGTGCTAGGAAGATGACACACCAAAGGTCTACCTAACTTCCAGGGCATTATGGTCATTCCATCTGGTCTCTTCCCACTGTCACGTGCCAGGCCGTTGGGTTCTAAAACAGCTGGCACCCCGGATTTAAAAGGAAAGCTGACAAGAGCACGACGGATGATGTCATTAATGCTGGCGTGCCTTGCTATTCGACCTGCGCTCCTACTGCGGGATATACCATGGTGTCCGAGGCAGTCGACAGCTTCACCGCACTGACAGCGATGCGGAGCCCCACATAAAGCGCCCAAACGCAGACAGGTAGCGAGCCGGAAAGTGGTGTCACCCAGCATAGTGCCTATGTTGGGTGACGGGAGTGCTTGAAGCCAGAGCCCCGTCTCCCACTCAACCACAGCCAGCGGGCGGGCACGCTCAGCAGTATTGGTGGACGTATTGATAAGATTATTCCGTACCAACCTGCAGAGCGGCTCATCCCACTGTCTCTGGGAAGATGGGTTTACGGGCCGATCTGTATCCGGGCAAGCCGCTTTCCGCTTTGTTCACCGCGTCGGTCAAGCCACGCACTTCAGAGTCAGCCAGGCTAAAATTTTCCCGGTCAACTTTTCGGTGCTGTGTGGTGTGTAAGCTAATACTGGTAATTTTGCGGACGCCGAGGCCACCAAAACGGATGGGTAGTGTGGCTTGAAGCCACGCTCGGTCGTCCAAGGCCACATTTAAAATGGTTGTTAATGTGCTGCGAATGATGTGGTCAATTTTGTCGAACAGATGTGGTTGCTTCCATAAAGGGGAAGAACGTAGAAAACATATAAAATTTGCGCCAAAACAACAGTATCTAATCAGGGTGAATGCCGAATGTAAATGAATTTTAGAGAGTCTGTCCGAAATGTCGTTGAAATTTTTAATTTTTTCATCGATGGAAGGAGAAAAACTATCTTCTTAAATTGGGGAACGTAGGAGGTGCAGTGAACTTTGTCTAAAATTTTGGTTTGTGGGGCCGACAGACTATTGCATTAAATGTATCTAGAGTCAATTGTCTGTCGGTAATGTCAGAAAGGTAAAGTTCACATTTTGAAGGGTTAAGGTTCAAGCCAATAGAATAAAGTTAAGGTCTTTATATAACGACCATCACGTCCGCGGAGTTTCGCTGGCTAATTATTTTAACCCTGTATACGTATTATAAATTAAAGTCGATTTTCGTGTTTGTGTATAGACGTCTACTGTTGCCTAAACCGTGCGATTGATTTAACTTCATTTTGATATTTTTGAATTAATGTCAAGGGGTCGATCAGTGAGATGAAGCTCATTCCAACGGACACTCTTTTAAATCATAATGTGAAGTTGACAGGCCTATGAACCATTTTCAACAGTAATCTCGGCACTTATTTAAAGATTAACACCTCACTGAGTTTAGGGTACCGTAACTAAATTGATATAATGAACGCAGTTTACGAGGCAAACAATTTGACGGTTTGACATGAAAAGGTAATTCATCTTTATATACCAAGACCCCTCCGTACCTCGGAAAGCACGTTAAGCCGTTGGTCCCGGCTGTCATTCGTGGATCTTTGACAGTCGTTACTTCAGAAGACCGAAAGTCTGACACCCAGTCTTACAAAGGAGTTTAGTATTACCCAGTACCTGGGTTGTGGAGGTCAGATGGGCAGTTGCTCCATGCAAAATACTGGTACTCACCTGCATCTGGTTAGACTGGAAGCCGACCCCAACATAATTGGGAAATGGCTAGGCAGATGATGACATGGATAGATTTTAGAAACTAACGGTGTTCGCAATCTTCCGGTGACATAATATTTCGCGCTTTTTCAATTTCATTATTATTATTTTTGAGTAGATTATGTGCGGCACCATGTGCCTAAGCCCCGACTTCAACTTGACGAGTCTGTTATTTTCGCATAGTCGGTCGGGAAATGATTGTAAGTTATAAATAAATGGGCTAACGAGACTCCAATTTTATAACTGCCTAAACGAGTTGTAATTAGACTTAACTAGCTGCGCCCTGCGCTTTCACCCGCATAAGTCTTGATCCCGTTTAAATATCGAGATAAAATTATCCTATGTATTAATCCTATCTGTGCGCCAAATTTCATCCAAATCCGTTCAGTAGTTTTCGCGTGAAAGAGTAACAAACATCCATCCATACAAACTTTAACGTTTATAATATGACTAGCAGTGCCCCGCGGTTTCACCCGCATAAGTTTCGATCCCGTGGGAATATATGAATAAAAAGTATCCTATGTGTTAATCCTGGTTACAAACTATCTGTGTGCCAAATTTCATCCAAATCCGTTTAGCCGTTTGAGCGTGAAGAAGTAGATAACAAACATCAATCCATCCATACGAACTTTCGCGTTTATAATATTAGTAGGAAGTAGGATTATTTGATGTTTAAAAAAAATGTTTTTTTTTGTAATTAGAATATTGATAGTACCGTGCGTTCCTATAATTTAGATACATGCGATATTTAGGTATGTTACAAAGACTTTGGGTCATTGTTGTGTATGTGTTTAGTTGGTAAGCCTCTTACAGGGTCAAATTAAATTAGCTAGTGAAACTCCGCGGTCGTGATGGGACAAGTAAAGTTTACACAATAAAAAGCTGATTTTTAAACTGATATTTCAAGTGACGACACTAACTGCGGTCGGTGAGTCCAAGACTCGACACAAAAATCGTCAATTGCTTTTTTATTTTATCTCATCACCAGCAGAGTTTCGCTAGCTAATACAATTTGACCTTGTATAAAATAAATAATACTTCTAGTTGTGGTAGCTCAAAAAATACTTACTACATAATGTGTTATCGATCACGCTGACCTCCTTTCCCCGACAGCAGGCAAGAACATGAAGAAGATGGGCATGGCGATGATCCCGCTGATCTTCCACGTGGGAGCCACCTCCACCTGGATGATACTCACCAGCATCATGGCCGTCAAGTCTGTCGCCATAGGCCTGATGCTGCTGGTGTTCAAGATTGCCGTTAGCTCTGCTAAGGTAAGAAACAAAAAACAGCCATAAAACATTATTGGTTGAAACACTAGGGGCCTTGGGGTCCGAGTGCTCTGGCTTTGCAAAGCAAATTGTTGCCAAAGAACATTGACAGAAAGAAAGAATGAAAAAGTATTTATGCGACTCGGACAGTCAACAGCAAAAGTAGATGATCAAAATCAGAAATTCAATACTAATGAACGGAGTTCGCGTCAGAACTGTGTGGCGTCGAAGTGATTCAAAAGTATGTCAGACTCAGTGTCATACTTTTGAATCACTTCGACGCCACACAGTTCTGACGCCAACTCCGTTAATTAGTATTGAATTTCTGATTTTGATCATCTACTTTTGCTGTTGACTGTACATGAAGATCACAAACGAAATAAAAAATAAAAAAAACGGGTTGCACTCCGGGAGTGCCGGCAGAAGTGAAAACTTGGATTTAACGTTGTGCATTTTTGATACTTTGGAATGCGGTCTACTCTCCCTCCGTCTTACGAATTTTCGATCAGCTGTGCGATTCTGTAACCATCTCACAGTGAAAACTTAAGTGAAGTGAGCGTGGCGTGAGCTGTCATTCCAAATAATGCTAGGGGTTGACACTACTGACAACTCACATCAAGCTCACTTCACTTGAGTTTTCACGGTGAGATTTTTACAGCATCGACCGGCTGGTCACGTGTCCAGACGTGAGCTCCGTCTTACTAATTTTCGATCAGGTCACGTGTCCTGACACGAGTTTAACATTTTTTACCCATCACAACAAAAGTGCACAACGCTGCTAAAGAAGTTTTCACTTAAAAAAAACGGGTTGCACTCCGGGAGTGCCGGCAGAAGTGAAAACTTGAATATTAACGTTGTGCATTTTTGATATTTTGGAATGCGGTCTAGGTACTCTCCCTCCGTCTTACGAATTTTCGTTTAGGTCACGTGTCCTGACGCGAGCTCCGCCTTACGAATTTTCGATCAGGTCACGTGTCCTGACGCGAGTTTAACATTTTTTACCCATCACAACAAAAGTGCACAACGCCGCTAAAGAAGTTTTCACTTCAAAATATTTCTGAACTTCCCATGTTCATAATGTTCAAAATTCTATTACAGTACCGTAAGTAGTAAACACATTTTGATTGCAAAAAAACTATGATACGAGTACGTTGACCCAGTATTTTTAAAGTAATCAGCATAGTTAACACATTTCCTGTGAGGCGTTTATCACGGCAGTATCTAGGAAACTTAATGACAGAACTGTATACAGGGTGTTTGGTAGTAAGACCGATACAATTTTTTGAGGGATTTGTCATGTAATTTGCTAGGATAGACGTATGAGGAACAGGGTGTAAAGTTCACACATCGTCCATAGAAAAGGGAGGATGTCTGATGGGCAACTGCTTGATGATTTATGTCGGGCTGTTGTATGCTAGTCGCGCGGTAAACATTGCATGCGCGATGCAGGATTTTTTGCGTGATGTCAGTATGATGCGTGGTTCGCATGTGACGATGTAGAGCGATGTAGAGCCGCTACACTAGCACAAAATTGTTTTATTGTTCATTATTATTACGAATGTTTTAATTAAAATTTTTCGTTCATTTACACAATTGTACGACTTTGGAAACACCTGAGTTATTTTCTAGAACCAATTGTACATTTTTATTAATTAATTAGGTATTAGTTGTGATGTCGCCCAAGCGGCACCGCAACCTACTTGTTGGCCGCTATGTCGTCGGCTTACTGGCAAAGCCCTGACGAGCGGCCCCTCCTCGGGTTCCTCTTGGCTTCACCGTGGGTGACCAAGCCACGGCTACTGAGTCCCCCTACCTCGACAATGCGGGAACCCAGCGGGGGGGATGTGTATCCTGCCTATCCTAACCTATGGCGCTCAGACTTCTTTGACCGAGGCTCAGAAGTCCAAACTCAAGGTTTGCCAAAGAGCGATGGAGCGTAGCATCTTAAAAATTAAACTCACCGACCAAATTCGCAACACCACAATACGCTCGAAGACAGTTATCGCCGATGTTGGCGATAAGTCTGCGAGGCTGAAGTGGGACTGGGCGGGTTACACGGTCTATAGAATGCATCCAGACAGATGGGCCAAATAAGTCGTTACACAGTGTGTAATAAATTATTTCATTTCATTTCATTTGTGTGCCTGAAGACGGGCGTCGTCACCGAGGCAGGCCTAAGAAACGCTGGCGTGACGATTTCGACTCGTTCCTAACTTATTGGACGGAGATGGCTCAGGACAAAGAAAAGTGGAAAAATATGGGGGATACCTATGCCCAGCAGTGGGACAATTATACAGTATGTAACAAAAACCCTGTTGTTCCAAGTAGGGACGTTTTCAGAATCGATATCCGATGGTAATTACGTAAGTCAATTAAAAAAATATTGAAGAAAAAAAAATCAAAATAAATATTTTATAATAAATATTTGAAAAGTAACACTGATTGCTCACCCCTGCAAAGAGAAATAGGTAGCGACCGGTCGCTTTGTCGCCGCCCGCCGCGCTGCACACTACCATACTACACTAAGGTCATGAACTCGTCACGTGTCGTTCACATCACTCAGCTGTTTGACTGATAGATAACACTTTGGGAACGTTAGTTTGAATTTTTCAAAAAGTTGGCTTATCAAGTTTGACGATTGATAATACAATAAACACATAACCAGGCCTCCGTCACTCCATGTACTTGCACGTTATAATTACCTACCGCCCGGCCGAGCGGTCCGGGCCGTTTGCGGCCCAAATTCAGTGCTGTGGGATCGCGCCAAACAGTATAATAATAATACGGGAATCGCGCGGTGTGAAGCAATCACAACTGTACGTTTGAGTATTTAGGCACATTTTAGCATGCAGCGGTTGCTGACGAGACGGAGTAGGCTATTATAGCAGTAGGTAATTTTCTACTAAGTGAAGTATCTGTTACGTAGTAACTATTTAGTCATTTGTGACATAACTAACACTTTAAAATTAATTTATTTACCCACAGAGCACGTACTTCCGTAGGGTCTTCTTCAAACATCACGAGGATTTCTTCCTCAATGTCATGGTCTCGAGTCCTCGGTTATCCTTCGTCAATACGATGTTGGTCTCGACCGTGCACAGACCCAATGTTGAACGTCCGTATGTGAGAGACGAGACGTTGGGAAGCCATCGTCGACGCAAAGTTATGTTCCTTGGAGTTGCGAAATGTTCTTGGTACACTACAATATTCCTCATTTGAATAAGACATTTTGGAAAAAACGCACACACAGAATTCACTCACAAAATCACAATAATTTGGTTCTTTTTCTAATGCTGTCAACGCGTACGATACATCCGTCCCGAAGTAAGTTGCGCGGGCGACTGAGGGGCAGTGAGGGCGACAATCGGCTAGTGGCGGTCGTACAAAGGGAGTTTGTGCGTGCCGCCTGCTTTGTGTTTTGGCGCCAACCTGTCTAGCTATCGCGAATCAAAGGGGCCGCCGCCGGCGGCGGCAATCTTTATCGACCGTAGGCTAGATCCATTAGTACTTGTAAGTTCAGATGTTAAAAACATTTTGTAACAATGTATCGAATTTAAAAACTATCTGATTATGGACAATGTTCGGCCACCATTGTTTTTTTTTAAATTATAACTTCAATAATGGTAAGCCTATAGGTATATATATACGCTCCTACAAGGAACAACAGGGTTTTTGTTACATACTGTATATGATGAGTAAAAAAAAAATATTTATCTTAGGGCTGATTTTTCCATCGCCAGATAACTGTTATTCGTGGAATAAAATTGACGTTTGACAGTTTTTGTATGAAATAACTGTCATAATTTCAAAATTATTCCTCGAATAAAAATATCAGAAGGCCAATTCTCGTAATTTAAAACGTTCAAAATCTAGTCGCAGTTAAATTATGTCAAAAACTTGTCAAAATGTAGGCAAATTAGACGTATTATTTGACAGATTGAGACTGAGATCAGACTGTGAACGGTCTTAAAAGAAAAATCAGCCCTTAAGACCCTGTGACACTAAAGACGGGTGTTATGGGTGAAAACTAAGATAATATAACACTTCGTATCCCTAAGAAAATTGTGTAGGTCTTTCTACCAAACACCCTGTAGAAACAGAGTAAAAAACTAAAAAGGTTTGTCCGGCACGCGATGTTGTCTATGAATTTTTTTTGTCTGTGCTGTGAATTTAATTTTCGATGGTGCTACTGGTTGGGAAAAAAAGACAGTGTTGCTGTAGTGGTCGCAAGAACAACTGCTGGAAAGCCGTTGGTCCTGCGCCTGATCTCTCTCCGGTCGTCTCGGATTGCCGTCCCATCGGACTATGAGAGTGAGGGAAGAGAGAGTGCACCTGTGTCTACGCATAGGTACACTTGTGCACTAATATCTCCTGCGCCGAAGGCTGGCCTCCGATGAGACTGGCCACCGTGTCCGAAATTTAGTCTGGAGGACTATTATTAAGGAATTCTCTGTAGCAAACTGGATTCTGGATTTGTGCCCAGTTAATAGCTATCAATCTGCCATCGCACGCAAGCGCAAGCACCAGCCATCTAATCTCTCCACCACCCTTGGTTGACTGGTAGAGAATGCCTAAGGCATTAAGTCCGCCTTTGTACCTTTTTGTGCGAAAAGTTTAAATAAATAAATCTGCCTGCTATTTTACATGGAGCGAATGCCTACCTGACCTCCACGACCCAGTTACTGGGTAATACGATAGGCCTTGGTAAAATAAAAATACTGGTATTCAGCTGCATCCGGTCAGACTGGAAACCAACTCCAACAGAGTTGGGAAAAGGCAGGCAAATGATGATAATCCGACATTACAAACAGACACTTCAATTTTATTTAAGTATATTTGTTTAGAAGATTAACGAAAACAAACATATAAAAAATCAAAACTTATCTCTTATTTATTCCATTAGTTTAGACAGCTAGTAATAAAACATTTCTTTTATTACCTTTATAAATCAAAGCATTTTAATTACTGCAATTTAATTAACGATCTAGCTGTCTAGTTCGCTAGTTGTTCGAACAACTCGTTAAAATTAGATTATTATAACTAGAGCGGCATTTTAAAGCACTCGACTATAATTTACGACCTAGATTTGTACTTAATATGAATTGTACAGACGTCAGCACATCAAGCTACAACAACCTGTCAAATTTATTTAAACGATTTTCAACTTTATCGCTAATGCATTTAGATTCACGGTTGATTGGGGAAATTTGACAGTTTCGGGTAGCTTGATGTGCTGGCGTCTGTACTAGATAGAGTCTAGATACTAGACTTTCGAATGAAAGTTTAATTTAGTAAAAGCGAAGTGTAATTCCTTCAGCAATCTATCTATACTAATAGTAAAGCTAAAGAGTTTGTTTGTTTGTTTGAACGCGCTAATCTCTGAAACTACCAGTCGGCTTTAAACAAACTTTTGTGCATTTGATAGCTCTTGAGGAAGGCTTTTAACTGGGGAAGGAATAAAGAAACCCTAATAATAAAATCATTTATCATTTACAACGCTGCAATTTTTGCAGAATAGAATGCATGGTCTTCCTTTATGCACGTTGAGAAAGGTCAGTTTTCTTCAAACTGATCATTCTCAACGCTTACCTACTTAACTCCAATATTAAGTTCAATTGGTAGTGCTATTTTGTAAAGCGACAAATAGATAATTGGTACTTTACGAACGAATAGATTTTTTATGCCTATTCAATTATTTCTTCACTTCTTCAGCAAATAACAATAGAAAAAATTATTGAGGTAGGTTCTAACATATAAGAAACATATCACTCAAACATGTTCACGATTCAGAAACAGCGATCGCCAAAAAATATTTTGAATTTTTTGGTCTCTAGAGCAGCCAGTTTTCTTTTTTAGGGTTCCGTAGTCAACAAGGAACCCTTATAGTTTCGCCATGTCCGTCTGTCCGTCCGTAGCTCAGAGACTCTGTATATCTGTATAAGAAAGCTATGATTTGTCATGGATATTATTACAATCACGCCGACAAAGTGGTAAAATAAAATCATGAAAATTTTGTGTGCCTACACGTAAAGTGGGGATGTCTTTCTCGTCTACCCCATGGTGTGGGGTATCGTTGCCGTTGGATAGGTCTTTCAAAAATATTGCGACTACCTATCAGTCCTGCACAACCCAGTTACTGAGTAATACAATACCCCTTTAGTAAGACTGGTTGACAGACATTTGGGCTTCTGACTGCCCGTGATCACTGTTGTTCTACGCAAGACAGTCGGGACCAACGGCATAACGCGCTTTCCGAGCCACGGAGGGATCTCGATACTCAAACTCAAACTCAAATCATTTATTTCAATTAAACCATTTACAGGCACTTTTGAATTGTCAAAATTAAATAGTCGGTCAATTAGTCAAAAAGTTGAAGCTAATAGTCGCCCATTCCAAAAACTTAGATCTCTATGAAGAAGAACGGGCAAGAAACTCCACGGACACTCTTTTAAATCAAGATATTATTACAAAATCCTGGGTACATTATTCTTATTGTTTCTATATGTGAGAACAATGTAAAAAAGAAACAATTTAAAATATAACATTAAAAATAAGCCCTGGCAGTTAAGAGATGACCAGTCTCAACCAACGGCGCCCGTTCACGAACATGACGCGTGGATCAGCACCACCCAGCTCAACCATTTTGTAGGGAACCGAATGATGCAACACACGCGCCACCATCAGTGAGACATTTAGTGAGCATGTCATATTCTATGATATTATGTGTCTATCAATCTATTCGGTCGACCCATCATCATCATCATCATCTGCCTAGCCTTTTCCCAACTATGTTGGGGTCGGCTTCCAGTCTAACCGGATGCAGCTGAATACCAGTATTTTACATGAAGCGACTGCCTATCTGACCTCCACAACCCAGTTACTGGGTAATACGATACCCCTTGGTAAGACTGGTTGTCAGACTTTCGGGCTACTGACGACCCGTAACGACTGTCAAAGATCCACGAATGACAGCCGGGACCAACGGCTTAACGTGCTTTCCGAGGCACGGAGGGGTCTTGGTATGTGAAAATGGTCACCCATCCACGGACCAACCGTGGCAAGCGTAGCTTAACCTGATCGATCGACCCATGCGCGGTTAATATTTAGCCACTGACTGGACACTTATTATCTTGTAACTGGTTCAATAAAAAATGATAATGCTCATTTAATTGCACGCTAGTAGATCAGATACGCATGCCTGAGTTTTTATGTGTTGATAAAAACATAGCAAGAAATCTTTGAATTCATGTATGATTGAGATTAGTTCAGAGCGGGTTTATTACATGGCAAAGATACCTCGCGGTCGCAGTTTAGCCCGCTACCTCGATGTCACCTCGAAGCCCGCGATGTATTGTATCGCAGTGAGGACACCTCACTCTCCTCTCAGGCTCTTTGGGGTTTACCTCAATAATAATAATAATAATATAATAATATCTCTGGACATTTCACACAGCACCATTTGTCCCAAGCTAAGCAACCTAATGCTTGTGTTATGGTAACAAGATGGCTGAGAAACTACTTATACATATACAATTTTTTTTGTAAATACATACATATTATAGATAGAAAAACACCCAGACTCGGAACAAATACATGTAGGTCATACAAATATTTGTTCCGTGCGGGAATCGAACCCGCGACACGCAGCGCAGCAGTCAATCGCTTAACCACTGCGCCAACCGATGTCTCATCATTGTTCCCACTGCTGCGACACAGGCCTCCTCTCTGTAAGAGGGAGTGAGCCGTAATCGTAATCCACCACGCGGGCCCAGTGCGGGTTGGTAAATGTCACATGTCTTCGAATTTTAACACCTAGGACAGTTTCCTCACGATTTCCTTCACCGTTTTGAGAGCAGTGGTGATGAAATTATTTACACATAGGTAGTAAAGCGCCTGTCTGGGTTCGAAACTACGACCTACAACTCGTAAGTCACGACTGTGACTACTGGGCCACAAAATAAATGCTCATAAAAAAAAACAACTTGTTAAGTTTTAATTTCAATTTCTTCTCATAAGGACTATGGACATTATCTTGAATTTATCAAGTTACACGTTTCATTTCTTTTTTTATATTATACTAAACAACAGGTTACTCGCATAGAATCGGCTTTGTAGGTCAAATTCCATGTTGATTGAAATGGCAAAAGCAAAATAAAACCACTTTAAAAAACGTAATGGTCGCTCAGCGGGGCTTCATAATTATACAATACATACATTAATAGTAATCTATACAATAAAATACAAATACTAATAATAAAGTTTGTTTGTTTGTTTGAACGCGCTAATCTTTGGAACTACCCGCCGGACCCCCTGACCTATAATAAACAAGTACGCTGGACTTTATACTCGATAACAAAATGAAGACGTTTCATTTTCGCCATTTTGGCACTGACAGCAACTTCACGAAACTAATCCGTGGAACTAATATTTTTGATAGTGAGTTTTACAAGATGCGCCTGCTCTCATGATGAAAATGTTCTAAATATCTTGTAATAAACACAAAATACACAAAAAAGTCTAATTCCACGATTTAGACCTAAATCGTCACAGACGTACCAAAACAAAAAGACGGCCATTTGCGGCAATGTGTCAATTTTAGTTCCTGAGACGCTCGAGCGGGGGCGCTTTGAATCGGCACAAAAAACAACTGTCACTTCGTACAGTATATTTAGTCCAGCGTACTTGTATAACATAGGTCAGTGGCGGGACCATTATATTGATCAATATTTGTGACAATCTTGCCTTTACAATATTATTGTGTGTGTGCGGCTAGCCTTAGAGAAAGCCCCACTCTCACTGGGACCCTGCCTACCACATACCCACCGCAACACATAATTACCTATTGACAATACAAAACAGACTATTGTACCTATTCAACATTGTCGAGTTCAATTTTGAACAAAAAAAAAGTATAAAAGTTTTTTTTTCTATAGCGCACTCATTGTTTATCGTAAACGCGGTATTGTATTTTAAAGTCTCCAACGTAAGGTTTAAATTACATTGACGAGCACTCGTGAAATGCAAAAACTGTCGGTAGGCGTATGAGGCGATTATATTGACGATAGGAAGTGAAATTGATTTTTTTAGCTACTTTAAAGTTCGCCCTAAAGAAGTTTTTGATTAGTATCAGTGTTACTTTTAAAAGCATTTTAACGGCCCACGAGCAAATTAGTTGCCCAGCAACTTTTTGTCTCTGTGGCTGTCTCCTCGCCGAGATTTGGACAATGCGCAAACGGGAGCGACAACATCGCTACTTTTTTTTTAAATTTTCGGTTAACCGGCAACGAGCTAGCCGGCAACTTTAATGTCGCCGTGCGCGCACTTCCATTGCAATCCATAGACGGGCGACACTTGCGTCCAAACCCGCGGACTAAAATGTCTCCCAGCTGTCGCGTCGCTACATGCGCGCACTTTCATACAAACCCGTAGACTTGATGTGAGAGACAAATTAGTTGCGGAGACAAAAGTTGCTCGTGGGCGCAAGGCTGCATTCTGAATTGCTCTGTAAATAATCGATTAGAGACTGCTTATATCCGTTCCAAATTAGCGTGATCGCGATAATGATGTCCCGTGAATTGTCACAGATGACATGCGCTATCTTGCGATACCGCCGACCGTGCCCTACATTAATATCACCGTGCGCGCTGTCAAAAATGTCAGTTTTGCTGTTTTGTTTCGAGTCGAAACGTGGCACTTTCGAAAGTGTACTTCTGGCTACAGTCGCCACCTGACCAAAGAAAAAGAAAAAAGTTGTGGTGCAAATACAAAGATATATACTGTAATCCAACCATGTGTATTCATGTGAATATAGGTTCGACGGTGAGCTAGCACTGTGGGCACGTTCACGAGCGTTCCAAATTGTTGACAACTCTCAGCTGTCATAATCGTGATATCTGATTCGGAACGCAAGTTACTGATGTGAGCGCTGTGAGCGATTATGGCGTAATTCGGAATTTTTAAGGAAATAGCGTTTTTTTTTTCAGTTTTAACTTGAGTTTGGCTTTCACCTTTATTCAGGGTGTTTATCAGTACTTATGAGGGGTTGTGGCTAAATGATAACAGCAGTGCGATTCTGTAACCATCTCACCGTGAAAACTTAGGTGAAGTGAGCGTGGAGTGAGCTGTCATTCCAATTATTGCTAGGGATTGACACTATTGACAGCTCACTGCCTCACTCTAAGCCAAAGAGTAAAGTAATATAGAGCTCTAAGCTCACTTCATCTAACTTTTCACGGTGAGATTTTTACAGAATCGATCGGCAGATGCACGGTTGAATTGCAAGTTAAGCTACAATTACATAAATTGCCGAGACCCCTCCGTGCCTCTGTCATTCGTACTTAGATCTTTGACAGTCATTACGGATAGTCACCAGCCCAAAAATGTCTGACAACCAGTCTTACCAAGAGGTAGCGTATTACCTAGTTACTGGGTAGTGGAGGTCAGATAGACAGTCGCTCCATGTGAAATACTGGTATTCAGCTGCATCCGTTTAGACTGGAAGCCGACCCAAACATGGTTGGGAAATGGCTGACCACGGCGAGTTTTAAGTTGAACGATCGAGGCGCGGGATTACTGCGTAACACACTAAGGAATGGCTTTCATTTTGACAGTTCAACAACATTCTTTGAGTTAGGTGTTTACGTTGTTGAGCTGACAAATCCGAAGGCCAATTCTCGTAATTTAAAACGTTCAAAATCTACTCGCAGTCTCATCTCGGCGACAAATAAATGTCAAGAACTTGTCAAAACAGGGATTTTAAAGGTATTTTTGACAGATTGAGACTGAGATCAGACTGTAAAGGTTCTTAAAATTACGAGAATTGCCCGTCAGATATTGATTTATACTGTACAATAAAGCCTCGAATACACTAGGGGGCAAATGGAGCGACATGTTGCGGAACATGGCGCTCGACACCTACGTGAATGTCCCGAGAGAATGTCGCGGAACAGGCCAGGCGGTGCAGGCCTACAAATGGCGTGACACTGACGCGGGACGCGTTCGCTGTCGGAGCGGGAGCAAGCAACATGTCCCGCGTCACGTAAAATGTTGCGGAACTTGTTGCGGGATATTTATAAAAATTGCAGCAACGCTTAGATTGAGTGTTGCCCGTCATGTTGCGGGGCAAATGTCCCCTAGTGTATCCGATGCTTAAGGGTGCCGTACGATGCGATACTTACTTCGCGACGAGTCCCTATAGCCGGAACTAGTTAACCCAATCAATCAAAAATAATAACTAATATTCAATTGTTTATTTTGCAGGTGGCGTCATTCTTCACGGCGTTGAAGGCGAAGCAAGGTGGTCATCATCACGAGTACTCGTGGCCCTCACCACCTTCTGAACATCATGGTTAGTTTATTTTGTCTTGATTTTAAACTGAGCTGCTGGGGAGGAGTTTG
Organism: Apamea crenata; assembly: GCA_949629185.1. NCBI lineage: Eukaryota > Metazoa > Arthropoda > Insecta > Lepidoptera > Noctuidae > Apamea > Apamea crenata. The sequence goes on along the minus strand of OX451379.1, from coordinate 9,541,309 downwards.
TTGCGCCACTTCGTCTTCCCAGCGACAGCACTAGGAAGTGGTGAACGGCGGGCGTTTTGGGGGACTGTCTTATGTAATGTTGGCGTTCGAAAAGTGCTGATTCTCTGCTTTTTTTGAATTTGAAAGTTTTGTTTTGAAGTTTGAAGTTTTGTTTTGTTTTGTCGTTTGATTTTGAAAGAGTAGTAGATTTTATTGACAAATCCTTGGTAGACTCAGACTAAATTATAAACTGGAGAAAGTAGGAACACTAACAATACAGGGTAGATTTTTGAAACGGGGCAGTAAGTACAAAGAGGTAATTCTCATAATTTTAAGAACGTTCACAGTCTGATCTCAGTCTCCATCTGTCAAAAATACATCTAAAATTCCTACATTTTTCAAAAATCAAAATCAAAATTCATTTATTTAAATTAGGCTGATTGACGCTGAGATGAGATTTCGACTTGATTTTTAACGTTTTTAATTAAGTACGGGAATTGGCCTTCAGCGGGGCAATTCTCGTAATTTTAAGAACGTTCACAGTCTGATCTGTCTCAATCGGTCAAAAATACCTCTAACTTCCTTACATTTTGACAAGATTTTGACATTTGTTTGTCGCCGAGATGAGACTGCGACTAGATTTTGAACGTTTTCAATTACGAGAATTGGCCTTCATTTACCCTAGCCGTTGAAGCTACAGGAAAACTGCCTTAGGATTTTTGTGAAAGCTCGATCTGCATTCACAGATTTTGAAAACATTGTACAGTTGAGTACAGACGGGCAAGAAAATTCGGCAATTTTCACATAAACTTATTTTGATGCCAATCGATCATGTTTCTTATTAGAATCAATTTATTTATTTCTGTCGGACCAACTGAGGTTTGAGTACCTACTAGAAGAGTCAGAATTCTTCGGCTGACAGAGACCTGCCTCGGCTGCCTCGTTGTTCTAGTTTAGGGACCTGTGGTCTGGTCGCCGCAAATGCATTTCAATCCCCGGCCAGGTAGTGTTATTGCGTTTTCCTACAGCATAATCAGCATATAATGTTCCCACTGCTGGTACACATGCCTCCTCTCTGTGAGAGGGAGTTGGCCATAATCCACAACGTGGGCTCAGTGCGGGTTGGTTGATGACGATGGCACATTTCTTCAATTTTTTGGTTCTAGGATATGCCGGTTTCCTTCACCGGTGATGAAATTAAATACACAAAGTACCTGTCTGGGTTCGAATTCACGACTCGTACGTCGGGGCTGATTTATTTATCTATTATTATTTATTTATCCTCACACTGGAACGCCATACAGAAATTACACCAATAGAGCAAAAAATCACTTCATGTGCACTTTCCATCCATCCTGTGCGCGGTGGACATCGAACGAGTGACGATGGATCACGTACGCTCACGCAGCGTGCAAGTGCAGCATTTCTCTTTTTTTTCTGATACCACTTAGCTATCACTGCTCGCATGGAATTTGGCGTTTTCCGGTGGAAATTTGAATTTATACCCGGAATTGCATTCGACACCTACATACTATCATCATCAATATCATTCTCCTGCCCTCATCCAAATTTATGTGCGGTCGGCGCAACATGTCCTTTTCTTCCATACTTCTCTATTAGTCGCCATCTCAGTAGTCACCCCCTTTCTAACCATATCATCATTCACACAGTCCATCCATCGTTTCTTTGGTCTTCCCCTACTCTTATAGCCATTGACATTAAAAACTCTCCTCACGTCATTTTCCACATTTCTCCGTAACACGTCATGCCCATACAATGACAACCGATTTCCGCACAACTTTTCAGTTACCGGTGCCACTTTCAGACTTCCTCTTATGTACTAATCACGAGACTTATTATAGATACAATACACCCGCCATAATGTGGTTAAAACCTATCCATTATGGCAAACAGCAATGATTTCAAAAATCATCATTACACACTCGTAGTAATGAGTTATCTAACAAAATCTTATTTAAAATATTGCATCTTTTTCTCATTGCAGGGTATGACAGAAGTCTGCCGGATCCCGGTAAGAATCATTTACTTTACTTTACTGTTAAGCAATGTACATTATGTAAATGAGATTTTGTTGATAACTGAATGAATACCTACATATTATATTGTAGTAGGTACTAGCATCTGCTTGCGACTCCGTCCGCGAGAAATTTTTTGTTACCCAGACCCGTCGCATCGCATCGCCTGCACAATTATATTAGTTCGTTTTCGCTTAACGTTCTTTTTGAATTATTTATTTTTGCTCGGCTCTTGAGTCCTAGCCTAATAAATAGCCTTCCAATAGTTGGGCTATCAAATGCAAAGCCTTTTTTTCAAATGTTAGTTCTAGAGATTAGCTTGTTCAAACCAACTCTTCAGATTTAAGATCTGAAGGCCAATTCTCGTAATTAAAAACGTTCAAAATCTAGTCGCAGTCTCATCTCAGCGACAAACAAATGTCAAAAACTTGTCGAAATGTAGGGAAATTAGAAGTATTTTTTGACAGATTGAGACTGAGATCAGACTGTGAACCGTCTTAAAATTACGAGAATTGCCCCTCAGATAGTAGGTATACTTGCTTCTTCTTTTTACTATCCTAGTTTCTTCCTTTTAATTTCTACTGCAGGCCTCCATTTATGGCATTTTCCCCGTATTGTGCGAATCTTATTGAGGTTTTTCCGAATCTTTCCCGAATACAAGTACTATAACAGCAACGGCCAACCTAACATTTCAGCCTTAAAAGGACATAACGCCACCTCTGGATTTCTTCTAGGGCAATATCAGATAAACAGAAAATTCAGTCGTGGCGTTATGTATTTTCAATAAAAAGAAAGAATGAAAATACACTTATTTGCGGTAAACACGACGCAGAGAAATAACACAAACACAAAAAAGAACAAGTTGGAGGAGTTGGGGTTGGGTGTTCAATCATCTGAATATTTATTTATTCCTATTTAATTTAACCTATTTCTTGCAGGTTCCTACTACCCAGCGAGTTGGAACGCCTACACCCCTGAGTTCAACGACGCGTTCCCTCCATACAAGACAATTCCCATGTACAAGCACAATGAACCGATATACGAAGATGCAGAGTACACAGAGGAAAGCAAGCCTCATAGCTGATCGATTTAGTCATGTACTATCGCCAAAATCTATAGGTACTCGTAACTGACCACCGCGTAAGGACTATTCCTACTTGCAGCGCATATTATTAGTCGACCTAAAAAGGATCCTCTTTTGTTTTACTTACGGACGCAGCTTTGGTCATCATGTGCACGGGATTTGGTTTTCAAAATGGTCAGATATAGGTTTTGGTGATAGTAATTGTGGAAATTATAAGTACCTAATTGACTGCGTGTTAAAAGTAAAAGCTTATTGCCGTGTCCTCATATTTTAAGACTATTTATTTATAATAGAATTAAGTTATTTAAGTATTTTAACTACATAAGGCTGCGCCCTAACCAAACGGATCGCCGCGCGAACACGCGACCGTGAAAGGGGTCGGCAAACCTTAACGCTTGATCGCGCCAGCAAAGGGAGCCTTCCGGTTTACTATCAAATAAGTGACATGAACGCAACATTCGCGTGCGAGCTATCTCTTTGGTTAGGACGGGGGTAAGACCATAGTCACATAATAATATTATATATGTCCCCGTATGATTGTGAACACCGTTAGTTTATAAATCTCGCGAGAATGTAAGCTGTAGATAAATTGTGAACTGTACCATACTGTTTACAATTTAACGTACCTATTAATTTTCGATAGTTTATAATCTATCAATGACAAACCATTAAATAGTGAACGAACCTGCATTTACCGACAGGGTTCACAATCTGTCCGATTTTATCACAACAAATAAAATTGTGAACCGTCCCTGATTTGACGGTCTTGGTGATAGCCGAATTGGTTACAGTAACTTAGCCAGGGCACTCCGACCAAATGGGTTAGGTTAGGTGAGAAATGTAGCCAAAAGCGCGCGAGCCGAGCAAGCGAAACGAGCGGCTCAATCTCAGAATACCAGATTCTCAAAATATTAGATTCGCAAAATAACAGATTCGGTGCCGCGGTAACGGCCGGCGAGCGCTACTTCCAAGTTGGTTGCAGTTACTTGGCTATTTAGTATTAGCGCAAGGTGCGATCCGTCGCATGCAAGTTTGATACCAGTTCACAAATTGCCGGTTTGCCATCGACAAATTATAAATTATTCAAACATATACCCCTTTATTCATAAACGTTGCTTAAAGTTAAGTAGTGGTGATTAGCGACTCTATAACCATTCAGTTTTGACGTTTAAACGTCACTTAACTTTAGTCATCGTTTATGAATAAACCCCAATGCGTATAACTGTGAATGGTTTTTGATAGTTTATAATCCCGCGAGATAGATTATAAACTAACGATGTTCATAATTACACGGTGACGTTTACAAGGTAATGATGCTCAATCTTGATTTTGATTACAGATTTGTATGAGGTCTGGTCTGTCAATTTAAAATCTTAATTCTTGACTGAGCATCGTTCCTCTTCCTATATTATAGAGTATTTTAGTTGCTGCATTTATTCGGCTTCGTTCACGCATTAAAAAACATTAGAAAAGAGGGTATGTTGTGAATTGAGTAATCCTATTATGTAGTTCACAATGTACATGTGTAGGTAACTAGGTAGGTTAGGAAAACTACATTTATAATTTAAAAGGGTAACTGTATTTATTGCAATAAAAAAATTATCAAAAAACGGACGGACTATCATTTTTCCTTAAAAAATATACAATTTAAGTAAATTAAATTTACAAAAAGTTTAGAGTCTAAAGCTCATCTTGGAATGTAAATATCGAGATTCGATCCCTGTTTATATAAAAAATTCTATATAAAAGTCAAAAAAAATATAAGATTCACTAGAATATAATATTATTATACAAAACTATATAATTATACAAATATATATAAGGTAGAAACGACAATACAACAATAAATTAAACTGCGTACCTATATCTAATGACGTTCCCAGTCTGAATACAAAAAATCAATCAAATATATCCAATAGTTTAGTGTCAAAGATTGGCACACACAACCCATAGTCGGCCCATCACTACTATTTAGTTTGATTTAAAAAAAAAGCCTTTTTTAATTTCGATGTTTTTTAATTTTGTTGTGATATATTTGATTTTTTTTATTAAAAGCCCGTGATATCCCACTGCAGGGCAAAGGCCTGCCTACTCTCTTTCCACTTCTCTCTGTTCAAAGCTGCTAAGGACCAGTTCTTGTTGAAGGAGTCCAGCTCATCCCGCTGTCTCCGTCTGGGCCTGCCGCGATGTCGATTGCCATTAAGAGGGATCCATTGGGTCGTAAGTTTGGCCCATTGGTTGTCTGACATGCGGCAGATGTTTCCAGCCCAGTTCCATTTTAGCGTGGCGCTTTCCAAGTGACATCAAGTTATCTTTGTGATGGAACGAATGGCTTATTAATTGATAGTTCCAAAATACTCTTACGCATTAGTATTGCCAGTTTTTTTATTTATTGTCGTATTGTTGTATCCACATTGTATTTATCAAAATATAAAATACCAAACATCAACTATTGTATAAAAAATACATTTTTGAGCTCAAAAAATCACATTCAGTTACAGTTTTACACATAAAAAGATCTCCAAGTTTCAAATTAAAGCTAGATATTGTGATGAAAGATGTCAAATTACAATATCACAAAATAAATTATAGTTACAAAAAATTACCCTCGTCTTCCGCTCCGCTACAGGCGGGTAAGAATGTCAAAGTAACACGGCAGTGATAATACTTTTTTTTTTCTTTTATTTTTATCAAAAATTTTACTTAAACTTATTGAACAAATCGATATTAGAATCAGACTGTTCTTTTCATTTTAAGCTTATTTCCAAAAAAATAGTTTTTTTCTCATGCACATCTAAGGCAACCTCATAAAATACAGTCAATCAATAAATCTGCGACGCCATTTTATTTATGAAAACATCAGAAGCTAGGTGCACGGTTCCAATTGGTCGTTTCCTATGGAGAAGAGCCGGCAAGAAACTCCACGGTTACTCTTTTAAAAATCTATTGAGTATTTCAAACTACGATCAAGAAAATTCTCGAACAAATAAACAACAAACATACTAATTCGACACATTTGTTTTTTTAACCTCCTGTTTTTAAAGTCGGTTAAAAATAAATGAATATTTGCGTTTTCTCGTCAAAAATACTATTACAGTGTAGAATATTACTAAAATTATTGCAACTTTGGTTTCATAGAGGAGCGATGGTCGCCATAACGGGCACAGTGAGGCTATCATGAAAATGGGCTTTGACTTAACCTGTTCTACAGAGTCTAGGAAAACCACTGACCTATATTATACAAGTAGGCTGGACATCATACTATCGATGACAAAACGAAGACATTTCATTTTCGCCATTTTGGCGCCGATAACAACGTGAGCGTCCGTGGAACTAATATTTTTGATAATGAGTTTTACAAAATGCGCATACTCTCATGATCGAAATATCTCGTAATAAACACAAAATACACAAAAAAGTCTTATTCCACGATTTAGACCTAAATCATTAGAGACTTACCAAAACATCACGGCGACCATTTGCAACAATGTGTCAATTTAGTTCCTGAGACGCTCGAGCGGGACGCTTTGAATCGGCACAAAAAACAACTGTCATTTCTTATAGTATATTTAGTCCAGCGTACTTGTTTATAGCATCCGCAACTCCACCACTGACCTCTAGTCAGTGGTGGAGTAGGTTAACTTCAACCCAGTTGTCCAACTATCTTGGTCATACATATATTACAATACAGGAAAAAAAATTACCAGTGTGCAAATTGCAACCATCCGTGGCTAAATAATAACAGCCGCACAGGGCGATCAATCAGGTTAAGCTACGCTTGCTGCGGTTGGTCTGTGGATGGGTGACCTTTACATACCGAGACCCCTCCGTGCCTCGGAAAGCACGTTTAGCCGTTGACCTGGACTATTCTAGTAGATATCGCACTTTTCCATGAAACAACATTTTTTTTTAAACCTAGCTTTACCTCGGGCCCTATCAGAATACCAGCGCTGCAGTATTTTTTTTTTAAATCGCAGCATTATGCTGAGATAGGAGCCTTTTTGGCGTCGCACAGGTGTTTTTTTGTTTGTTTTTTTTTCTGGTTGTTTTTAGTGTAACTTTATTAGTTTTAAATGCTCCTTTTTTACTTTTTGTATTTCCTCTGTGTGTCCCAAATAAAAAGGTTTTCTTTCTTTTACCTACGGGGATTAGAATCATATGCTGAATACATGGTTACAGTTTGCGCACTGATATTTTTTTTCCCATATTTATATCAACCAACCAAAGAAGTACATTTCCACATCTACAAGTCATCAGTAATCTTGAAACAAACACTCAAAAAGATACACAAAGTAATCAAAATGGAGTCACTAACCAGTCCAAGAACACTACTGCTACCAAACCAGCTATACTTAACCTTTTTCTTGGTCAACCTCCTTTTATCCACGACCAACTTTTTGGGCCAAGAATTATAGTCTGTGGGCACGGCTTGACATTGACTCGGATGCCATTTGCGAGGAGTATTATTCGAATTTTTCGCTTGTATACAAACTTCATGGGTTTTGCCGTCTTGGAGGGAGATTTTGAATGGCTCGTCGATAGGGATGGTCTGGGATCTCAGAGTGTATGCCACGTCTGCTGAGTAGTGCAGCTTGTTGGTGCTGTCTCGAATGTAGAGGATGAAGTCCCCGACGTCCTCGTTCGAGGTTATGAACCAATGGACGTAGATCGATGATTGGGAGCTGAAAGAGATAGAAAATTGGTTTGAGATAACTTTTTGACGCAGTTGGGAGAAAATAAAACAGTGGCGACGGCCGCGACTTACGAGTTACAAATTAAAGCACCTGTCTGGAACGCTTTAATTACTACTACTAATTACTTTTCATTGAGTTAGCCCTGCTACAGTTAAAGTTTGCTTACAGCTTGTTTTTTGTTTAAAATAATATAGTAATCTGTGGAAAATGTTGTGGGTGGTATATTTGTTAAGTTTAATTTTAAGACAACACTGTTTATGCTTAATATACTGCTGTTTGTTTTCCCAAATGTAATAAATAAATAAATTTGCGTAAATTATTGAATCACCACTGCTCTCAAATGTGATGTCCTAGAACCAAAAATTCGAAGACATGTGACATCTACCAACCCGTACTGGGCCCGCGTGGTGGATTACGGCACTCCATCTCAGAGAGAGGGGGCCTGTGTCTCAGAAGTGGGAACATTATAGGCTGATTTATATAATATATAGGTGAAAATTGGGGATGAACTGGATATATTTATTTGGGTGATACAGTTTATGCTTAACTAGATAAAATTACAATAATAATTATGAAAACTTGGAGAATAGATTGGAGGATAAATTAGTAAAGAAGTATGCTGCAGCCATTTTTGTAATACGGTACAGATAAAAACCGGCCAAGAGCGAGTCGGACTCGCGCACTGAGGGTTCCGTACAATTTAAAATTATTAAAAATATTTTTATTACATAATGTAACTAAAAATTTACGGTTTTCGCAATATTTCCTTTATCTGTGCTATAAGACGTTGCTTCGTACCAAATTTCAAGATTCTGAGTTCACGGGAAGTACCCTGTAGGTTTTGATTCCCTTGCGAGTGTCGAAAATTTGCGGCATAAATGGCTGTATCTTTTGATTGCGTTGGCTTAGAAGTTCTTCACAGCTCCAAGGGTCAGTAGTCCTGAGTATTTGATATAAATTCCAGCTCGATACCTCCACGCGTTCCTGATAAAAGAGTGTCTTGACAGACAGACAGACGGACGGACAGATGGACAACAAAGTGATCCTATAAGGGTTCCGTTTTTTCCTTTCGAGGTACGGAACCCTAAAAATTACTAAAAATAGTCCTGAGAAAATTGCGGTCTTGCATACATACGGGTCGAAGACAAAGTCTTTATTTGGAGTCTTTTTAAAGTAAACTTCGGGCCGAAAGCAGACATGATTTATACCACCTCAGAATTTTTGTAAATAAAAATTATATTTTAACCGATATTTAATGACATTTCATAATTATATCGCAGTTCCAACTAGTTTTGATGTTTTTCTCGTGGATACAGTGTCAACAAAAACACAAAAAGAATCTCTCCGGCGGGGAATCGAACCCCGGTCTCCCGCGTGACAGGCGGGGATACTTACCACTATACTACCGAAGATGTGAGTGTCATGCCGAAATCTGAAACCTATTGGTGCAATGAACTCTTCAAACGACTGGTTGACACTTCCCGTGACCCAAGGGCAGGCTTTTACCTGGGCCAGAGGATAAGTATTGCCATACAACGTGGCAATACCGCCAGTCTCTTGGGTACATTACCAGTCGACAGCGATGCGGAGCAATATTTTGATATTTCGACGCCATATTTTAGTTTGTTAATAGTTTTAGTTAGGTCTTTTGGCTAAGCAACAACAGCCGCACGGGGTGATCGATCGAGTTAAGCTACGCTTGCCGCGGTTGGTCCGTGAATGGGTGACCATCTTTACATACCAAGACCCCTCCGTGCCTCGGAAAGCACGTTAAGCCGTTGGTCCCGACTGTCATTCGTGGATCTTTGACAGTCGTTACGGGACGTCAGAAGCCCGAAGCCCGAAAGTTTGACAATCAGTCTTATCAAGGGGTATCGTATTACCCAGTAACTTGGTTGTGGAGGTCAGATAGGCAGTCTCTCCGTGTAAAATACTGGTATTCGGTTGCATCTGGTTAGACTGGAAGCCGACCCCAACATAGTTGGGAAAAAGGCTAGGCAGATGATGAATAGTTTTAGTTCGGTTAGGATATTATATATTTATTTTATTGGTGTAAAAGAAACTAGGATAGTACCCAAAGGTACATCAAATTCCGATTACTAATAAAATTCTCAGTCTTCAAACGAGGTTATTAGAGCAACAACCCATGATTATTGTCGTTCCATATAGGGCTTCCAATCCCGCAATACCGAGATTCCGGTATTGCGGGATCCCGCGTCATTCACCAGTCAAAAGAGTTGCGGGATAACCTGAATTTGCGGGACTATTTTAAGACTTTGTAATGAGAATGCAGTGCAGCCTTTCCAGCTCAACTGAGAATATAGGTAAACGAGTGATAACCAGGTCGAACAAAGCCAAAAAAATATGTAGATCTAATGAAATATAACAAAAAATTACTACTTCCTATCGACATCACGATTAGAAAAGTTTTAAATCATTGCCTGCTGAAAAAAAACACAAAAAGAATCTCTCCGGCGGGGAATCGAACCCCGGTCTCCCGCGTGACAGGCGGGGATACTTACCACTATACTACCGAAGATGTGATAGCTATGGCCAAATTCGCAACCTATTAGTACAACTTCATTGGAATGATCGTTTTAAATAAAAATACATTTTTATTTAGCACAGACTAAAACCCACACAAAATCTATATACTAAGGGCTGATTTTTCAATCGGCAGATAATAATTTTCATTCGTGGAATAAAATTGACGTCTGATTGGTTCTGTTACTGTATGGATGAACTGTCAAAAATTCAAAATTATTCCTCGAATAAAGTTATCAGATGATTGATAGTGAGGGCGCAGGAGCTCTCGGCTCCGTCAGAGGCAATGGCGAATTCGGAAGTGTGTGTGTTTTGTACTGACGCTACTCGTTTTCACGCACACATTCCTAGCGTGTTTGGACACTTGGTTACCACAACAAAGCGCGCGTCGCTTCGTAAGATAAAAATACAACAATGCTGTAACAGGAATTATAACCATTTCTACGTTTAGTTCAGCAATATCCATTATTGAGGTAAGTTTATCTAAGTACCGTCTGGCGTTCCCTTGCTATCATTTAAGAGACTAATAATATGACGATAATGTAAATTACGCATTAAAAAAAACGTATTTATTACTACAATTAATATGAAACCATTGTACCGCCTAAGACTGTCTCAAAAAAACACAAAAAGAATCTCTCCGGCGGGGAATCGAACCCCGGTCTCCCGCGTGACAGGCGGGGATACTTACCACTATACTACCGAAGATGCGAAAGTGATGGCGAAATAACGTGTTGGATGATCCTATTGTTGCTAGCAAATATTAAAATGAGTGAAAACACAAAATACGGTGTCATATGAGGAACGTATAAGTCACGGAGTCGCACAACTATCTAAAAGCCAATTCCCGTAATTAAAAACGTTCAAAATCTAGTCTCAATCTCATCTCAGCGACAATCAATGTTAAAAACTTGTCAACAATGTAGGAAAATTAGAGGTATTTTTGGCAGATTGAGACTGAGATCAGACTGTGAACGTTCTTAAAATTACGAGAATTGCATCTCTGGTGCGCGACGATCGTTCAAGATGGTTACCGGCTATTAGAAAACCTTGAATGTATTCAAAAGTTGTTTGAACAACTGTTTAAAAATGTCTGCAAGCCTTGAATCAAATTGATAGTACAAACGAATTCAATAGTCGAACATATAATGAAATTTCACCGAAGGCATAGTAAAATGAGATAATTGAAAAAAAATCAGTAAAATCAATGGAAATTTGAAGAAGCTACACGTTTTATATGTTTTTGGTGGGAATTACTCCCGTCCTTGTCGCGCGGTACTGACAATGTATGGCGCTAGTATGAAGTTACATTGTCGTGAGTGTCGTGACGTCACTTCTACGGTAGTGACGTCTTTTACTAGAAGTTATTTATTTATATTTTTTTACGCTTATAGACTTATTGAAGCAAGTCTGCACTATTTGCAAACAAATATTTTTTTGAGTATAAAATTTAAAAAATTGTCACCATCCCTATTGATGACCACACTCGATTACTGCATTATTTCAGACCTTACGCACTTTCCATAATAGCGCGGGCAGGCTGCGACGGGATGGGTCGGGAGAACAAGAAGTTTCACGCGGACGAAGTCGCGGGCAGAAGCTAGTACTAATAATAATATAATAAACAACGCTCCACGGTTTCACCCGCATAAGTTTCGATCCCGTAGCAATATCGGGATAAAAATCATCCTATGTGTTAATCCTGGTTATAAACCGTCTGTGTGCCAAATTTCATCCAAATACGTTCAGTAGTTTTTGCGTGAAAGAGTAACAAACATCCATCCATACAAACTTTTCCCGTTTATTATATTAGTAGGAAGCAGGAGTATACTTACTATTGTATATCCCTAAACGCCAAATCCGGTTCAGAGACAAAGTCGAACGCACTCTCTCCCTCAGTGTTGCTATGCTCCAAAATCATAGTATCAACTTCAATGTTGCCAGTGCACAACAGTCTATCTTCGTCTACAGTCAGTAGGTTTTCATTTTGTAATGTTACCGGCTCAGCGCAGGTTAGATTTTGGTATTTATCGTCCATTTTGAGTAAAGATGGTCTCATATGGTTTAGGTAATGCTTCAATGGACGCGTGAAGCAATCGCATTTTAGGCTGTTTCCTGAAAATTAAAAAATAAATTTTAAAAAATTACAATTGTGGTAATTTTTGAGTGGCTTGTGGTTAAGTAATAACAGCCGCACTACGATTGCCGCGGTTGGTCCGTTGATGGGTGACCGTCAGAAGCACCCCTTGTATTTACAGAACTATAATAAATTCTATAAATACATATATGTTATGATCGCAAATCATATTTTGATCAACATACAACCTGAACCAGCAAATTGCAAAACACGTAAGAAAATTTGATCTTGCGGTCATCATCCACAGCCCGCCTTCACCCACTACTGGGGCATAGGCCTCTATTATTGTGCCAATCCCCACACTCCTGTGCCAGCCTCATCATCATCAATTAGATTGGTACTGACCTTGAAACAACACCGTCAACCCCTCATGCCTGACCTTCCTAACCAACTGGGGCTCGAAGCTCGTCAGCTCGTTCTGTCGAACATCCAGCAACTTCAGTTGTTTAGCTGACATTATATTTGCAGTAGGTAATACTTGGAGAGAGTTGTTTCTTAGATGTAGCTCCGTTATGTTCTCGGGGAAGCTGAATTTGATTTCGGCTGGAATGTAAAAAGAAATATGTTGGTTATGCACCGTGTTCCGGACAATATACATACATAAACTTCGACCAGATGTTCAGACAATGGAAATACGCATTTTTCATTATGGACACATTAATGAATTCTTATTTTTTAGTTTTTGTTGATTTTCATACAAACTAAATACCTTGACGTAAATCACCCGATATGCATGCCTCTTTATCTCTTTATCCGAAGCATTTGATAGATTTATAATTTTAATTGCACTAAGCGGCAACATAGGCCAAATTAAGACCCTTTCTTACTGCATAGCTATATTAAATTACAAATATATTTGTAACGAAGCCTTTTTAAGTACCTACTACTTCCTGTGTTAGATTTCTTTTGTAAAAGCTATAGAAGCGTTTGCCAAAGTTTATGGATAACGTGAAGAACACGGTGTGTAATATTATGTCGGTTATTATGACGGTTGTACTTTCTGAAGGGGTAAGCAGAAGTAAATTTCGTCAGTTACGGTTGTTTCATATACTACGGGGTCTGCCCATTACCATTAACAGGACATAAAGCTAGATTCCGGGCGGCTACTAAGGGTCTCTTAATGGAAAAACAATGTGCCCGACCTGGGAATCGAACCCAGGACCTCACACTCAGTAGTCAAGCTTTTCGACCTCTAGGCCAAAGAAAAAGTCCGCCTCTAATTTTGTTTATGTATTTTTTGAACGCCAGAGTATAAACGTACCGCCGTACCCCTGACGCCAGGCCACTTTTTCTGTCAAATGACCTTCATAAAAAATAGGGATTCCAGTAATGATTTAAATTATTTATTTCATAATATGGTACGGCGTGTATTTTGTCATATATTTGTGACGTTGGCGTTCAGGGTAAGATTTCGTTTGTCACATATACGTGACAATGGCCTTCAAAAGGTTAACCCAAAGATCAGTGAAATACTTACATGTTCTTGATATCATATCTTTCAGATTATTGTGAGATAAATCCAAGACTTCCAACGATGTTAGATTTCCAAGGACATCTGAAAAGTTATGTTTAAAAGCACTTAGTATTATGTAGTAGAATATTATGTGTACTTTCTCAAGAAATTAAATCTATGGTCCTTCGATGGCAATAAAAATGCTTAATCAGCCTATAATGTCCCCACTGCTGGGACACAGGCCTCCTCTCGGTGATAGGGAGTGGGCAGTAAGCCACCACGCGGGTCCAGTGCGGGTTGGTAGATGTCACATGTCTTCGAATGTTTGGCTCTAGGACATGCCGGTTTCCTCACGATGTTTTCCTTCACCGTTTTGAGAGCAGTGGTGATGAAATAATTTACACAAAGTAAAGCGCCTGTTTGGGTTTGAGCCCACGACCTACAACTCGTAAGTCGCGGCCGTTACCACGAGGCTACCACTGCTCTCAATAAAAATGAACCACCATAATGATTTTATTAAAATAAAAATACAACTGAGTATTTTGTGAATATTTCTGTTGCCATATCGAGCAAAAATGGGCAAAAAAATCGCATTTGTTGTATGGGAGCCCCCCTTAAATAATTATTTTATTTTGTTTTTAGTATTTCATGTTATAGCGGCAACAGAAATACATATTTTGTGAAAATTTCAACTGCCTAGCTATCGCGGTTCCTGAGATACAGCCTGGTGACAGACAGACGGACGGACAGACAGCGAAGTCTTAGTAATAGGGTCCCGTTTTTACCATTTGGGTACGGAACCCTAAAAACTAGATGAGATCGGCGTTTCCTATCTGACTACTCTGAGGACAAAGGCTGAAACAAACTCAGAGGTCACATCCTTAATACATGTATTAAGGGAGATGCGTAAGGTAGCCAGCGCTGTGTTGCTGTGACACCAATATCCTTTATTTTTGTGAAGTTTAGTCAGTTCATTTGATTTGAACCTTTTTTTTAAAGAAAATATACGAAAAAAAACTTACTACTCCTAATATCGTTAATATAATTCCCAGACAGAATCAACGTCTTAACTTTCTGAGCGCCTAAGGTCAGATCATGCGTCAACACCGGTATCTCGTTGTAACTCAGGTCAATTTTCTGCAGTCTGTAGGGAATCCAGGGGCTCGCGGGGAACATCTTCTTCGTCAGGAAGCCGAATTTATTGTGGCTTAGGTTTACCTGGATAGACAAAGAAAATCCGTTATTACTCCAAAATCCGTTATTAAACAAAGAAAGAAAGAAAAATCTTTAGTCGGCACTATATAGTTTTGTGAAATGTTTGTGAATAAAATCACAAACAATTCACTTAATAAAACTGTATTATATTTTCCTCCTTTACTCTTTCACACGCTGTCTACACCTCTCTATCCATTGTCCTATCGCAGGTATGCTGGAAGAGATTTCTTATGAAATAAGCATCACCTCTGTACCTATTTTTTCTGTTCTGTTTTTTGTCGACTGTTTATATATTATGTGAGTACTAAATGTTAAAATAAATAAATACAATATATCCGCCATTTCTTCTTCCCAGCTAAAACATTAGGAAGTCGTGAAGGGTGGGCGTTTTGAGGGACTGTCTTATGTAATTTTGACGTTCAAAAAGTGCTGCTTCGCAGCTTAGTTTGAAATTAATTATACCCTGTCCATTAGGTAAACCGTTTTTTGACAGATGGAACTAGTGATTGCAGCAAAACGCAATACATTGATTGATACACGTACGGTATTATAATGTCTGTAAGAAGCCATAAATAAGATAATTCAATAAGATAAGGCAGTTCATATATTTATTTTAGTACGCATTTTAAAGTTATCTTTTACGTAATCTGGAATTTGTACGTTCTAAGACAGCTGTCAAAAATCGGTTAACCTAATGGACAGTCACGAGCAAAAGTATGTATACACTCGGCTTTATTCAAAAGCGGTTTACTCCTTTAATTTTTAATGAAATTTTATGTAGTTACAAACATAGCATTTTCGAACCCATAGGTTTATACAGTATGTAACAAAAACCCTGTTGTTCCAAGTAGGGACGTTTTCAGAATCGATATCCGATGGTAATTACGTAAGTCAATTAAAAAAATATTGAAGAAAAAAAAATCAAAATAAATATTTTATAATAAATATTTGAAAAGTAACACTGATTGCTCACCCCTGCAAAGAGAAATAGGTAGCGACCGGTCGCTTTGTCGCCGCCCGCCGCGCCGCACACTACCATACTACACTAAGGTCATGAACTCGTCACGTGTCGTTCACATCACTCAGCTGTTTGACTGATAGATAACACTTTGGGAACGTTAGTTTGAATTTTTCAAAAAGTTGGCTTATCAAGTTTGACGATTGATAATACAATAAACACATAACCAGGCCTCCGTCACTCCATGTACTTGCACGTTATAATTACCTACCGCCCGGCCGAGCGGTCCGGGCCGTTTGCGGCCCAAATTCAGTGCTGTGGGATCGCGCCAAAGAGTATAATAATAATACGGGAATCGCGCGGTGTGAAGCAATCACAACTGTACGTTTGAGTATTTAGGCACATTTTAGCATGCAGCGGTTGCTGACGAGACGGAGTAGGCTATTATAGCAGTAGGTAATTTTCTACTAAGTGAAGTATCTGTTACGTAGTAACTATTTAGTTATTTGTGACATAACTAACACTTTAAAATTAATTTATTTACCCACAGAGCACGTACTTCCGTAGGGTCTTCTTCAAACATCACGAGGATTTCTTCCTCAATGTCATGGTCTCGTGTCCTCGGTTATCCTTCGGCAATACGATGTTGGTCTCGACCGTGCACAGACCCAATGTTGAACGTCCGTATGTGGAGACGTTGGGAAGCCATCGTCGACGCAAAGTTATGTTCCATGGAGTTGCGAAACGTTCTTGGTACACTACAATATTCCTCATTTGAATAAGAATTTTTGGAAAAAACGCACACACAGAATTCACTCACAAAATCACAATAATTTGGTTCTTTTTCTAATG
Organism: Apamea crenata; assembly: GCA_949629185.1. NCBI lineage: Eukaryota > Metazoa > Arthropoda > Insecta > Lepidoptera > Noctuidae > Apamea > Apamea crenata. Next base: position 9,524,357 of record OX451379.1, on the reverse strand, counting down.
CTGTCAACGCGTACGATACATCCGTCCCGAAGTAAGTTGCGCGGGCGACTGAGGGGCAGTGAGGGCGACAATCGGCTAGTGGCGGTCGTACAAAGGGAGTTTGTGCGTGCCGCCTGCTTTGTGTTTTGGCGCCAACCTGTCTAGCTATCGCGAATCAAAGGGGCCGCCGCCGGCGGCGGCAATCTTTATCGACCGTAGGCTAGATCCATTAGTACTTGTAAGTTCAGATGTTAAAAACATTTTGTAACAAATGTATCGAATTTAAAAACTATCTGATTATGGACAATGTTCGGCCACCATTGTTTTTTTTAAAATTATAACTTCAATAATGGTAAGCCTATAGGTATATATATACGCTCCTACAAGGAACAACAGGGTTTTCGTTACATACTGTATAATGTGTCGTATTTCAAAATTGCATTCGTTATTTCACGAAAAAATCGCAAGTGAAAGTTGCCAAGTGTTGACATATTGGTGGTCGTGACTGGACAGGGTATAGTTTGAAATTAATTAGTCAGTCGAATGAAGAAATAATTAGCCAACCAAAACGAACTTACCTCTTCCAGAGAAAGACAATCATCCAACAACCCATTTGTCTTGTTATCAATCTTTTCTAAGAAATTATGTGATAGATCCAACCTCCTGCGAAATAACAATTATTTAAATCAGTTCTAAACACGTTTTGATCGTGAGACGCAATCATTATGTGTGACGGTGACGGTGACAGTGACGGCACGGTTGGCGCAGTGGTTAAGCGATTGACTGCTGCGCTGCGTGTCGCGGGTTCGATTCCCGCACGGAACAAATATTTGTATGACCTACATGTATTTGTTCCGAGTTTGGGTGTTTCTCTATCTATAATATGTATGTATTTACAAAAAAAAAATTGTATATAAGTAGTTTATCAGCCATCTTGTTACCATAACACAAGCATTAGGTTGCTTAGCTTGGGACAAATGGTGCTGTGTGAAATGTCCAGGGATTTATTTATTTATTTATTGCAAAATTTGAACAAGTATTGTGCGATATTTATTCAGCAGTTGACAGATAGTTGCGCAACTGTTAAAAGTAAATTGCACAATTTTTTCGATGTAGTTGCCCGAATTAAAATAGTCCCGGTTGTTTTTCTAGTTTGCGCAATTTTTTTTTAAGATTTTTGCCCAACTGTTTTCTAAAAACTATTCTACAAACCTCAACGCCACCAATCCTTTAAAAGCCTCGTTAGGTATATGCTCCAGCCTGTTCCCACTGAGCGAAAGATCGAGCAATTGTTGCAAGCCGTTGAACGTGCGTTGCGCGACAGTTGTCAGTTGGTTGCGCGACAGATCTATCTTGAACGTTGTTGGTAGGTTCCCGAATGCGGATCTGCTTAGTTCTGTCATGTTGTTATCCTGGAAAACGATTGAGACTATATTTTAGACAATAAACAATATGTTTAGCGAAAAGGCTATGCTATCTTTAAGAGTAATTACGCCAACGATTCGGCCACCATGTCGGACGCCAACGAATCGGCCAACAAGTTGAACGCCAGAAAGAGCCTTTTTAGACTATTTAGAAAATGATATATTTACCTGCACATACAAATACTGCAAACTGGACAGTGTAGACAGCGCCTCCCACGGCGGTTTCGTCAAACCATTGGCCGACAGGTCCAGAGCTTGCAGCGTCAACAGGCTGGAGAAGCTGTCGGACGCGAACGTGTCGCCCAACATGTTGGACGATAGGTTCAGTCGGAGGAGCGCGTTCATTGACGGCCAGGTGTTCGATTTGATTTCCGTTAGGTTGTTGTAGGCGACGTTTAGCTCGCTGTGGAGAAAAATAAACTATCAAAGTGCTGTGTGAAATGTCCAGGGATTTATTATTTTATTATTATTATTATTTATTTATTTATGACTAGGTGCGGCCCGCAGTTTCAGCCGCATAAGTTTCGCTTTCGTGGGAATATCGGGATAAAAAGTATCCTATAATCCTGGTTGTAAACTATCTGTGTGCCAAATTTCATCCAAATCCGTTCAGTAGTTTTTGCGTGGAAGAGTAACAAACACCCATCCATCCATACATACAAACTTTCACGTTCATAATATTAGTAGGATTTACTAGTTTCTGCCCGCGACTTCGTCCGCGTGAAATGTCTTGTTCCCCGCCCCACCGCGTCGCATCGCATCGCTTGCCCGCGCTATTACTTCGTTTTCGCTTAGCGTTCTTTCTGACTTTTTTTCTTTTTTCTCAGCCCCTATACCCTGTCCATTAGGTAAACCGTTTTTTGACACATGGAACTGATTGCAAGAACACACAATAGGTACATCTATTGATACACGTACAGTATTATAATGTCAGTAAGAAGCCACAAATAAGATAATATTCAATAAGATAAGGCAGTTTATAATTATATTTATTTTATTACGCATTTTAAAGTTAACTTTTATGTAACCTGGAATAGTTACGTTCTAAGACAGCTGTCGAAAAACGGTTAACCTAATGAACAGGGTATAAGGACCCTAGCGTAGTGTGAAGTAGCCTATAGCCTTCCTCAAGAATTGAGCTATCAAATGTTTCAAATCCGTCTGGTAGTTCCAGAGATTAGCGCGTTCAAACAAACAAACTCTTCAGCTTTATTATTAGTATAATCTGCATTCGCGGCATATTCGACAAAAATGTAATCAAATACGAGTTTATGGAAAACTAACTTTAATTCCTACACAATAAAGTTCAGTTTACGCTACAACTTCAAACATTTTTATAACTTTTTCAATCGCAAAGTCACTGAAATCAACTTAATTTCCATTAAGATAAAGTTGACATTTGTTTAACGCCAGTTTGAAATATAAATAAAATTTGAATATATATTATATGATATTGTTACTCACCCCAAACTAATAGGTATTTGGAACAGCTTCTCCAGCTTATTAAAGCTGATATCAATAAGGCGAGCACTGACCAGCTTGGCTAAACTGCCTCGGGAAATATCACGTAGTCTGTTGTGTGACAAGTCTAGTTCCAATACAGTCGGGATAGTGCCGAATGTGGCTGGTTTTATCACTTCTAAGGAATTGTAGCTTAGGTTTAAGAATCTGTGGAACAAGAAAAACATATTTTAATTATCTACAGAGTATAAAAAGACCCATCATATAGCCGTCAACTACGCATTCTCATCATCTGCCTAGCCTTTTCCCAACTATGTTGGGGTCGGCTTCCAGTCTAACCGGATGCAGCTGAATACCAGTATTTTACATGAAGCGACTGCCTATCTGACCTCCACAACCCAGTTACTGGGTAATACGATACCCCTTGGTAAGACTGGTTGTCAGACTTTCGGGCTACTGACGACCCGTAACGACTGTCAAAGATCCACGAATGACAGCCGGGACCAACGGCTTAACGTGCTTTCCGAGGCATGAAGGGGTCTTGGTAAGTGAAAATGGTCACCCATCCACGGACCAACCGCGACAAGCGTAGCTTAACCTGATCGATCGACCCGTGCGGCTGTTATTACTTAGCCACAAGCCCCTCAACTACGCATTCTGTGCATCAAATTAAGTAACATTGCACAATAATAATTGTTGGGAAACGACTTTTATTTTTAGTGTGAATCTGTTTGCTTGTGGCCTGTCTGTTTGTTGCAAACATTTGCTTGGGCATTCACTAAAAGTTATGAGAAAACTCCTCAAAGAAAAAGCCTTTGAAGCAATTTTTACTGAGTTGTAACAGCATGGAATAGGCTCCAGGAAAATATTGTGACGGCTCCCACACTGAACTGCTTCAAGAATCGACTGCACAGATTCAATATCTCCAAGCTATTTGATACACACGCATCATCTAATTCGCTGCTACTGTGTCTAACCAAATAATAATAATAATAATCGTTTTGATTTTGACTTAAAAATTATAATGCGTATTTGCTGGTCTCATCAGCCGCATACAGGATGACCGCTGGGCAAAAGTCTCCACACAATGGGTGCCTGAAGATGGACGGCGCCGCCTTAGCCTGCCCAGAAAGAGATGGCGAAACGATCTGGACGCGTACCACGACGGCTGGTTCGAGGTGGTGCAGGAAAAGAGTTCCTGGTAGGATTTGGGGGAGGCATTTTCCCAGTAATGGGACAGTAAAAGCTAGCAAAACAAATAACAAAAAAAAAACTTAACATCCGTGTTACTGGGGTAATAATATAACATAATGCCGTATACTTTTTAAGTAAACTTACCTTATAGAAAACAGATTCTGGAAAACAGCATTGAAGATTTCACTAATATTATTATGCGATAGATCCACTGTGTTTAGCTCGTACAACTTCGGGAATGCTAGCCGCTGTATAGACTCTATTTTGTTGTGCGACGCGTTTAGGATTTGTATGCCTGACATGTTTTGTATCGGTATCTGTAAAAGAAAGAGTTTATTTAAAGTAGTAGTTAGGGTAATATCGCCCAAAATTTTATTGTGCTGTTTAAATCAATATTACTTTGGGAGGTATTGCTAACGTCAAAATTGATAAGGTTAATATTGCCACAGCCTATTTTAGTAGGGCAATACTGCCTTATGCAGGTAGGTTAGGGTAATATTGCATTAAGTGATATTGCCAAACGAAATAATGCTTGAGGTGTTTTTTCCTAAGGCAATATTGCTAAGAATACCACTGCGGCCAGCGGTGTCCGCCAACAATAGATTTTCTATTGTGTATGGTGTCTGGTAGTCAACATGTTAATAATATTGTTTAGGATGGTGATGGTAATATCGCCGAAAGCAATATTGGGTTAAGGCAATATTGCCCCACCTCACTATTTTTTCTGGTAACCCTTCAACTGTCAAGTTACTGAATACAATTAAAAGTCGAAGTATAGTTGATATTGCCGAAATAAATACTTCTAAAGACAATATTGGTTCACGACGCAAATCTAATAAGAACCTGTCTGATTGTGCACGAGCGGCACGCGTCAACTGCAGAGCTATCAGAGCTATATCAGAGCTATAGCAGAGCTATCGACGGCAGAGGCAACTGTCGTCGATACGTCTACGGCTGCCGTCGACAACGTGCCGCCCGTGAGTATGCACACTACCATCTTAACATCGTTTTTTACTTATTAACTTGTTAACTTAATATTGCTGACTCTTTAACCGTGTACTAGCTTATGCCCGCGACGTCGTCCGCGCTAATTTTTTGACCCAAGCCTCGCATCGCATCACCTTCCCGCGTTATTACTTCGTTTTCGCTGAGCGTTCTTTCTGACTTATTATTTATTTACTCGGCTGTCAAGAGTCCTAGCGTGATGTTAAATAGCCTAGAACCTTCCTCGAGAATTGGGCTATGAATTGCAAAAATATTTTTTCAAATCCGACTGTTAGTTCAAACAAACTCTTTAGCTCTATTATTAGTATAGATAAATAGATACCTGAGAGAAATCAGTGAACTCATTATGCGACATCTGCAGTGTATACGCATAACTATTCTCATCGAAAGCCTGCGGACTGATCACAGACAACTTGTTATAGCTAAAGTCTAGCACCGTCATGTTGTTGCAGTTCTGGAACGCGCCCGTCTCTATGGTCGATAGAGCGTTATGTGATATGTTGACGACTGCGTGGTAGAGGTCCGTGAATGCCTGGTTCTCTATGATCGTTATGTTGTTTTCGGCTAGGTTTATCATCTGGAAAAAAGGGAGTTTAGATTTAGTTAATTTATTTTATTATTTTTAATAACCAACTTATATTTTATAGTTTGAACCACACATCCAAGTTAGCACTAGTAATTACACAAACAAACACAAAATTAGTTTAAATTACATAATTTTATTTATTTTTATTTCTTCAGGACAACAAACAATTGCGTAATAATGCTTAATACTAGTACCTACAGATAGAATACAGAACATTTAGGTAATAACGCAACCAGCACCGTTATCCACATAATAATACAATAAAAACTTAATTAGATGTTGTCTAGTTATATTTATTTATTACAGTATAAATAAATATAACTAGACAACATTTGATGAAATTAAGGGCTGATTTTTCCAACCCCATGCAGTCCAACGGCGAGCGGCGTGCATTGCATAAAGGCATATAAGCAGTGCCTACCTCGATAAATCACCACAAGTCTGTCAATTACATTTTAGTGTGTGTGCCCGACAATTAAGAAACTCACTAAATTATCATACCTAACAAAAAACAAAATCTTCATGCAGCGCGGCAGTACCGCGGCGGCCTACTCGGTAAATCATTTTTTTTTTTTACTAAAAGTGCCTACCTGTTCTGAAAACCAATGCACGCCACTGCCCCAGGTAACTTTTGTTCGCGGAATAAAATGGACGTTTGACTGTTCTTGTATGAATTAACTGTCAAAATTTCAAACCCTAAAACAGATATCATCTGCCTAGCCTTTTACCAACTATGTTGGGGTCGGCTTCCAGTCTAACCGGATGCAGCTGAAGTAATTTACTTAATTAGCGACTGCCTATCTGATCTCCACAACCCAGTTACTGGGTAATACGATACCCTTTGGTAAGACTGGTTGTCAGACTTTCGGGCATCTGACGACCCGTAACGACTGTCAAATGACAGCCGGGACCAACGGCTTAACGTGCTTTCCGAGGCACGGAGGGGTCTTGGTGTGTAAAGATGGTCACCCATCCACAGACCAACCGCGGCAAGCGTAGCTTAACCTGATCGATCGAACCGTGCGGCTGTTATTAACAGCCCCTGGAACCCTAAAACAGATAAAAAGTATAAATATAAAGTCACACTCACCTCAGCATACTTAACCGCCTGGAACATCTGGAAGTCCACTTTGTTGATCTTGTTCCTGGCGAGGTCCACAGTACCGATGCGCGTCACCGCTGAGAAGGTGCCGCGACCTATGTCTGAGATCTGGTTATCTTGCAGGTACAGACGTCTGGGAAGAGACAATAACAATATTAGCGCGATATTATCCTGATGATCAAATCACCAAGTGCCTGAAGATGGACGGCGCCGCCGAGGTCACCCCAGAAAGCGGTGGTGCGATGACCTGGACGCGTACAGCGAGGGTTGGTTCGAGGTGGCACGGCAAAAGAGTTCAAGGACTTGAAGGAGATTTTTGCTCAGCAGTGGGACAATATAGGGAAAACAAAACAATAAAAAATATTGTGATATGCAGAGGTATTGACTTGGTTTTTTTTAGGGTTCCATACCTCGAAAGGAAAAAACGGAACCCTTATAGGATCATTTTGTTGTCCGTCCGTCCGTTTGTCTGTCAAGACCCTTTTTCTAAGGAACGCGTGGAGGTATCAAGCTGGAATTTATATCAGATACTCAGGTTTACTGACCCTTGGAGCTGTGAAAAAATCAAACTTCTAAGCCAACGCAATCAAAAGATACAGCCGTTTATGCCGAAAATTTCCTACAGGGTACTTCCCGTAAACTCAGAATTTTTAAATTTGGTACGAAGCAACGGCCGGTTTTATTTTTAATGTCATTTATTGATTAAGTAATATAGTTTTATTAAGCACTACTAACACTTAGCATAAGCACAATCAGCCTATAATGTTCCCACTGCTGGGACACAAGCCTCCTCTCTGTGAGAGGGACTGGGCCGCAATCCACCACGTGGGCCCAGTGTGGGTTCGCAGATGTCACATGTCTTCGAATTTTGGTTTTAGGACTAGCGTTTTTTTTTAATTCTTATTTGAAACAATTTATTTGCGGTGTTACCTTAAAAACCTCATGCCTCTAAAACTGTTAGTATCCAACTTCTTGATCTTATTATTGTCCAAATGTACCACTTTTATAACCGTGTTCCTTGCAAACATGCCTCTGTAAAATTAAAACAGTAAGATTAATATTTAAAATATCTTTTGTCAGCTACTTTTTCGGGTAAATAGCTAGGATAACGCGTATATGGAAGGAGATTGCTGAGCTGGTCCTGAGCTGGTTATTTTTGTTTATCGTGTTTAGATACGATACTATCATGTTTACGGAGTTTCGCTAGCTAATTTAATTTGAACCTGTATAATTATTTTTCTATTTTTGTGTGATAAATGATATCTAATGAATGAAAATGGTTTTATTTCTGTAAGTAGGTTTCAACAAACACTTTTAACATGTTGAATCATATTTTTTAAAACTAGATGAGGTCTGCGTTTCCCATCTGACCCTGTATATGGACAGTCCACTCTGTCAGCAATCACTCTCAGAACGCTGTTAGGGCTGGCCATGACTCGTGCTACCATTGATGCTGCGAGCTTGCGCATTATAGTGTAAAAACAATCTTCACGCGCCGGTGCAAACATCCCTGACACAGTGCAACGACATGGCAACCCCCATCAGCTTCAGTTAAAAAATCATTTTTAGTTTTTTAGAAAAAGTAGGTTTTAATTCTAGATAAAACCGTTTTACCAAAAAGCAAAAGTAGACTTTTAGAAAAAAAAGTTTTGAATTGTTGTTGTCTTTTGTATTTTTATTGAAAGCTATATAAATAAAAATTAATCACCGAAATGTGTGTGCGCGCATAACTTCCGATCGACTGCACCAAATTGGATAATTCTTTTTTTTGTGTTTGTTATTTATTGTCAGGACAAGGTTTGTATTAGAAGAAAATTAAAAGAAAAAAAAATATGGCGGTACGACGGTCAGCAGTTTTCAATAAAATGTATTGAAAATTGAAATTGATTACAAAGCCACGGTATTGAAGCTTTCAATAGAAATACAAAAAAAAAAAACCAAATTCAAGACTATGTTTTCTTCGCAGTTGTGTAACCATCATAGAGCCAGACATAAATTGCTCAGGCTTTTAAAAATCTGGTTTAAAAATACTTTAAAGATTTAAATAAAAAACATTTATTTACCTCGGTATCTCTCCAAGTTGGTTGTGACTAGCATTACACCAGCCTAGTTTCGACAAATCACCAATATGGCTTCCATCTAGCTTGGTCAAACTGTTGTGACTGAAATGAAAAAATATACCTCAATTTTTTAATCCGTTAGCTTATTTAAACTCTTGGAGTGAATGAAATTTCTATAATCTCCCATATAGAAATTTCATTCACTCACTGCAAAAGCACATTCTAATCCTCTAAGTCTAGGAGCATGAAATTGTATATAGACGCCAGCAGGCTACCCGAAACTGTCAAATTTTCCCAATCAACCTTGAACCTAATACTTTAGCGTTAAAGTTGAAAATCTATTGAAGAAATTTGACAGATTGTTGTAGCTAGATGTGCTGGCGTCTATACAAGAGTTCCTTATTATACCGGCTGACTTTTTTTACCGTCTGTACTAAAACAGGGTATAAAAGGTGAACGGAGTAGAAGCATATGGCACAGTTTTTTTTTTCACGTTTTCGGGCTACTGACGACCCGTACCGACTGTCAAAGATCCACGAATGACAGTCGGGACCAGCGGCTTAACGTGCTTTCCGAGGCATGGTTGGTTATGGTCTTTGAAAAGCCAAAATAATTTTACTTATTAGTAATAAATACGGTTAAAACAAACCAAACAAACGGGTATAACCTGTGCAAACAATTGTTGGTGAACCAATCTATACTTATAATAAGAATGTAAAAAAGTTGTGTCTGTACATTGAATATATTTAAAAAAGAATAATTGAGGGGAGTTAAGAAACAGTAATAGAACACGAATCTAATAAAAAAAGTCTGTCTGTTTGTCTGTTTATCTGTTTGTCTGTTTATCTGTTTGTCTGTTTGTCTGTTTATACACGCTAATCTCCGGAACTACTGGACGGATTTGAATGAAACTTTTTTTGTTATCTAGCTACTAAACCTGGGCAACATATAGGCTATAATTGATTTTGGAAACTGGAACACCTGATGCAGAACCGCAACAGACCAGCTAAACTATAAGAGTTACAAAAATGGCGCCTTAAAAAAAAATTTGCGTCTGATGAGCATTTTCTGCTGCGAGAATAAAATTGAAGATCCGGAACACCTGATGTGGAACTCTTAGAGCACAGCTAAACTATAATATATATAGGTTTGACATCTTAGCAAAAGTTATTCAGTCTGATGAGCATTTTCTACTGCGAGAATAAATCTCGAAGATTGGAACATCTGATGTGGAACTCTAAGAGCACAGCTAAACCATAACATATATAGGAATGACATATTTGCAAAAGTGGTTTAGTCTGATCAGTATTTTCTGCTGGGAGAATAAAATTCGAAGATTGAAACATCTGATGTGGAACTTGGAGAGCACAGCTAAACTATGGCATATACAGACATGACATTTTAACAAAATTTGTTTGGTCTGATGAGTATTTTCCGCCGAGATAATAAAAATCAAGGATCAGGAACATTTGATGTGAAAATCACTTTATACAGATGAGATTAACGCCTCATTAAAACATTCGTATCTATGGCCTCACATACAAAAGATTAACAATAAAAATGAGAATAAGCCCAGCTTGGTGGTAATTCACATGCCCAAGAGTTTTCAGAAATATTATTAAAAGTTGGAGAAGGTCTCCTTCCTGCTCAGGTCTGGTGACTGTTCCTGATATACTTGGAAAAGTTGTTGCCTCAGAAGAGGAACTTATACAATCAGTATTAGGGGACATTCAGAGCATAAGAAACCAGGAAAATTCGTGGTTATGTGAACGCGTTATATCGACCCCAAAAAACGAACAAGCTGCATCAATAAATGAAAAAAATTTGGGGGAAATTATTGGAGATGAAGTCGTTTACACTTCTTTTGATAACGTAGTCAATCAGGACGACGCCATCAATTACCCAGTTGAGTTCCTCAATTTACTCACAGCAAGTGGTCTCCCTGCTCATAAAATAAGACTCAAAGTTGGTGTTCCATAATGCTGATGCGAAATTTGACACCGCCGAAACTGTGTAATGGAACCCGACTTATAGTCGAGGTTTTACAACGCAATATTATTGTAGCTGTAATCCTCATTGGGAGTGGTGCCGGTGAGACTGTGTTCTAACCACGCATACTACTCATCGCCAACAATTTCCCCTTTCAATTTAAACGCACACAGTTTCCTGTGACTACATGCTTTGCCATGACAATAAACAAGTCACAGGGACAGAAACTGAAAGCTGCTGGGGCTGATTTGAGAACCGGCTGTTTTTCTGATGGCCAACTTTATGTTGCTTTCTCAAGGGTTAGCAACGCTTCCGGGCTTATATTCTGGCACCCGAAGGAAAAACCAAAAATATAGTTTATAAAGATTTTTTTTAGAATAGTAATGTTAACTAATTGATATTAATTTCGCTTCATAATTTCGGAATGAAAATAATTCTACCTTTATATATTAATGAAGTTATAACTACCCAGTCTACAACACTCAATCTAAGTTATACCAAACTTCATCGAAATCCTTCATCGGTTTTGATTGATTTATTGTCTGACATATCGACGCACAGTTCAAACTCTTGCCGAAATTCCTATCGGAACGAGAAAGGGACTAAATCCGCGTACGAAGTCGCGGGCAGAAGCTAGTAAAAAATAAATAAATAAAAGTCTAGCGGGGTAATTACGTAACGCACTGTCATTTTGGCCTCCATTTTGACAGTTCAACAACATTTATTGCGTTATTTACGTTGTGGACCAGACACATTTTTCGAACACATGAAGCAATGTATTAGCAATATCCTTCAAAATCATTTAGTTTGTGATTGATAGTCTGTTACGCGATTCGGGTGCAGTATAGTTTACTGTTAAACACAACCCTCCTTTTGGGCTCCGCAGTCGGGTAAGAACAGTAAATGACATAGGAGGGTAAGTTTCGTTCGATACAATAGTGAAAATTACCTTAAATCCAATACTTCGGTGTCTCTCAATCCTTTAAATTGACTACGTTTCAGTGTCACTAGTTTGTTCCCGTGTAGATCTAATTTCTTTAGTTTTTTTAGCACCTGGAAATTTAACACGGAAATTATTTATTTATTTATTCAATTATGTTGGGTCTGTCCATTTTTGACGTGACAACGTCTAATAAATCGATGAACGCCGGCTGCATGCACGAAAAAGGATGACTCATTGTCCCGTTACGCTCATTGTAAGCTTGCGCATTTGCAATCATTTCATAAATGTTTTGTTATGACGTTGTCACGTTAAACTATCGTCCGTAAACCAACTTTACAGACAAACAATTTTTTTTTTGAGTCAGGTAAGAACTTGTAGAGGTATGAGGATCAGGGTGTAAAGTTCATCCGCCATAAAAAAGGAAGGATCCTCCGACCAGACGGGTGTTGTGTCTGGCGGGCAACACTGCCCAATGTTATTCTTTTTTTTTGGAATGACATCTCGCAATTCAACATAGGAGTTTGTCGTCTGCTTAACCGGGCTTGCCTGTGGATGCCTCAATAAATTAAGGCCTCCAGCCAGGGCTCAAAAAGACTTTAAATCTATGCGACTACACGCTAAGGGCAACTCTGTGGGGTACGGACCTCGGCTTAGGGCGTCGCTGGGAGAGGAAAGCAAGGGACAGGCTGTATCGGAATTACTGCCCGACTATTGATGTCGGGACATTATAAATATGGTAGTAGCGCGGTAAACTCTGCTTGCGCGATGCAAAATTTTGCGTGACGTCAGTGTGATGCGGAGTTCGCAATTGGCGTTGTAGATACCGCCACAAACCTGGGTGATCAATTAACCAATGCGGCTGTAACCCATTCGTTAATTGTTTCTCCGTTTCTAATGTATTTGTTTGCGTATAAAAATCCGTAAATATCAGAAAAAAATCAAGTACCTGAAAAGCTTCCGGCGGCATATCAGTAAGTAATCCGTTGGATAAGTGCAGTCTCTCCAGCTTGCCAGCCGCCTCACTGCCCGCGAAGATATCCTTGGCCAGCTTCGTCATCTTGTGTCCGTCTATCGATAACACTGACAGGTTGCCCAGGATCTGGAATGTTAGACAAACATAACATCACGTCTGCATTCCCAGAGGTGCATAATCAGCCGATAACGTTCCCACTGCTGGGATAGAGCCCTCCAAAAACACATTCACATCATCACTGCCCGCGACTTCGTCCGCGTGAAATTTATTGTTTCCCCCACCCACTCCGTCGCATCGCATCACCTGCCCGTGCTAGTACTTCGTTTTCGTTCAGCTTTCTTTCTGAATTTTATTTTTTGCTCGGCTCCTAAGGGTCCTAGTGTGATGTTAAATAGCCTATAGCCTTCTTGAGCAAGCTTGAGTGTTTTTACTTAAAGTATATGTTGATAAAATCTGTTGTATTTTGTTTTATCGTGCTTAGTATATCGATACTTCTGTGAAGTTTACATACACAAAAAATAACTACTTTTTTTTTAAACTGATGTTACAAGTGACAACACTAACTGCGGACCCCACAAAAAAGTCATCAAAATAATTTATTTTTTGATCTATCATGTTTAGATATGTACGATACCCATCTCGTCTGCGGAGTTTTGCTAGCTAATTTAATTTGACCCCGAATAATTATTTTTGTGTGATAAACGATAATAATAAGCGATTATTGTTTCTACAAACAATTTTAACACGTCAATCATATTTTTCTAAACTAGATGAGGTCGGCGTTTCCTATCTGACTACTCTGCGAAGAAAGGCCGAAACAAGTGTCAGAGTCTCAGTCTCGTTTAAAGTCCAGACATAATCTTGGTCAGATCGTGTGAAGACCATGTAGATTGATGTCTGAAATGGTCTTTTGGGGAAAGAACCACACAGATTGCGTGGACCTGTTCAGTCAGTGCACGCATTTGTCAGAAATCATGCAGCTCAACTCAAGCCTTAAGGAGCTCAACGATTCTGTATTAATGCTGACTATAGATGGGCAATCCACCGGGTTAGAACCCGGTGCTTTGGTAAACACTCGATCGGGTTTAAACCCGGTGGATTGCCCATCTAATGCTGCCAGTATCACCCTGGACTTAAAGACTTACCCTGAAAGCATCTTTCGGAAACTCCTCAATGTTAGTATTAGTCATGTACAGCTCCTGCAACGTCCTGTTGACTCCAGCGAAGGCATACTGGTCTATCGTCTTGATAGGAGTGTCCACTATCTCCATAACCCTGATTGTGGAGCGGTGGAAGAGCGGTCCGAAGAGATTTGCTGGAAAAAGATGGAAGTTGTTAGATACGGAACTGAAGTGTGAAGGCACTGACGCTTTATTTAAAAAACGCGTGCGTTTGCGCTCGGGCGGGTGTGCCGCGCGGCGCCGTCTGCGCAGGCAGTTGTTTTTTATGTATATAGTAGTTCAACCTATAAGGTTGTCTGCTTAACCGGGCTTGCCTGTGGATACCTCAATAAATTAAGGCCTTCAGCCAGGGCTTAATAAACTTAAAACAAAGCGACTACACGCTAAGGGCACCCCCTGTGGGGTACGGACCTCGGCTTAGAGCGTCGCTGGCAGGGCAGGGACAGGCTGGATCGGAATTCTTGAGGCACGAATTTAAAACTACAGGCTCAGTGGCGCGGGCTGGCTCAAGTAAGGGACAAACCACACTTATTCAGTTCTGTTCAGCTTTTGTCCATAGAAAACGACGATTTTATATGGAATGCGTACGCGTCCGTAAAGCTGAACGGATGCGTACGCATTCTATACAAAATTGTTGTTTTCTATGGACATAAGCTGAACAGAGCTGAATAAGTGTGGTTAGGCCCTAAGGGTCGGGGAGAACATGATATGGGTCGCGACGGGCCTCGGCGGCGAGGACGGAAGGACGGCTGTCGGGTGTGGCCGCACATACATACATATTTGCTTGTAGATTTATCTATCTACTAGCTTCTGTCCGCGTCTTCACCCGCGTGAAGTTTCTTGCTCCCCCAACCCATCGCAGTACCTGCCCGCGCTATTCGGTTTCGCTTAGCGCTCTCTTTCAGACTTTTTGTTCTTTTTGCTCGACTACGGCTGAGCATAAGGTTCCGGTTTCGCCTCCCAGGTCGGGCTCCCCTATACATTCTGTCATCTGTCAGGTAGGATGACACCTCAAAATTTTCCGTTTTTTAAATTTTATTGTATTTACTTTGAAAAATCATTGAGCTTCAAAAATTCGCAATGAATATGCGCAATATAGAAGGAGTGTTGAAGGGCTATGGAGAAATGCTGCACTTGCACGCTGATCCATCGTCACTCGTTCGATGTCCACCGCGCACAGGATGGATGGAAAGCAGCACATGAAGTGATTTTTTTGCTCCATTGGTGTAATTGCTGCATGACGTTCCAGTGTGAGGATAAATAAATAAATGGGACTTAAACATAGATGGCGAAATGTGGGAACCTAACCCACCAGGGACCACAGTAATGATATATCCATTATAAAAAGTAATACCAAAAACATACTCACAAATCTTACACTCCTTCAACAACAACCTTTCAACTGGCAACCCCAATCCTGCGATATTCCCCAGCCCCACACTGAGCACAGACAAGCCTGTATTCTCACATTTTATGAACAAGCCTGTATCCGACCCTTTTTCACAGACACAGGGGTACATTAGGGTGACTGTCGAGTCTTTTGGGCAGGGGTAGACTGGGCCAGGCGGTATGTACTCCGCGTTTGTGTAGGTAAGCAGTGTTGCCAGAGCGAAAATTATTTTTGTGACCATTTTAGTGGGTGAGGGATCTGAAAATAGGAGATTTTTTAACAGTGGCACAAAACATATACATGTATAGTACAAGTATAGAAGATTCACTCCACAAAATCATTTAGTTTTATGACTACTACTACTAGGTGCGCGTGCGCCCCACGGTTTCACCCGCATAAGTTTCGTTCCTGTCGGAATATCGGGTTAAAAAGTATCCTATATGTTAATCCTGGTTATAAACCATCTGTGTATCAAATTTCATCCAAATCCGTTCAGTAGTTTTTGCGTGAATGAGTAACATACATCCGCGACATCATCATCATCATCTGCCGAGCCTTTTCCCAACTATGGGGTCGGCTTCCAGTCTAACCGGATGCAGCTGAATACCAATACCAAACATCCGCGACATATTCACCAAAAATGTAAACAAATATGAGTTTATGGAAGAATAACTTAAATTTCTACACAATAAAGTTCAGTTTACGCTACAACTTCAAACATTTTCATAACTTTTTCGATAGTGCTAGTCACTCTGAAATCAACTTAATTAATATTAAAATAAAGTTGATATTTGTTTATCTTGAAATAACGTCAATTTGAAAGAAATAAAATTTGAATATAGACAACAAACGATCTGTTTGTGGACGAATGGACGAAGATTTTGTCGGCATGTTAGAAGTATAACTGTGAGAGGGATTTGTGAAAGCGTAGTTAACTTTTTTACCTGAACTCGATGTTTTTATATTTTCTCTTTTATGTGTATGTGTACAGACACGAGAACCAATAAGTCAACACTTGGCAACTTTCAATTGCGATTTTTTCGTAAATTAACGAACGCAACGTTGAAATACGACACATTACATAAACCTATGGGTTCGAAAATGCTAAACAACACAAAATTTCATTAAAAAATAAAGGAGTAAATCGCTTTTGATTAAAGCCGAGTGTAGGTAGGTATACATTATTTTGCTCGTGGCTGTACAAACTGTCTTTAATTTTTGTAATTGGTTTTATACCGTATTAATTAAAGAAATAAATAAATAGACACATTTTTCTTTTCCGTGTGTGCGCGCGCGCCTGTTTTCGATCGTTTCATGGAGCTGTCCTTCTATACCTATCTCTTTAGTGGCATTGTGATAAAAATATTCAATTAGCTATTAAAAACAATTACAAAGTTGATAAGATTTCTTGAACTTTTACTTGACTTCCAACCTATTTTTACTTATTATTCTTCTTAACTAACTTCCGCCCGTGGCTTCGCCCGCGTGGTATGTCGATAAAAAGCCTTTTTCCTTTCCCAAAGTTCAAACTATCCTCATCAAAGTCGGTCTCGGAGGTTTTTTTTTTTGTTCGCTGTTGTTTTCCCACTGCTGGACAAAGGCCTTCCTACTCTCCTTGCACCTCTCTCTGTCCAGAGCTGCCAAGGACCAATTTTTATTAAAGGAGAGCTCATACCGCCATCTCCGTCTGGGCCTGCAGCGATTTCGTTTGCCATTAAGCGGGACCCACCAAGTCGTAAGTTTGACCCATTGATCGTCTGACATGCTGCAAGTGTGTCCAGCCCAATTCCACTTAAGCTTTCTGAGTAACATCAGTTATTTTAGTGATGGAATGGATTGTTGTATTCTTAACCCGGTCCACAGGTTTAAGACCCAGAATACTCCATTCCACATCTCTCTGGTAAACCTCGAGCGTGGACCTATGCTGAATTGTCAACACCATGTTTCAGAACCATATGTGAGGATAGGAAGATTAGCCGGAACAAACAGACATAGTTTTTTTTTTTTATGTTTTTTTGTAATAAGTAATCATACTTTCTTAATCATTTAGTAGAATGCTGTTTTTTTGACTTTACAAACAGACACTTCAATTTTATTTATTTGTATGTCATCATCTGCCTAACCTTTTACCAACTATGTTGGGGTCGGCTTCCAGTCTAACCGGATGCAGCTGAGTACCAGTATGTACCATGGAGTGACTGCCTATCTGACCTCCACAACCCAGTTACTGGGTAATACGATACCCTTTGATAAGACTGATTGTCAGGCTTTCAGGCTTCTGACGACCCGTACTGACTGTCAAAGATCCACAAATGACAGCCGGGACCAACGGCTTAACATGCTTTCCAAGGCAAGGAAAGCACTCACAACCTACAACTCGTAAATCGGATTCGTTATACGTACGATAATTTAAAACAGGAGATGTAAAACTCTTGTTACAAGCCTTGCACCATAACACCTAATGTGAACACATACGAAAAATTCTTCATTCATACGAAGTTAAGTTATTATTACTGTTAGACAGGATCATCTCCTGGGCAAAGGCCTCATCCCATGCCTTCCAGCTCTTTCGATCCAGGGCTAAAGTAAACCACTGGTTGTTTGTTTTGTGCAGCTCGTTTCGCCAACTTCTACGGAGTATAACTTATATAATATAACTAGCAGGGCCCCGGTTTCACCCGCATACGTGTTGATCCCGGGATAAAAAGTATCCTGTATTATTCTGAGTATAAGCTATATTACTGAAAAGTTTCATCAGAATCAGTTGTATTTTTGCGTGAAAGAGTAACAAACAAACATCCATCCATCCATCCAATCCATCACAAACTTTCGCGTTTATAATATTATACATAGGACACATTTATACACAAAACTTTGCTATAGAACACAAAAGAAAAGTTTGGTGCAAAAATAAAACTTGTCGCTGGCAGCAAAGAAGTAAAGAATAACTTGTTATTAGCTTAAGGACATTATGACGAATAAAAAACTCACTCAAGGCTGCAAAACATAGGCCTAAAATTTATATTATGTATTTCCAACTTGTTTGCCAACTTGAAAGGTCGAAAAAACCAGTTTAAAACTAAAACAAAGCGACAATAGGATTTAGAACTTAAATGACCATATATCTCCGTCTAATTAAGAGTAATTAACATGTTATAAAGAGCTCGGATTCCCTTGAATAGTTAACTTTAAATACTTTGCAAACTACGTCAAAACTTTCACTTCTAATAAATCAGCTGAAAACACAGTACCTGCGCTTAATCCTTGAAGAAACATGGATTACACGAAATCCTGCAGTTGATGTGTGAATTACTAAATCCGTATCATAATAATTACGTTTAAATACGTAATATTATTTTCTTGGAAGAACTGCGTAACTACACTCCACCATGATCAACACGGAACTAACCATAGACAACTTTTTAGTGACATTATTTTGATGTCAGATACCTATCAGATACCAACGTCAAAAATGGAAATAGACTAAAATTTATATTTTTTGGTGCTCTTCTGCCGTGGCATGCATAAGCATTATAACGTCTGTCAATCAATATATTTCTCCGTTTGTTTTACACGTAGGTTTTACATAATATAAATAATAATAATGGACTCGGCTGACAACCAGTCTTACCAACGGGTATCGTATTACCCATTAACTGGGTTGTGGAGGTCAGATAGGCAGTCGCTTCATGTAAAATATTGGTATTCAGCTGTATCCAGTTAGACTGGAAGCCGACCCCAACATAGTTGGGAAAAGGCTAGGCAGATGATGATGAATGGACACGGCTCGCATTGTCAGGAGGTTCCTCTGTGTACGTTACCCCAGCAAGAAAGTGTCTCCTAGGGTTATAGGAGTAAAACGTATAATTTGTGCCCTAACTGCTGTAAATGTGCCCCCACATAAAAAATGTGTGCCCCCTGTCGTTTTGGAAAAAAACGGAAAAAACGATTCCTGCTGGGGTAACGTTTTTCTAGCAGGAAAATTCTAAACGAATGATCGGAGAGAGAAAAATTGTGCATGGCCAGAGAGCTTATATGTGTGCTAAAATGTGCCCCCAAAAATAAAATCTGTGCCCCTTCAGGTTTTCGAGATATTGCATTTCCTGCTGGAGTAACGTTTTGATGAATCGTATATCTCTACAACCATTGCATGTGCCCCTGTGGAATAAACATACACGAGTAGCTCTTAATGTGTGCCCCTATGTGCCCCCAATTAGATTTAAGAAAATATTTATAGTTTTCAAGTTATCGCAGTTTCATGAAAAACCGAAAAAACATCGCAGCGCCTAAATTAGACAAGGCACAAGTTCGCTGAAAACTGTATTCGGTCCTTCTTGACGCTAATAATAACCATACAAAGTTTCAAAACTGTTCATGCATGCGTTTTTGAATAATCTTGCTAAAAGTCAAAACGATGGTGTCATAACTTTGACGGCAAAATACAAGGAACCGGCAAAATCCCAGATGTGTAGGTGTAAACCAAAATCATGTGCCTTTATTCAAAAATATATGGTGAAAATATTCAGCTTAGAATGTTTCGTATTAAGTAAATATTAACAAAAAACCAAAATATGTAAGCAACGGCTGGTTATCCGACCAAATTTGAATGACTACTAAAAAGCGACGGATTCATACATATCGATGACCTTCTTTATTGGACGTATTATACCTAAGCTGTTGTCCGTACAGTCGCGTTCAAAAGTTTTGGGGGCTAATTAAAAAATATATTAAATGCACCCTGTGACTATAATAAATGAAACGGCTTGTTGATGTGGAAATTATTATTTTTATTCCCTTAATTTTAATTCTTAAAGTAATTATTGCATCAAATCACAGATCAAAGTTCATACCTATAAATATTAGAAATTATTTGCACGTTGTGTAGTAATTATTATTTAAATCACAGATCAGTTTTTCATCTAAGTCTAACATATAATTAGTAAATTCGCATCACAAAAAATCACAGATCATCCAATAACAACTTTATTTTATTACTTATTACTTTTCTAAGTCAGTGTACTCAGGCACAACACGTTTGAACCGGTTAGTGAGTAAAGTAAAGAAGGTCATCGATATGTATGAATCCGTCGCTTTTTAGTAGTCATTCAAATTTGGTCGGATAACCAGCCGTTGCTTACATATTTTGGTTTTTTGTTAATATTTACTTAATACGAAACATTCTAAGCTGAATATTTTCACCATATATTTTTGAATAAAGGCACATGATTTTGGTTTACACCTACACATCTGGGATTGAGCCGGTTCCTTGTATTTTGCCGTCAAAGTTATGACACCATCGTTTTGACTTTTAGCAAGATTATTCAAAAACGCATGCATGAACAGTTTTGAAACTTTGTATGGTTATTATTAGCATCAAGAAGGACCGAATACAGTTTTCAGCGAACTTGTGCCTTGTCTAATTTAGGCGCTGCGATATTTTTTCGGTTTTTCATGAAACCGCGATAACTTGAAAACTATAAATATTTTCTTAAATCTAATTGGGGGCACATAGGGGCACACATTAAGAGCTACTCGTGTATGTTTATTCCACAGGGGCACATGCAATGGTTGTAGAGATATACGATTCATCAAAACGTTACTCCAGCAGGAAATGCAATATCTCGAAAACCTGAAGGGGCACAGATTTTATTTTTGGGGGCACATTTTAGCACACATATAAGCTCTCTGGCCATGCACAATTTTTCTCTCTCCGATCATTCGTTTAGAATTTTCCTGCTAGAAAAACGTTACCCCAGCAGGAATCGTTTTTTCCGTTTTTTTCCAAAACGACAGGGGGCACACATTTTTTATGTGGGGGCACATTTACAGCAGTTAGGGCACAAATTATACGTTTTACTCCTATAACCCTAGGAGACACTTTCTTGCTGGGGTAACGTACACGGTTCCTCTCTCTGGAGCCCTGACCACCGGTAGCTTGGACCCTGTTCCCGATACCGGTGGGCTACTATTTTTTATATTTTTAAATGTTTTTATACTTTTTATATTCTAATAGTTAAAAATATAATTTATATATATTTATATTGAAATAAAGGATAAAATGTTTAATTCAGTATCAAAATTAAAATTGGTAAAATATTTACATGGAGTCTTAGAAATTATTTACAAAGGTATAATACTGTTAGATGTAATTGTAGGGTAATAAAATTCTTAACAATATTTAACAATAGAAGTCTTGAAATAATGACATTTTATTCATTCATAATTTTATACTTAACTTACTTAAATACATAATAAAAGTACGTAATTAGTTACTTAGTCAGCGTAAAATAATTTCTTTTGACCATGACCATATTGTTGGCATTTGTAGCATCTAGTGACCAGGGTGAAGTCCCTGACAGGGCATGACGTCCAATTTATAAAAAGCCTTGATTGGGATACTAAAGCTGTACCTATGTATATTGGCTGTAACTTCAATGACGTAGTTACAAGTCGACGCATCTTTCTTCCCAGATTTGTGGCTTAATTTAATCACGCTCAAAAAGGACTCCATACGCATTGCTAGGATTTTGTCGGCTACGTTGTATTTATAAATGCACCTGAAGACTTCAATTTCAGCCAAAGTAGTCGGCACACCTACAACCACGATCCGAGGTTTGCGCTTGATTGGTTCGTCGGCGGTAAGTCCGGATGTAGAGAGCTGTACTGCGTGCTTGAGTTTGTCAGCATCATGTTTCGTCTCTGTACTAATAATAACGCCTCCATTTTTGGTCTTTCGGACGTACAGTACGTACCATGCAGTTTCATTTGATCAGGGCGAATGATTTTTTGCACGTGGTCTTTTGTTTCATCACTTGACTTTAATTTGTTGTTAGGGTAAATAGCTACAGAGCTTAAATTGTTCGGTCGAATGAAAATCATTTGCTCCCTTCTTCACCATATCGGCAAACGAAATATTTCCTGCAGAACTTGAGTCCTTATTAGTCTGCTTGAGGTCCGAAATGTGTTCCGTCAGGTCGCGCTTTTCCTGAAGGGCATCAACCGCGTTATACGTGTGAATGGCTTTCTGCTTCAGCGACTGGTTTTTTTTTATTTGTGAGGTTCCAGATCCTACTTTACGGCACAGGGTAGACATTTTCAGTTTCTGCTCCGAGTTGAGTTTGCTATCAGCAGCAATAGAGCAAACTTCATTTAAGTGCTGTTCGATGGTTGACATCCATTTTTGAATCTCGGGCGTTGAAACAACATCAACCGTGACTGACTCAAGGGCTGGGTACTGCGTCGTTGTCTTCGACGGCGAGACGGAGGGGTGCACTAGCCCCCTTGGATTAAAGGGGCTGTTGGCCATTTTGTATTTTTACGAGTTCTCACTGAAACTACACACTAACCAAAATTACAGTTGCATTACGTTGGTAATGCACTTTAGGAGTTCACTATTATTATAGTAGGTAATTATTAAATATTGCTAACAAGCACGTCTGTATACCTATACTGCGAATGCTATACAGTTCTGCCCTGCTATAAGAGCTGGTGGTAAGCCCCCTTCTTTTTTTTTTTCTGGATGGGAAATCATCAAATGACCCCTCCCGCTCTGGGTGGAGCGGGAGGGAGTGTCAGACTCTTACTGACTAAAACCCACCCGTGTTCCTTCCTTAGCCCTTTCTGTTCCAGGGCAGCGGTAACCCTTTCGGACGATCCCGCCGCCCTGGCAGGCTTCGGCCCTATCGGGCCCCGTCCTTTGCCGACTTCTCTTTGAGGCGCGCGTGGAACACAACGCGCCGTCCGGCAGTGGTAAGGCCCCTGGCAATAACAACTATTAACTTTTGGCGCTTTCTTTGGAATTTGCCCTGTTGGTACTGTGGCGCCATCCTAATTTAACGCAGTTTGACGGACATTTTTTCACTACAGAGTCAGTTCTTCTTACCTCTACACTCCATAGCCTTTAGCAAACTTTTGGGTTGAAAAAAAAATAGATGACATGACATAATGAGGATGACATACATGAAGATGACAGCGAGTCTGTCAGTCTTTTGAATGACGTTAGGATTTGTAATGCCGAAATCTAAACTTTGAATAATTAATTCTTGATTTATTAGTACCACACATGAATAAATCAAAATTTATTCACCCCAAATTATGAGTTGGAGCTTATAGTCAAAGAAAATTTTTAAATTCAAATATGGCACCCAAGAAGAAGGTAAAACGAAGGGAAAGGTTCCGATGCGATGAAGTTCATGGCGAAGAGTTCCACGCGCAGATCGAGGAAGTCTTCGGTTACAACTGGTGGGATGTCTTCTGCTTTCCGTATATTCTCGGAGCCAGACTATGGGACTGCTGCGTCTCATTATGCGCGGGAACAAATCAATGTCTCGTCTACTGGATGATGATACAATGGCTAGTCTGTAAAATCACAAAATTAACAACACCTGACCCAATTATCTTCCCCTACTATTTCTACATGTTTTGTCAAGTTATACTTCTAACAGCATTCTTCGTTATGCTTTGGCGTTATATCGGGACAAGCGTTGTTATACCGTATTTCGTAGCTTATTATGAGGCATGGATGGAAGTTGAACCAGGGTCGAGCACAAAAAACACAACACGATTATCCTTCAGAAAATATTGTTTTAGAAAAGGTGAAATTTTTGATACACCATATGAAAATTCATCTATATTATTGAAGAATGGCCCAATAACAATAGTTTCGCTTTTAATAGAAGTGTTTGTATACGATGTTCTGAGATAATATACAATCTACAACCATTTATTCAGTTTGATTTATTGATAAAGCAATCACAAATTCACAATCACCATTCAACTACGAGTTTGTGATCAAGGCAACAATCTGTGCAACTATGGTATGTGTATCATGTGTATGTGTAGTGTGTACACACGACTTGACACGACG
This sequence comes from Apamea crenata, assembly GCA_949629185.1. Classification (NCBI taxonomy): domain Eukaryota; kingdom Metazoa; phylum Arthropoda; class Insecta; order Lepidoptera; family Noctuidae; genus Apamea; species Apamea crenata. The sequence goes on along the minus strand of OX451379.1, from coordinate 9,500,204 downwards.
CGGCGACGATACAATCAAGTTATACAGATAATACATTACTTATTATATTGGCGGGCCAGGCATTGTTTATTCCGTGCAATCGGAGCGAGGTCAGTATATAAAGCTGGGATAAGAAATGTGAAGCTTGTGTCGTCGTGCGTACTAATTATCCTATAGCCGGTACGAAGAGACCACTAAAATACTGTTGACTGAGCAGTTCGCCAATAATCAGTTTAGTAAAGCTATTTAAATCATAGTTTCTGCCAACCTTCATTGGAAAATGCCGTGAGTTTATGTCTGCTTATCGTATATATTATTCGTGCTTATATTATTCGCAATCCAATTTGCATTATTTGTATGTGGCGCGAGACAAGTTTTTTTTTTTTTAGAAGAATAGGAATATTCTATTCTATTTTCATCTATGGCAATGGTGCCGATGTCGACAATTCTGCCAATGTCAGATGTGATATGAGAAAACGTGCAGAGAATACAAAAAAAAAAAAAAAAAAAACCTAATATTCTAAATCCAATACTAAATCATTGACAACACTTTGAATTTAATGTGAAACTTGTTGACGAGTGTTAGTAAGTACACTGAAACAAACAAATAAAAAATATGGTTAATTATATTATCAAATATGTACATAGACAATCACACAAAAATCATCATAAATTGATGTCATTGACACGGATAAAATACATCAAAGCCCCAAAGAGCTTTGGGGAGGAATGTGTTAGAAGGGATGGAAAGTTAATTGGGACAGGGATCTTTAGTTTAGGGAGATGGCTATACAAGTCGTGGGCTGGGTTATTATTGGAGCAGTTAAAAAAGATGTGCTCCAAAGTGCCTTCATCCAACCCACATTCGCAAAGCGATGTATCTCTGACCCGGATTTTGTGAAGGAATACCGGGGAACAACAATGACCTATACGGAGGCGGGAAATAGTTGATGTTACCCTCTTTGATATTTTTTTATAGGGGTAAAACCAAGGCTTGGGTGTAACATTAGGCTGTATTGCGTAATAAAAAGCACCTTTCCGCTTACTTGAATTTTGCCACTGCACCTGCCATGAGGTTAGCAAGCTCTTTTTTGGAAGGCTCAGCAAATCGTAGCCCGGACTTCTAAAATGTTTAAGGTCAACGGCTTGGGACGTAACAGCATCCTTAGCAAGAGCATCCACATATTCATTTCCTTTTATGCCACAATGACTTGGAATCCAAACCAAGTGAACGGTTTTGTGATTCTTGGCACAAGAGAAAAGGGACTTTTTAATTTCGAGTAAAATTGGACTGTGCAGTTTACTCTTGAAAGGACTCTGCTCCAAAGCTTGCAGGCAGCTAAGTGAGTCCGTAAAGATGACACCAAAATTTATACTATGGGCTTCTATGAATAGGCAAGCTTCTAATATGGCCACGCACTCACCCGTAAACACTGATGATTGTATAGGGCATTTAAATTTTAAAACGATTTCGGAGTTTTGGTAGTATACCGCAGCCCCAGTGCAGCTTGAATCTGACAATTTAGAGGCGTCTGTGAAAAATCTTTCGAAATTGAACCATCTCTCACCAACCGCCGCATTGAAAATAGAGTTCGCCGAAGAAGACTTTTTGGATATGCCAATATTGTAAAAAATATCAGGTTTAAAACATATAATTTCATAATTAAAACTGTAAATAGGGAGTTTCGGAAACTGAATAATGGGGGAATCTAAATTTTGATAACAACGGAAGGATTTTAAAAACAAAGGGACTTCTTTATGCTTCCAATAACTGGAACTACGGCATAGGGCATCCAGGTCATCCACTTTTTGTACCAGAGGGTGGGAGGATTTGGTAATGACTCTAGCCCAAAACCTCGATGCTAGATACTGCCTTCTCAAGGCCAACGGAGGTTCTGCGCACTCTACCTGCAATGCGTTAATTGGTGAGGACTTCATACAACCCGATATGATCCGTAGGCACATAGCCTGTATTCTGTCTAACCTTGCCAAAGCACCTTTGTTACAGGGGATTAAAAGGAAAGATCCGTAGTCCAGAACACTCCGGATTAAAGCATTGTATACCAGTTTCATAGTATAGGGGTGAGCACCCCACCAGACCCCGGCAAGAACTTTAAGAACAGGTATAGTTCTCTCACATCTACTAACTAGATAATTTAGATGATGCAAACCACTCAATTTTGAATCTAAAAAAACGCCTAAAAATTTTACTTTAGAAGAAACCGGTACACGATGCCCCTGGATGCTAACTGGAATTTGTGGAATCAACCTCCTGCGAGAAAACACAACCACAGCACTTTTTGGGGCAGACAAAGTCAGGCCGTGGAGATTGAGCCATTGGTTTAGAGAGTCCAGGGATACGCTAAGAGATGTTGCAGCGTCGCTAACTGAGATATTTGTGACATATAAAGCCAAGTCGTCAGCATACTGAAGAATTTGACAGTCGTTATTAAGGCATGTACATATGTCAGCTGTATATAAATTGTACAGTAAAGGACTAAGCACAGATCCTTGTGGTAGGCCCTTCCATGACATTCTGGCGTCAAATTCTTCCCCTGGGACTCTCAAAACCAAAGACCTAGACATAAGTAAACTACAGATGCACTGTACCATTCTTTCCGGTATACTCAGCTGTTGCAATTTCTGCCTGAGAATGGGAAGAAGGACATTGTCATAAGCAGAGGAAATGTCTAAAAAGGCAGCGACTACGGATGCATTTTTCGAAAACGATGAGCGTATATCAGATACCAAAACCCCAACACTATCCATGGTACTGAGCCCCTTCCTAAATCCAAATTGAGACCTAGGAAGTAAGTCTCTGGATTCAACTATGAATTCTAGTCGGTTCTTTACTAGATGTTCAAAAATTTTTGCAAGGACTGATGACAGAGCGATTGGTCTGAAGCTGTTTGGATCATCAGCGTGTTTGCCAGGCTTCAAAATGGGTATGATTATTTGAGTTTTCCACTGATCGGGTACCCAGCCATTAGTATAACAAAAATTCAAGATGCCTAAAAAAAAGTTTTTTGCTCTATGACCCGCGTGTGACATAAAAGAATAGACAATACCGTCAACACCGGGGGCAGAGTCATGAACATGTTTTAAAACCAAGTTAAGCTCCTGTATAGAAAATGGTGCATCAAAAGGATCCTCAGAAGAAATGAGAGCCGGCTGATTATGTTCAGCTTCCGATGGTACATATGGAGGAGCCAGTTTGTCAAAGAACTGCTCAGCAGTCTCTCGAGGGATGGGAGAAGAAATTGAAGGGGAGCACCCAGATCTAAACCGGTTGATCTTCTTCCATACAATTGATAAAGGAGTGGATGGGGACAGAGAACCACAAAAGTTAGCCCAACCGGCGCGCTTCTTCCTTCGCAGCAATCTTTTGGATTTAGCAAGGGTCCTGTTGAACGCTATTAGGTTATCGCTGGTCATCGCCCCATTGTACATCCTTTCAGCATCATCCCTTTCCCTTATAGCTGCTGTGCATTCCTGATCCCACCATGGAGGGGAAGGAATCTTCCCACGTGCTGAGTTTTTGACGGGGAAACATGAGTCTGCACTAGCTGTTATGGCCGAAATGAGGTCATTATACCGGTTTGACACTTGGAGGGGACTAGGACAATCAAAATCATGTGAATCTAAATTTGGAAGTGAATTAATTTTGTCCTCCAATAATGAGGAATACTTTTCCCAATCAGGATTAGATAAATTATACCTCAAGAGTGGAGGGCTCGATTTTTCTAAGTATGTTTTATCAGCCAAAGATATTACAATTGGATAGTGGTCACTTCCATGTGACAAACTGGTACACTCCCAATGACATGACGCTGCGATATCCAGTGTGCAAAATGTGAGGTCAACACAACTCTTGTGCTGTCCAGGAAGAGACCTACGAGTTGGGCAACCATTGTTTAGAATACACAGGTTAAGGTCATCTAAGATTTCAACCAAACCTTCCCCAAAAGAGTCGCAACGTTCAGAGCCCCACCTAAAGTGATGGCAGTTGAAGTCTCCCATTACAAGTACAGGGCCTTCTATGCTTTCCAGGGTACGCTTTATGATTGGGAGGAAACTTTGGTGAGGATGAGCAATATAAACAGATAAGAGGGTTATACCCTCCACCCTACCGGCAACAATGCTAATATCGTCTCCTATAGAAGGCAACGATACAGCCACAAGTGGAACACGGTTGTTCATGCAGAGAGCCGACCCGCCATAGCCATCAGATCGGTCGCATCTGAGAATATTAAAGGAAGGTAAACGGAAACTAAGACTTGGAACTAGCCAAGTCTCAGCAAGGGAACAAGCTAAGGGTTTGTATTTGTTCAGAAGGAATGTGAGCTCGTGCTTCTTATGCCACACGCTTCTCACATTCCATTGAAGGAACACAAATCGAGGCATTATTGTGGGAAGAAAGAGAGTTTATGAGTGAAATGGCAACGTTGGACGGTAATTGAGTTTTATTGGATGAAGACATTAAAGTTAGTAAGAGTTTACTAAGAAGTTCAATTATTGAAGATAAGTTCTCAGGAGATTCTGCAAGTTGGCTATTGAGAGCACAGCCATTAGGCTGAGAAGACTGAGGAGTGGTAGTGAGCTGCTGATGAGCTGTTTTATCATAGGAAGGAGAATGGGGAGCTTGGGTCTTTGGCTTAAGAAAAACAGTTTTGCGGTATGACTGGCTTTGTGATTTAGCAATGTCTGCATAGCTACGAGTGGAAATAGGAACAGTTTTACTTGCCTCAGAATATGAAATCACTTTCTCAGCCATGATCGTTTTAATAGTCCTCTGCCTGCTGTACTCCGGACAGGACCTGCTGTTCGCAAAGTGACTTCCAGAGCACAACACGCAGAAAGCCTCGCTCTCAGCAACGCTGCAACCATCACCGGGGTGATCATTGCCACACTTGCTGCAGCGGGGTTTGGACCGACAGAGGGATTCTACATGACCAAATCGGCAACACTTGCGGCATTGAATGGTGGGGTACACATACTGTTCTACAGTAAGAGATGTGTAGAAACAGAAAATCCGGTTTGGTAAGACTTGGCCATCAAATGTGATGACACAAGTTTCTGTGGGCCTGTATTCAGTTAAACCGTCTCTGTTAACTTTCCTGTTCAACCGCCTAACTTTTATAATTGGTCCACAACCTACTGGAACTTTTAAATATGTTAAGACTTCCTCTTCTGAGAAGTCAGTAGGGATACCACTTACAACCCCCATACGGGTTATATTAAAGGACGGAATTGTAGCTTCATACAGATTTGTGCCCAACATATTATTTGAAAGGAAGGCGTTGGCGTCCTGAGGGGATGCAAACTCCACTGATACACGGTTTCGACCAACACGCTTGACTGCCACAATGTTACATATATTCTGGTTTGCCAAAAATCGCCCAAATGTAACTGGGTGTAAAGTAGTACCAGAGTTAGCTTGGGCTTCCTGACGGGAAACGTGGACGATGAAAGGTCCTTTGTCAATTGCCGAGTACCTAACACGGCCTACGTGAGTTCTTGGTTGTTTGGTAGGGCGATTAGATACCTCCTCATCATTACCGGGGCGTTTTCGGATGTTAGTCTGGGAATTCTGGGAGGGAAGAGTTTGGGAATTCTGGGAGGGAAGGAACTGGGACTCCAGGTTACAGACCACATCTGCAAACTGACTTAATGGGTTGAGGGTGGGACTTGGAATGGATGTGGAGAAGCCAGATAGGGGGGTACCAGGTGTATCATCAGGAGGGTCTGGGGGTTTATTTTTATCCATATTCATATTGAATAAGGATAATCGTGACGTAAGTTAAAAATAAATAAATAAAAAGGAGAAAACAAACACTAGACAAACCTGCTAGCAGGTAAACACGAGACAAAACACACAAACAATCACAATAACAAGTCACAATAAACACAATATCACGGAAAAACAGCAAAAATTCTAACGCACGTGTTACCCAAAAGCACACTGTCTACTCTGAAGAATAGGAATAAAACTATAGCAATACTATCACTGACGTTTTAAGTTTGACATTGACAGTCAACAGATGGTAGAAAAGAATTCCCTTACGTCAGTAACGTCAGTCACCCCGAAAATGGCGAGAAGTGTGTTACGCTGACACTATTTTTAATTTCAAAAATAAATCTGAGCTTTATTTCAAAGCGAAAATCATTTCCTCAGACTCCAAAAATCGTGTATAAAGTTTAAGTAAATACCAGCATATCAAAACGCTCTACTGGTAAGTAAAAATGTTTAATTTAATTATTAAGAAAAAGTGAAATTTAAGAGGCAACTTTGGTGATGTATTTATTCAATTAATTTGAATAAGAAAGAGAGATCTTAACTGCGATCGATTCTGATACTATTTGTGTCCGTTTCTCAGTGTGTAGATGTATCTATTCAGTTC